>JACEFZ010015361.1:52500-74977 GCA_014155875.1 Cepaea nemoralis | reverse complement strand
TGCCCGCTAATAAAGAATCATTCCTTCGTTAATTCAGTAGCATGTTCTTTACAGAACCACGTTCACATAACAACCTTCCGGAAAACTTCTCTATCATAAGCAAGATGACCCGCGTCCGGTACACCCATCTGGAGGTCATCTGCAATATCCTGCACCCATCTTCTCTTTGGCCTGCGTTTTCTATTCTTCCAGTGCATACTACTCCATTATTGTTCTCTCCAATCTTTCATCACGTTTAAGTGACCAAATTATTTCAAGTTTCTTTGTTTTATGGTCTTCAGTAGCCAACGTTCTTCAATTTTAAGAGCTTGTCGTGTGGAGGCATTCAGTCTTTTCTGAATGATCTAATAATTAACAGTCAATCTGGGTTTCGACCTAAATATTCTTGCCATAATGCTCTAACAAAAATGACCGATAACTGGCACTTAAACATCAACAACGGTAGAATTTGTGGAGCGGTGTTTGTAGACTTTAAAAAAGCTTTTGATATGGTAGATCACGATATTTTAATTAGAAAACTAAAGCAAATGAAGACAAGCACCAACATGGTGAACATAATTACGTCATTTCTATCCGACAGGCAACAAGTCGTGTCCTTCAACAACTGTCTATCAAGACCCACACAGCTTAATATTGGTGTGCCTCAGGGCTCAATACTAGGTCCGCTGCTTTTTGCAGTTTATATTAATGATCTTCCTTTATATATCAATACAACTTGTGATCTATTCGCAGACGACTGTACTATATATACTAGTCAAGAAAACCGTAGTGAATTAGAGAATTCTTTACAAAAGGAACTTGATAATCTTACTAGATGGAGCAACGAAAACCGCATGCAAATTAACATCGACAAAACCAAATCCATGCTAATAACGACCAGACAAAAACTACAGACACTAGCCATAACTGGATCACCGCTCGAACTCCGCATGGGCACGTTACCTATAGTTAATGTGACTGAACATAAAACACTAGGGCTTTTAATAGACAGCCATTTGAACTGGAGCTCTCATGTTCACGCTCTTACCAAGAAATAGCACAAAAAGTTTACCAACTTGCTAAAATTCAGCACTTCCTGGACGAAAGCACACGAAAAATATTCTATACATGCTATATCCAATCACATCTCGATTACTGTTCCACAGTTTGGGATGGTTGCCCTAAATCTAATTTAAAACGACTATGTTCTCTACAAAACCGCGCTATTCGTCTGGTTTCTGACATAAAGCACGTTGAAAGTAATAATTTGTACAGTCATCTAAGACTTCTACCACTACAAAAGCGCTTCCTTTTCAACAAAGCCAAATTAGTGAATAAAATTATATCTCAAAATACCCCAGAGTATCTTCTGCCGCTGATTCAATCTAATGCAATGAACAGCAAGCGCCTAAATTTGTTACATGTCTCAAAGCCTAGATTGGACCTATACAAAACATGTTTCGCCTATTCTGGTGCTCACTTTATGGAATGATCTGCCTCCAGATCTGAAAACTCCAATGAGTCCCTACACATTTAACCGAAAACTCTTTCAATACTTAATCCATACCGACTATATGCCACCATAATTCATTTACTGGTATAATTGTTCATTATAATTGTTTAACTATAATTGTTCACTATATATGTGTGTGCGTGTGGAGCGAGAGAGAGAGAGAGAGAGAGAGAGAGAGAGAGAGAGAGAGAGAGAGAGAGAGAGAGAGAGAGAGAGAAAGTGGGTGTCAGTGAGAGGGAGAGAGTGAATGCGTGTGTGCGCACGTGCATGCGTGTGTGTGGAGAGAGTGATTGAGCGAGAAATGGTGGGGGAATGTGTCAGTGCATGCATTCGTACGTGTATGTGTGAGAGTGAGTGAGGGAGTGTATGCGTGCGTGCATGCGTTCATGTGTATGTGTATGTGTGAGAGAGTGTGATTGAGAGAGTGAGTGGTGTGTGAAGGATTGTGTGTTAGAGAGTGAGACAGTGGGAGAGTTGATGTGTTAGTGTGTGTGTGTGTGTGTGTGAGCGCGCGCATGCGTGTGAGTGTGTGTATATGAAAGAATACAGAGAGAGAGAGAGAGAGAGAGAGAGAGAGAGAGAGAGAGACCAGAGAGAGACAAGAGAGCTGAGCAGATGCATGTCATGTAACACGCATGTTATGTAACACGCGAATCCATATGTTTGTGTATTCTCATCTGTCATATTATCAGTTAAATACCATTTGATTTTATCATGCATAATATAAACTCATGTTCATTACTATAGTTTGAGTGAGTGAGTCAGTGAGTGTGAATGAGAGACAGAACGAGTGAGCGTGAGAGTGAATGAGTGAGCGGGAGAGTGAATGAGTGAGCGGGAGAGTGAATGAGTGAACGGGAAAGTGAATGAGTGAGCGGGAGAGTGAATGAGTGAGCGTGAGAGTGAATGAGCGGGAGAGTGAATGCGTGAGAGTGAATGAATGAGAGGAAGAGTGAATGTGTGAGCGTGAGAGTGAATGTGTGTGTGTGTGTGTGTGTGTGAGAGAGAGAGAGAGAGAGAGAGAGAGAGAGAGAGAGAGAGAGAGAGAGAGAGAGAGAGAGAGAGAGAGAGAGAGAGAGAGCATCACTATTTTTACGTCACATACATTTTATGTACACATTTTTCTCCATGTTTAACATTTTTATGAGACTGCTCATGACAAGTGTCAGTGTATGTGTGTGAGTAAAGTGTGGGAGTTTGTTCATACTAGTTTCAATACTAACGTGAGACATTTTGTATGTGTCTAGATGTGAGGAAGTGTGAGTGTATGTGGAGGATGTGTGTGAGTGTGGGGATATGTGTGGGTGGGGGTGTGTGGGTGGGGGTATGCATTTGGATGGGTTGGGGTGTGTGGGTTTTGGTGGGTAGTGGTATTTGTGGGTGTTGGTGGGATGTGTGGATGGATGTGTGGGGGTGAAAGTACGGGTGTTGGAATGGGTGTGGGGGATGTGTGTATGGGTGGAGGATATGTGTATGGGACGGATGCAGGGGATGTGTGTTTATGTGGGTGGAGATGTGTGGATGGTTTGAGGAAGTATGTGTGGGAGGCGGGGTTGTGTGGGTAGGGGATTGTGTTGGGTAGATTTGGGATGGAAGGGCGGATGGGGAGAAGTGTATGGTGTGTGGGTTTGAGATATGTGTGCGGTGTGTTGGTGGGAGATGTGTGAATGATGTGTAGGTGGAGGGTATGTTTGTGGTGGTATGGGTGGAGGATAGTGTGTGGTGTAGGGGATGTGTGTGATGGGTGTGGGGAATGTGCGTATGGGTGGGGTATATGTGTGGGTGAGTAGGGGATTGTGGTGGTTGGGGGAAGTATGTGGGGGAGTGTGTGTGGGAGATGTGTGTATGTGGATGGGGAATGTGTGGGTGGGGGTGTGTGAGTGGCTTAGGGATGTGTAGGTGGGTGAGGGAGTTGTATGTGTCGGGGTGGGATGTGTGAGTGGGTGGAGGATGTGTGTGGGGGTAGGGGTATTGTGATCGAGAGATGTTTGGTTGGGAGTGGGTTGGTGGGGGTGTGTGGGTGCGTAGTGGAGGATGTGTGAGTGAGTGTGTGTTGGTGGACGGGTAGGGAATGCGTGTGTGGGTGGGGAGAGGTGTGTGGTGTGTTGGTTGGTGATATTGTGTGGGTGAGGTATGTGTGTGTGGGTGGGGGATTTTTGTGGTGTGTGAGTGGGGGTATGTGGGGTGGATGGGTAAGGGTATCTGTGTGGGTGTGGGTGGGATTATTTTGTGGTATCTGGGTGGGGATATGTGTGTGGTGTGTAAGTGGGGATGTGTTGGTGAGGGATATGTGTGTGTGTGGTGCGTGGGTTGGGAATAGTGCGTGGTAGGAGGTGTATGTGATGTGCGGGTGGGGGATTGTGTGGTGGGGGATTAGGTTAAGGCATGTGTGGGTGGGTGGAAGTTGTATGTGTGGGTGGTGGTGTGTGTGTGAGTGGATTGGGGATGTATGGGTAGTTTGGGAGATGTTTGTGTGTGGGGGGGGGGGTGGGTAGGGACATGTCAGTTGGTGGGGATGTGTGTGTATGGTTTGGGGATGTGTGAGTGGATGTGCGATGTGTGGGTTGGTGGGGGATTGTGTGTGTGGGTGGGGAATATGTTGTCGATGGAGATGTGGCTGGGGGAAGGGTGGTTTGAGGTGTGGGTGGGGAGAGGATGTGTGGGGTAGAATGTGGATGGGCGTGGGATGTGTGGGTTGGTGGGGGAATGTTTGTGGGTGGCGAGTGTGTTTTGGTTGGGGGATCAGGTGATGGCAGTGTGTGTGGGTGGGGGATGTGCGGGAGGGGGATGGGTCGGTTGGTGGGGTATGTATGTGTCCCTTGGTGTGCGTGTGTGTCGGTAGGTGGGGGTGTGTATGTGTCCCTTGGTGCGCATGTGTGTGGGTAGGTGGGGGTGTTGTGTGGGTGGGGTGATGTATGGATAGGTGGGAGATGGGCTTCATACCATGGTAATTAGCCTTGTTTATGTTTACAACATTCATTTCACAATGTTTATTTTTCTTCCTATGCAAATGTATAATGCTCTTGATGAACGAAAGACGAGTGATTGGAAGGGCCGAATGTAAGACGGGCCTGCGCGCCCAATTTGTGACCCTAATAAAGTTGATTTGATTTGATTTGATTTGTATCCGAAATATTTTTTAGAACCCGTTAAAAACATTTATATCCAATGGCATATATGCGCTGTTCATCTTGTTTAGTAAGTGTCCAGGTCTCACAGGCGTATGTACATTGGGGAAGATGCATGCTCTTAAAAATCTAATTCTTGTATGTCTGTCTTACCTACGCCACAATTTATTCATTTGTTTTAATCACATGTGTATAAATAAACCAACAGCATATTCTTAAATTAACGATGCACACAAGAACACAAATAACAGCACTAGAGCTCCCGATAGAAACCATCATTCCTGCCGGAACACTCAGATTTCCAACCAATGAAAACGATTGTAAGATCCCGGTTACGATAGCCTACGCCGGACGTGATAGCCGCTCTAATTGGCCTATTATCGCCATTAAATAGAAAAGAAAAATAGTGACAATGCCTGAGAATGTAAATTGAGCGCAACGATCTGCAACCCTGACCTGCGATAACTTAAGAAGTGAAATCAGATAATAAAACTCGGTCTGAAACGAGGGAGTTTCTTGTCTTCTGTTGATGTGTGGCGAACTGTGTGAAAGAGTGTCTGTGTGAGGTTTCTGTTGGTTGTTTTAGTTGTTTAAATCTCAGCCTTATGCATTAGCTACTTTGTGAAAGTCCAGCCTAGGTAGAGCAAGGAGCTACAAGAAGTGAAATAACATGTTGGGGATGTGAAGAGAGGAACGTCTTTAAGAATAAAATGATAATCATGGAGCGGGATGAAATGAGGAAGCGTTTCAAAATAACATGATAATTATGGAGGGAGATGAAATTGGGAAGCGTTTCAACGTAACATGATAATTACGGAGGGAGATAAAATGGGGAAGCGTTTAAACATAACATGATAATTACGGAGGGAGATGAAATGGGGAAGCGTTTAAACAAAACATGATAATTACGGAGGGAGATGAAATGGGGAAGCGTTTAAACATAACATGATAATTACGGAGGGAGATGAAATGGGGAAGCATTTAAACAAAACATGATAATTACGGAGGGAGATGAAATGGGGAAGCGTTTAAACATAACATGATAATTACGGAAGGAGATGAAATTGTGAAGCGTTTAAACATAATATGATAATTATGGAGGGAGATGAAATGGAGAAGCGTTTAAACATAACATGATAATTACGGAGGGAGATGAAATGGGGAAGCGTTTAAACATAATATGATAATTATGGAGGGAGATGAAATGGGGAAGCGTTTAAACATAATATGATAATTATGGAGGGAGATGAAATGGGTAAGCGTTTAAACATAACATGATAATTGCGGAGGGAGATGAAATTGGGAAGCGTTTAAAAATAACATGATAATTACAGAGGGAGATGAAATGGGGAAGCTTTTAAACATAACATGATAATTACGGAGGGAGATGAAATGGGGAAGGGTTTAAACATGACATGATAATTACGGAGGGAGATGAAATTGTGAAGCGTTTAAACATAATATGATAATTACGGAGGGAGATGAAATTGTGAAACGTTTAAACATAACATGATAATTACGGAGGGAGATGAAATGGGGAAGCGTTTAAAAATAACATGATAATTACGGCGGGAGATGAAATGGGAAAGCGTTTAAACATAACATGATAATTACGGAGGGAGATGAAATGGGAAAGCGTGTACACATAACATGATAATTACGGAGGGAGATGAAATGGGGAAGCATTTAAACATAACATGATAATTACGAAGGGAGATGAAATTGTTAAGCGTTTAAACATAACACGATAATTACGGAGGGAGATGAAATGGGTAAGCGTTTAAACATAACATGATAATTACGGAGGGAGATGAAATCGGAAAGCGTTTAAACATAACATGATAATTACGGAGGGAGATGAAATGGGGAAGCGTTTAAACATAACATGATAATTACGGAGGGAGATGAAATGGGAAAGCGTTTAAACATAACATGATAATTACGAAGGAGATGAAATGCTGAAGCGTTTTAAACATAACATGATAATTACGGAGGGAGATGAAATGGGGAGGCTTTTAAACATAACATGATAATTACGGAGGGAGATGAAATGGGGAAGCGTTTAAACATAACTTGATAATTACGGAGGGCGATGAAATGAGGAAACGTTTAAACATAACATGATAATTACGGAGGGAGATGAAATGGGAAAGCCTTTAAACATAACACAATAATTACGGAGGGAGATGAAATCGGAAAGCGTTTAAACATAACATGATAATTATGGAGGGAGATGAAATGGGAAATCGTTTAAACATAACATGATAATTATGGAGGGAGATGAAATGGGAAAGCGTTTAAATATAACATGATAATTACGGAGGGAGATGAAATTGTGAAGCGTTTAAACATGACATGATAATTACGGAGGGAGATGAAATTGGGAAGCGTTTAAACATAACATGATAATTACGGAGGGAGATGAAATTGTGAAACGTTTAAACATAACATGATAATTACGGAGGGAGATGAAATGGGGAAGCGTTTAAAAATAACATCATAATTACGGAGGGAGATGAAATTGTGAAGCGTTTAAACATAACATGATAATTACGGAGGGAGATGAAATGGGGAAGCGTTTAAACATAACTTGATAATTACGGAGGGAGATGAAATCGGAAAGCGTTTAAACATAAATGATAATTACGGAGGGAGATGAAATGGGGAAGCGTTTAAACATAACATGATAATTACCGAAGGAGATGAAATGGGAAAGCCTTTAAACATAACATGATAATTACGGAGGGAGATGAAATCGGAAAGTGTTTAAACATAACATGATAATTACGGAGGGAGATGAAATGGGGAAGCGTTTAAACATAACATGATAATTACGGAGGGAGATGAAATGGGGAAGCGTTTAAAACTAACATGATAATTACGGAGGGAGATGAAATGCGGAAGCGTTTAAAACTAACATGATAATTATGGAGGGAGATGAAATGGGGAAGCATTTAAACATAACACGATAATTACGGAGGGAGATGAAATGGGGAAGCTTTTAAGAAGAGTTTAAAATGCAAAAGGTTCAGATTCACTGCACCGGGTTTTATCCCATTTGCCTCGGTCTCTTCCCACAGGACGGTCTGCCGAAAGTGTCGCACAAAGCATGAATTCTGTATTTCCAGCGATGACCCTCAGGAGTCTCCGAGAAAACGGCACTCGTGAATCAAATGTCGTAGCCAGGAATCGAACCCACAACATTCGAAGCGCGAGGCAGACAGCGTAATTACTCCACCACGGAGACTGCCATGGGGAAGCGAAGAAGAGGAAGAAGGACGGAGACCTTGTCGTAAATGTTTTCAGGATGTGACAGGTAATTTACACATTACAGCATCAGAGACAGGATGTGACACGCAATATACAGGTAAAAGGGAATATTCTTAAACAAGTGAATCGGTACAATTATCTCGGAACAGTCATAACTTCTGATGGGAGATGCCTTGAAAAGATTAGAATAAGAATCGCCCAAATGAAGGTAGCCTTTTGCATGAGGGAAAAAATACTGACCAATAAAATGATCTCAAATGCAACAAGAAAAATGGCGTTGGGGTGCTACATAGAACTTGCACTCTTGTATAGATATGAAACGTTGATAACGAGCAGACAGGCTGAAAAAATCTGATGTCAGTGAAGATGTGAATTCTGAGGAAAATGCCAAGAATGCCCTGGACAGACATAAAACTTAATGAGCTAGTCGTACACCGCCCTCCGTGGCTAAGGGCTTGCGAACGCGGTTTGTGATCCCGTATACCCGAGTTCGAAACACAGCGGTGCTGGGTTTATTTCGAAAAAGGTATAGGTGCTGGTCGTTCAGAAAGCAATGGCAAACTACTGAACGTAAAATTTGCCCAGGAATCACGAACAGCGAAAATGCTGGGGTTGACTGCTACGTCCTGTGAAGGACATGCAACCAAAAAAAAAAAAAAAAAGAAATTCGTACACTAGGCAGATAAAAACCGTAAAAGATTAGAGAAATTAGACGTAGACAGTCACAACTTTTTAGACATGTTATGAGAGGAAACAAACTAGAGGACTTGTCGACAACTGGCAAGATTGAGGGGCAAAAAACAAGGGAAAGGCAGCGAGTACATATCTGTATGTCTTAACCACCTGACACGGTAGAGACAAGAACACTGAGCTGATCCACGACTCTGGTGATCGTGTGAGATGGTTAAACATGACCGCCCACGCTTATCAGCGTGGCACATGATGATGATGATTTTATCGTCTACTTCAATTTGTAATGCCCGACAGACAGCTGGAAAATTGTGATGTGTGACCATCACTAATGTGGACGTGAGGCTGTACCACGTTGAGGCTGGTGGGGGGTTGAGGCCCACCTGAACCCTGGGCAGAGATATCTGTGTCGGCCTCCCCGAGACAAGTATTTGACTTCCGGTGCAGACAGTCTGATTTCCGCTGCGATGATTTAGAGACGTCATCTGAGATCTTGTTTATCTGGCTTGCCTTCCAAAAACACCGGGTTGTCAGATGTATTCTTCATCTCCACTGGTACCATCAGCCGTAGTATAAATCTGCATGTACTCTTCCCTCACAGGTTCGCACGTGCACACACACACACACACACACACACACACGCACACACACACAAATACACACACGCACACACACGTACATGCGCACACAGTAATGTCACAACATGGATTGTCAGATGGTTTTCTCATATTATTAATCTGCGGTCAACCCAGGCTGATAGATATTTCCATCACAGTATAAATCTGTAATAAACCATGGTTAACAAATGTTTCCATCACATTATAAATCTGTAATAAACCAGGGTTAACAAATGTTTCCATTACATTATAAATCTGTAATAAACCAGGATTGACAGATGTTTCAATCACATTATAAATCTGTAATAAACCAGGGTTGACAGGTGTTTAAATCACATTATAAATCTGTAATAAACCAGGGTTGACAGATGTTTCAATCACATTATAAATCTGTAATAAACCAGGGTTGACAGATGTTTCAATCACATTATAAATCTGTAATAAACCAGGGTTGACAGGTGTTTCCCTTACATTATAAATCTGTAATAAACCAGGGTTGACAGATGTTTCAATCACATTATAAATCTGTAATAAACCAGGGTTGACAGATGTTTCTATTACATTATAAATCTGTAGTAAACCAGGGTTGACAGATGTTTCAATCACATTATAAATCTGTAATAAACCAGGGTTGACAGATGTTTCAATCACATTATAAATCTGTAATAAACCAGGGTTGACAGATGTTTCAATCACATTATACATCTGTAATAAACCAGGGTTGACAGATGTTTCTATTACATTATAAATCTGTAGTAAACCAGGGTTGACAGATGTTTCAATCACATTATAAATCTGTAATAAACCAGGGTTGACAGATGGTTCAATCACATTATAAATCTGTAATAAACCTGGGTTGACAGATGTTTCAATCACATTACACACATTGGCACCTTGCCGTCTTGACAGACGATAGTTTGTGCTTTAAAAAGGCATAATAACTTTTAACTATGGCGGTAGCGAGTGTGACTGATAAGGCCAATTTGCGCTGTAAATGTCCGTTCACAGTGGGTGCATGTGAACACGTGGTCATTTCCACCATCATGCACCATCTTACGTCTCAAACGCTTGGTGTGTGACTTTTCTGCAATAATTTTCTCCTTTGACTTTATTCCATTTCTGATATTTGCCCTCCATGTAACACGTTCAGCGGCGACTTGCTCCCAATGTGCATTATCAATGCCTGTATCAATCATGTCCCGCTTACACACATCTTTGTATCGTAGTAGAGGCCGACCCTGAGATCTCTTACCCATCTGTAATTCACCAAAAAATATATCCTTTGGTATTCTACCATCATCCATCCTCCTAAGATGTCCTATCCATCTAAGTCTACGAAGACTGAGCATGGAATAAACTGTCACACAACCTGATCTTTCCAATACTTCAGTATTTGTGATTTTGTCTTGCCACTTAATACCAAGAATTCTTCGCAGACACCGCATATGAAAGCTGTTTAAGTTGTTCTCTTGGTGTGAGTAAGTTGTCCAGGTTTCACTGCCATAGAGAAGAGTACTAAGGACACAGGCTTGATAGACAAGGACTTTTGTTTTGGCAGTAAGCTTCCTGTTCTCCCAGACTCTTTTTCTTAACCTGTTCATTGTTGTTGCTGCCTTACCAATCCGGATGTTGATTTCCTGATCTAGGGATAATTTGCTATTTACCACTGATCCTAGATATGTAAAATGGTCTACTATCTCTAGTTCGGCGTCATCAATAAAGATTGATGGTACCCCATGTGCACCTTGTGACATAATCTGTGTCTTCTTTTTGCTAATTGTTAAACCAAATTCAGAACAAGCATTGGAGAATGCAGATAGTAGACATTGCAATTCTTCCTCAGAGTGGGTCGTAACTGCAGCATCATCTGCAAAAAGCAACTCTCTGATCAGTACCCTCCTAATTTTGGTCTTAGCCTTCAATCTCTGAGCATTGTAGAGGCCGCCATCTGAGCGTGAGTGAATGTATATACCACCATCCTGATCACGAAATGCATATTTCAGTAGAAGTGAAAAGTATATTCCAAAGAGGGTGGGAGCTAGTACACAACCTTGCTTAACTCCACTCTTGATTTCAAATTCTTCAGAAGTTGCACCATCAAACTTGATTATACCCTTCATGCCTGTGTGGAACGATTCCACAATGGACAGAAGAGTTGGTGGGCAGCCAATCTTCTTTAGTGCCTTGAACAGACCCTCACGACTGACCAAATCAAATGCCTTTGTGAGGTCGATGAAGGCAATAAACAGTGGTTGATTCTGTTCACGGCATTTTTCTTGCATTTGTCGCAATGAGAATATCATATCAGTGGTAGACCGGTTCTGTCGAAAGCCACACTGTGATTCGGGGTAGACTTGATCTCCTAGGACTTGAAGTCTGCGCAGAACAATTCTGGCAAATACTTTTCCAACAATACACAGAAGTGAGATACCCCTATAGTTGTTGCAGTCGCTCCGATCGCCCTTGTTCTTGTACAGTGTTATGATGCTTGAATCTTTGAAATCCTGTGGGACTTGTCCTTCACGCCAGCATAGCTCTATTAGCTGGTGGATCTGTATAGTGAGTGTGTCTTGCCCACTCCTGATAACCTCTATTGGAATCCCATCCTTACCTGGAGCCTTGCCAGATGCAAGTTCATTTATAGCACACTTAACTTCTGTTATGGTGGGAAGTGTGTCCAGGTGGTCAAGAGTTGGTAGAGCCTCTATGGCGTTGAGGGCATCATCCGCTAGTTTGGTCTCACTTGAGTAAAGCTCCAAATAGTGCTCTACCCATCTGTCCATCTGCTGTTTCTTATCAGTGATGATTTCTCCAGTCAAGGTTTTCAATGGTGCACTTCTTTTGATCACTGGACCACAGGCTTTCTTTATTCCTTCATACATGCTTCTTATATCTCCCTTATCACTTGCGATTTGAATGGACTCACATAACTTGATCCAATAATCATTTGCACACTGCCTGGCAGCCTTTTGCACATCCTTCCTAGCTTGCCTAAGCTCACTCAGAGTGTTACGCGTTGGTCTTTCCTTGTTTCTTAAAAGAGCTTTCTTCTTCTTATCAATCAAGGGCTGCAGAGTCTCGCTGTTGGCCGCAAACCAATCCTGCCTCTTATGATCCACAGTGCCGTAAACCCCTACGGCAGTTTTACAAAGAGTTTCCTTAATTTGACCCCACTTTTCATTTACTGTACAATTTTCTGGTGTATCAGTGAAAGCGTCTTCAAGTTGCTGTTGAAACTGAAAGCACTTTTCAGGATCATGAGTGTTAATAATATTAATCCTGAGGCTAGATTTGTGTTTAGCTGTGTAGATTCTCTTTGGTCTCAGTCTAACCCTTGCAACAACCAAAGAATGATCCGTATCACAGTCAGCACTGTGGTAACTACGAGTCAATGATATATGGTTCAGATGTTGTCTCCGTGTGATGATGAAGTCCAGCTGGTGCCAATGGCCGGATCTTGGATGTTTCCATGTGACCTTATGCATCTCTTTTGTTTTAAAAAAAGAGTTTGTAATACATAGGTCATTACTGGTGCAATGCTCCAGCAGCCTTTGCCCATTTTCATTCATGCGACCGATGTTGTATTTTCCAAGGCACACTGGCCATGAACTCGAGTCCTTGCCCACACGAGCATTGAAATCACCGAGCATATAAATGTAGTCAGATTTTGGAACTGCCTTGATCACGGAGTCTAACTCCTCATAGAACGAATCCTTCACATCATCAGAGGAATCGAGTGTCGGTGCATATGCAGTAATAATGGTGGCAAACCCACAAGAGGTTGCCAAGCGCAGGGATAATAGTCTTTCATTTCCTCCTGCTGGAATTTCAATCATTCCCAGTAGCGAATTCTTCACTGCAAAGCCCACACCATGTTGCCTTTTTTCTGCCTGCCCTCTACCCTTCCAGAAAAAGGTGTAGTTGTTTTCCCTGAGTGACCCTTCCTCAGCGAGGCGAGTCTCCTGCAGGCCAGCAATATCAATGTTTAGACGATTGAGTTCGGCATCAATCACAGCCGTTTTTCTCACATCGTCAATATTGGTCAAGTCAGTGGAAAATCCTGGACACATGGTTCTCACGTTCCAGGTTGCAAGCCGTAGCTTGAGGTTTCTATTTTTATTTTTGTTTGTACCTGGTGCATTGGTTTTACAGCCTGCGATTCAGATTTTGTCCTAGCCCCAAGCACCCATTGAAGCAGGCAGGCTGTGGCGGATCAGCACCCAATTGGCTGGGGGCTGCCCAGCTTGAGGCGGGCGGTAGCTGATCAGTGACACCTATAGGTGTCTCCCACCGTCAGAGGCAACGCGTGGCGCCCCATGTCTACGCCAACTGACAAGGACTTATAACCCGTAACAGTTGCCTCTCGCTTTGATTCCGAGACCAGTTAAGACCAGGGATGGAGTTATTGCCTCTCCATAGCACAAAGCCTGGGCTAAAATATAGAGATCATGTGTTGCCCATGCAGCATGATCCCTCTCTCGGCCTACCTAGTTTACTCCAGAGGAAAGGTAACACCCCTACATCTGGAACAAGACAAGCTGCAGAAGCTGCCGGATCAGCAAAGCAATGCTCTAACTGTCCGCCTGTCGGAGCTTCGATCCTAGACCAGTCGCCAACCAAGGCTTAGGGCCTGGTCTGCCCTGCCATGACATTTTGTCTTTAGCTTGCATTTCCTCGCACCAGGGTAAGGCTTGTACCCTCCCAATTGCGCTCTTCCGCCCGAAGCCGTTGGCACAATGTGGGGTGTCGGGTTTGGTAAGCGCCGCCCAACGTTCGGCGCTAACAGAAACCAGGTAGTACCGTCTACTGTTATACGGTAGCTCAGTCATATCTGACTAAGACCTGACATGAGTACATCTGTAATAAACCAGGGTTGACAGGTGTTTCCATTACATTATAAATCTGTCTTAAACCTGGGTTGACAGGTATTTGCATTACATTATAAATCTGTAATAAACCAGGATTGACAGATGTTTAAATCCCATTATAAATCTGTAAAACACCAGGGTTGACAGATGTTTCCATCACATTATAATAAATTTGTCTAAAACCAGGATTGACAAATGTTTCCATCATATTACAAATCTGCAATAAACCAGGATTGACAGATGTTTAAATCCCATTATAAACCTGTAAAACACAAGGGTTGACAGATGTTTCCATCACAATATAATAAATCTGTCTTAAACCTGGGTTGACAGGTATTTCCATTACATTATAAATCTGTAATAAACCAGGATTGACATATATTTAAATCCCATTATAAATCTGTAAAATATTAGGGTTGACAAATGTTTCCATCACATTATAATAAATCTGTCATAAACCAGGGTTGGCAAATGTTTCCATAATATTATAAATCTGCAATAAACCAGGATCGACATATATTTAAATCCCATTATAAATCTGTAAAAAACCAGAGTTGACAGGTGTTTCAATCACATAATAAACCTGTAATAAACCCGAAGGTAGCCTTTTGCAAAAGGGAAAAAATACAGACCAATAATATGATCTCAAATGCAACGAGACAAATGGCGCCACTCATGTCCCTGTGTGAGGACCAACGCAATAAAATCTTCCGCAACTGTGTTTCGAGCGCAGAACGAGAAATTGCCAATTGCGAAGGGCGTCCGTGACATCTTCGTCTATCCTAATTTTTAACTTTTGCCCACATGGACGCCTCTCCACTCCACCCTCTTCCCGCCGTGTTGTTTTGCCAATACCTGAACTTCTGACGGTATTGACCTTTGACCCGTTGACCATACATACGGTCCATACAATCCACCGATAGTCGTCGCACGCGTGTCAGTCGTCAGTCACTCCAAGCTAGGATACAGATTCAGATAAGTACCCTTAATATTGTCATGTAGCGTGTTTCATGTAGTTTTGTGTGGGTTTGTTTGTTTGTTGTGCTAACGAAGGCTTAGGCTGCAAAGTCCAATTTGTTTCTTGTAATCGTGTTTTGTAAAGCTCACAATCTACTTCTCGTTTTTTTTTTTTTTTTTGGTGATTCATTCATTGTAATAAACCCAGGTTGATAGGTGTCCTCCTGAGACCATAAACAATCACACAACCCAGCTTGAGGAGACACGATGGCACAGTGGCTAGACACTCACATGACGGTCCCGTGGTCGTTGGTTAGAAACTTCACTGAGATGGATTTTTTTTTTAAATGGACTTGTGCTCTAACGTCGTCCCAGTGAGTACCAGGAATTGTCCTGGGAAGTAAAGGCGGCCGGAGTGGTATATACCACATCATACACCGAGTACTCATTGAAGAAATCAACCAATCAATGAATCTCTTGTCATCTCCTCCACGGAGATCGGCTACAATACCCCCATGCAATACCCATGTCAGCTTCTTCCAGCCATCTCTTGATGTTGTACACCCACTTGTAACGTTGCCTTCATCTTGAACTCCCCCCTGTCCCATTTCTCTCTCTCTCTCTCTCTCTCTCTCTCTCTCTCTCTCTCTCTCTCTCTCTCTCTCTCTCTCTCTCTCTCTCTCTCTCTCTCTCGCTCGTAGAACTGCCCTTTAACTAGACGCTTTTTGTTGTATATCGCTGAAGTACCTTAATTGTCGCAATTCGATGTCGCTCAGAAATATGTTCTTACATTGTTTTGTGATACCTGGGGCTGATGTCTGATACAGGCCCATCTAAAACCACGAGCTTCGCATTAGTATTACCAAACAATGCCCGATACGTACCCAAAAATATGGACTGGTAAAAGTGCGGTTTCTGATAGCGTACTTAAAAAGTCGCTTAAAAGTCTTAACTAACTCGAGAAATACAGTCGCAGATATGATTCGCGCTCACAGAAGTAAAGTACGGAAGTAGAGATCAGGACATGGAAAAAAAAGTCGATTAAAAGTCGACAGGGTCGACTTCACTGCACCGGGTTTTTATCCCATATGGCTCAGTCTCAAGCATCACATAAAGCACGAACTCCGTAGCTCTAGCGACGACCCACGGGAGTCTCCGTAAAATTTCACTCGTGAACCGAAGGGTGCGGCCCGGAATCGGACCAACAACCTCCGCAGCCCGAGTCAAACGGCTTGACCACTTCGCCACAGAGACTCCCGACAGCAAACTTCAATTTATCGAGTCGCAGATATGAACAAGTATAGGGCCTTTGTGCGCATCTTGAGCCGCAGACATGAACAAGTATAAGGCCTTTGTGCACATCTTGAGCCGCAGACATGAACAAGTATAGGGCCTTTGTGGACAGCTTGAGCCGCAGACATGAACAAATATAAGGCCTTTGTGCACATCTTGAGCCGCAGACATAACAAGTATAGGGCCTTTGTGGACAGCTTGAGCCGCAGACATGAACAAGTATAGGGCCTTTGTGGACATCTTGAGCTGCAGACATGAACAAGTATAGGGCCTTTGTGCACACCTTAAGCCGCAGACATGAATAAGTATAGGGCCTTTGTGGACAGCTTGAGCCGCAGACATGAACAAGTATAGGACCTTTGTGGACATCTTGAGCCGCAGACATGAACAAGTATAGGGCCTTTGTGGACAGCTTGAGCCGCAGACATGAACAAATATAGGGCCTTTGTGCACATCTTGAGCCGCAGACATAACAAGTATAGGGCCTTTGTGGACAGCTTGAGCCGCAGACATGAACAAATATAGGGCCTTTGTGCACATCTTGAGCCGCAGACATAACAAGTATAGGGCCTTTGTGCACACCTTAAGCCGCAGACATGAACAAATATAGGGCCTTTGTGCACATCTTGAGCTGCAGACATGAACAAGTATAGGGCCTTTGTGGACAGCTTGAGCCGCAGACATGAACAAGTATAACGCCTTTGTGGACAGCTTGAGCCGCAGACATGAACAAGTATAGGGCCTTTTGTGGACAGCTTGAGCCGCAGACATGAACAAGTATAGGGCCTTTGCGGACAGCTTGAGCCGCAGACATGAACAAGTATAGGGCCTTTTGTGGACAGCTTGAGCCGCAGACATGAACAAGTATAGGGCCTTTGCGGACAGCTTGAGCCGCAGACATGAACAAGTATAGGGCCTTTGTGCACACCTTTAGGCGTGACTGTAAATGGTGCTGGTCCCATGTTTGATAGATCAATCGGCACTGGTGCGCATTATCACTTTACTGCCCCCAACATTTTCAGGTACGTAGTTTATCCTGGGTCCATCTACAGCCAGAGTAAATGTTAAAAACAAATCCGGTATCAGTAGGGACACGAACCCGTAACCATCCTGCTGGCAGGCCAGAGTGCTCAACTGCCAGCTCTAGATAGGCATGCCTTTAATACCCCAGGAACAAGTGCTAAAAATAGCGATTGCCTGGGACAGGCGTAGTTTTAAAAACAAGACCAGCCATTGTAGAAGAAAGTTGGCGACAACGGCTCTTGTCTGAAGATTGGAAATCGCAGAATGAATATGTAAAGTAGCCAAATGTCGCCCTGAAATCATCAGTCACGTTTTGGCCCTTATTCGAGAATCATCTGGTCACTTTAGCGTCAGACGATCCAGCAAATTTCATTCTTGGTGTCCACCCAGGACGGCGGCTAATTCAGTCAGCATAGACAGCGAGTCGCTGTAGTGTAGTGGATGGACGTTCGTGTGACCGCTCGCAGGTCTTGGGTTCGATTCTCATCGGGGTGAGATTCATGGGTTCGATTCTCATCGGGGTGAGATTCAGTTTTTAAAATTTGTTCGTGGCTGGAGATGGACTCGGACAAATATGGGTACATAGAAATGTCGTGGGGAGTCAAGGCGGACAGCCGGAGACTGACCACATGACCCACCAATAGGTCGATAGGTCATCAATAGGTCGATAGGTCGTCGATAGGTCATCAATAGGTCGATGTGTCATCAATAGGTCAATAGGTCATTAGGAGGTCGATAGGTCATCAATAGGTCGATAGGTCATCAATAGGTCGATATGTCACCAATAGGTCGAAAGGTCATAAATAGGTCGATAACAAAATGGGTGTGACACCATATACCCAATGACCTGAACGGTGTTTAAAGGGCTCCTGGACTTGCTGACACATGCCACTGGGTAGCCGCAATGCTGCGGTGGCTAGACGTTTGCCTTCCGGCCTAGTCGGCGTGTGTTCCAATCCTCTTTGCGGTGGATTTTAACCATTGACCCGTACCCATGTCACCCAGCCTCAAAATGGTACCTACAGACTTTCGATAGAGTAAGACATGTGGATGTAAGACATGTGGGTGTAAGACATGTGGATGTAAGACATGTGGGTGTAAGACATGTGGATGTAAGACAGGTGGATGTACGACATGTGGATGTAAGACATGTGGATGTAAGACATGTGGATGTAAGACATGTGGGTGTAAGACATGTGGATGTAAGACATGCGGATGTAAGACATGTGGATGTAAGACATGTGGATGTAAGACATGTGTATGTAAGACATGGGTATGTAAGACATGCGGATGTAAGATATGTGTATGTAAGACATGTGGATGTAATACATGTGGATGTAAGACATGGATTTAAGACATTGGGAGTAATACATGTGGATGTATGAACTTTTTATGGAACCAACGCAAGGCGGCGCGCTTCCATATGACTCGCAGCTTTGTTTCGAACACGGTATACGGTTTTACGAAATGCAACTGTTTGCCCGTGGCCACAAAACAGTCGGAGACAGTAACAGTAGCAATTTGAGATAAGCAGATCTTGCAATACTGACTGCAGACCGTGAGTAGGATCTACAGCATGTAGTGGATGCTGTTTTGTTGTACACAGTGAACATTTTACAAGTTAGTTGCAGGTCCTGTACAAGACGTAGCAGTCAACCTCATTATGTTTTGTCTGTTTGCAAGTTACTAGACACGTTAATGCTCAGAAGTTTGCCAATGCTTTCTGAACGAACGTCGCTCTTATCCAGTGTTGCCATTTTGACGCTTTTCGCACCAAATTTAGTGCTTTTTCAAGTCATTTTGTGCCAAAATGTTGCATTTAGCGCGGCCGCGCGAATTTGGTGCTTCACAATTTTTGTTTGGTGCTATTTGGTGCATTGTGTTTTGAGTGGGTAAAAATTAAAAATCATTTTAGGAACACTAAAAAGCCGAATTTGAACTGAAGGGAGGGAGTAAAACAGTCTTAGTACATTACGGCGCAATATTCAAGTAATTTAACTCCCTTTAATACGATTTAGTTGAAGTGAGTGACTGCAACGCGCAGGCAATATGCATTGAGTTAAAAGATTGTTTAAACAAGAATGGACTTAAATTGCAAAGACTAGTTGCACTCGGCACTGACAATGCATCTGTCATGACAGTGTAAACAATGGAGTATATACAAAATTAAAATCCGAAGTTCCTCATCTGGTACTAGGTACTTGTGAATGTCATTCCCTTCAGCTGGCAGTGCCACAGGCTGCAGCAGCTTGTCTGCCCAGGAATATAGAGTTCATGATTAGAGAAACATGTAATTGGTTTTCTCACTCAAGTCTTCGTCAAGCAAAGTACATGGAGCTTTTTTGCTTCAATAAATGATGGACAACATCCGCTGAAGGTTGTTCAATTAAGCCAGACATGATGGATGTCCATTCAATCTGCCATTGGCACCTTGCCGTCTTGACAGACGATAGTTTGAGCTTCAAATAGGCATAATAACTATTACTCATGGCAGTAGCGAATGGGACTGATGAGGTAAATTCACTCTGTAAATGTTCGTCCACAGTAGGTGCATGTGAACACGTAGTCATTTCCACCATCATGAACCATCTTACGTCTCACACGCTCGGTGTGTGACTTATCTGCAATAATTTTCTCCTTTGTCTTTATTCCATTTCTGATAGTTGCCCTCCAAGTAACACGCTCAGCGGCGACTTGCTCTTAATGTGCATTATCAATGCTTGTATCAATCATGTCCCGCTTACACACATCTTTGTATCGTAGTAGAGGCCGACCCTGAGATCTCTTACCCATCTGTAATTCATCAAAAAAGATGCCCTTTGGTATTCTACCATCATCCATCCTCGTAAGATGTGATTTCCATCTAAGTCTACGAAGACTGAGCATGGAACAAACCGTCACACAACCTGACCTTTCCAATACTTCAGTATTTGTGATTTTGTCTTGCCACTTAATACCAAGAATTCTTCGCAGACACCGCATATGAAAGCTGTTTAAACGTTTCTCTTGGTGTGAGTAAGTTGTCCAGGCTTCACTGCCATAAAGAAGAGTACTAAGGACGCAGGCTTGATAGACAAGGACTTTTGTTTTGGCAGTAAGCTTTCTGTTCTTTGTATCGTAGTAGAGGTCGACCCTGATATCTCTTACCCATCTGTAATTCACCAAAAATGATGTCCTTTGGTATTCTACCATCATCCATCCTCCTAAGATGCCCTATCCATCTAAGTCTACAAAGGCTGCGTTTACGTTTGCCCGATAACGTTCGAGTGTTGCAGTCCATGTCATGTCTTATTGGAAGTGAATGTCTACAGCCAATGAAGCCCTGCATATTGGATCTTGCTAAAATGTTTGTAGAAGATGCAGCTACTCTCACCCGCATCGATTTCCAGTGGAGAAAGTTTCATCATATGCAGTGGACACAGACCTCTGACACACTTGGACTGTGGGCAGAAATAGCCTCATACAGGGATGCCACCGGTGAAAATCCTTTCCAAGATCTTACAGATTTAGCTTTAACTGTGCTCATTTTACCTCATTCTAATGCGGACGTGGAGCGTATTTTCAGTCTTATGGGAGTTATAAAATCAAAATTGCGGAACAGACTGAGCATCAAGAGTTTGACAGCTGTTTTGACTATTAGATATGGAATGATATAAAGATATGGCAAATGCTGTCATGATTATAAACTACCCAAGGATATTCTACCGAAAATTGGATCACAGGAGTCATATACATGTTTCTTTCAATCATCATCATCATCATCGCAGGAGCAAACACAGCAGGGAATAGCTACAGAAACTGAAGAGGGGTTGTCTGAGTGGGATCTGGCAGATCTGGAATAAACTTCATTCTAATATTCAGTGTTAAAAATAAATTATAATGTGGTGCTTTATAACATTTTGAATGAATACCGGCAGTGCTTGTTTTAGTGCTTTCCCAAAAAATATTATTGCAATTTAGTGTTTTTTTTTTTGGCTCGAGAGTAGCTCTGATTGGGATTTGGCGGATAAACTTCATTGTAATATGAAGTGATAATAATAAATTATAATTTTCTACCTCATTACATTTGTAATAAAAACAGTTCGTGCTTTTTTGTGTGTGTGTGGTGCTTTCCAAAAATTATTGGTGCATTGTGGTGCTTTTTAGGGTCGATTTTGGTGCTTGTTCATCACAAGGAAATGGCAACACTGCTCATACCATTCCTTGAAAATTAGCGAAAAAGCTAGCGCGCTTCCAAATCGCTCGCAGCTGTGTTTCGAATGCGGAATGCAGGACTGGGAATGGCGGTGGTAACCACTTGGCCACGGCATCGACTTAGTGAACAACTGGGGTGTGCAGTGATTTGTGTTTTAAAATAAGCAGTGATTATGATAGTCTCCAAGAAGAAAGATATACCACAATGTAAGATCCAGGAAAATCGGAATTTTCTTAAACAAGTGAATTTGTACAACTATTTGAAATAGTCATCACATCAACATATGCAGATATGGAATTTAGAGTTCATTATGAGGGGAAGCTAACAGATACATTTGAAATAAAGACAACAGAGCCATATGGATATCTTTTGTCGATTTTATTTTATTTTTTTCCTGAACGTAACTAAATTGTGAAGACAACAATAACTGCCGCTTGATATGGAATTCAAGGGCCTCTTTGGATTATTTAGACATTGCTGACAGCACTGCATTCCTGCCGCACACACAACCACACACACACCCACACACACATGCACGCACTCACACACACACGCGCGCACGCACTCACACACACACACGCACACGCAAACACACGCACACACACACAACACACACCCATACACGTACACACATACACCCACACACACACACATGCACACACACGTGCGCGGACACACTCACACACAGCACAGATGCACACACACACACATGCACACACACAAGCACACTCACACGCACACACACACATAACACACAATCAGATACATCATAAATAGTTAGGTTATGAAATCATTTGAGTCGAGCTAAGAACCGACGTCACTTCACTTAGGATATTTCTATACGCGCCCGATTCCCTTGTTCAACAGCCAGCGCAGAGGCATGCTACTAATCGTTCCCAGCGCTGTCTAATTGAAAGTTCTCCTGGTCTTCCCTCTCAGTATTG
>JACEFZ010015361.1:0-45000 GCA_014155875.1 Cepaea nemoralis | reverse complement strand
CACAATGTCGGACTAGAGTCAAGCTCAACAGGGTCTCTGTCTTTCATTTAACACCACGGTGTGTTGATCTACTTTAAGTTTCATTTAGATAGCTTACACTCTTAGTTAGCCTTTCCCCTAGATTGTATAGATAGCTTACACTCTTGGTTATACTTCAAATAGATTGTATAGATAGCTTGCACTCTGGGTTAGTCTGTCCCCTAGATGGTATAGATAGCTTACACTCTTGGTTAGTCTGTCCCCTAGATTGTTAAGATTGTATAGAAAGCTTACACTCTGGGTTAGTCTGTCCCCTAGATTGTATAGATAGCTTACACTCTTGGTTAGTCCTCTCCCTAGATTGTATAGATAGCTTACACTCTTGGTTAGTCCTCTCCCCTAGATTGTATAGATTAGCTTACACTCTTGGTTAGTCTGTCCCCTAGATTGTATAGATAGCTTACACTCTGGGTTAGTCTGTCCCCTAGATTGTATAGATAGCTTACACTCTGGGTTAGTCTGTCCCCTAGATTGTATAGATAGCTCACTCTTGGTTAGTCTCCTCCCTTAGATTGTATAGATAGCTTACACTCTAGGTTAGTCTGTCCCCCTAGATTGTATAGATAGCTTACACTCTGGGTTAGTCTATCCCCTAGATTGTATAGATAGCTTACACTCTTGGTTAGTCTCTTCCCCTAGATTGTATAGATAGCTTAACACTCTTGGTTAGTCTGTCCCCTAGATTGTATAGATAGCTTACACTCTTGGTTAGTCTCTCCCCTAGATTGTATAGATAGCTTAACACTCTTGGTTCAGTCTGTCCCCTAGATTGTATAGATAGCTTACACTCTGGGTTAGTCTGTCCCCTAGATTGTATAGATAGCTTACACTCTGGGTTAGTCTGTCCCCTAGATTGTATAGATAGCTTACACTCTGGGTTAGTCTGTCCCCTAGATTGTATAGATAGCTTACACTCTGGTTAGTCTGTCCCCTAGATTGTATAGATAGCTTACACTCTTGGTTAGTCTATCCCCTAGATTGTATAGATAGCTTACACTCTTGGTTAGTCTGTCCCCTAGATTGTATAGATAGCTTACACTCTTGGTTAGTCTGTCCCCTAGATTGTATAGATAGCTTACACTCTGGGTTAGTCTGTCCCCTAGATTGTATAGATAGCTTACACTCTGGGTTAGTCTGTCCCCTAGATTGTATAGATAGCTTACACTCTTGGTTAGTCTGTCCCCTAGATTGTATAGATAGCTTACACTCTGGGTTAGTCTGTCCCCTAGATTGTATAGATAGCTTACACTCTGGGTTAGTCTCTCCCCTAGATTGTACTAGATAGCTTACACTCTGGGTTAGTCTGTCCCCTAGATTGTACTAGATAGCTTACACTCTGGGTTAGTCTGTCCCCTAGATTGTATAGATAGCTTACACTCTGGGTTAGTCTGTCCCCTAGATTGTATAGATAGCTTACACTCTGGGTTAGTCTCTCCCCCTAGATTGTATAGATAGCTTACACTCTAGGGTTAGTCTCGTCCCCTAGATTGTATAGATAGCTTACACTCTGGGTTAGTCTGTCCCCTAGATTGTATAGATAGCTTACACTCTGGGTTAGTCTCTCCCCTAGATTGTATAGATAGCTTACCACTCTGGGTTAGTCCTGTCCCCTAGATTGTATAGATAGCTTACACTCTGGGTTAGTCTGTCCCCCTAGATTGTATAGATAGCTTACACTCTGGGTTAGTCTCTCCCCTAGATTGTATAGATAGCTTACACTCTGGGTTAGTCTCTCCCCTAGATTGTATAGATAGCTTACACTCTGGGTTAGTCTCTCCCCTAGATTGTATAGATAGCTTACACTCTGGGTTAGTCTCTCCCCTAGATTGTATAGATAGCTTACACTCTGGGTTAGTCTCTCCCCTCAGATTGTATAGATAGCTTACACTCTGGTTAGTCTCTCCCCTAGATTGTAAAGATAGCTTACACTCTGGGTTAGTCTCTCCCTAGATTGTATAAGATAGCTTACACTCTGGGTTAGTCTCTCCCCTAGATTGTATAGATAGCTTACACTCTGGGTTAGTCTCTCCCCCTAGATTGTATAGATAGCTTACACTCTTGGTTAGTCTCTCCCCTAGATTGTTAGATAGACTTACACTCTGGGTTAGTCCTCTCCCCTAGATTGTATAGATAGCTTACACTCTGGTTAGTCTCTCCCCTAGATTGTATAGATAGCTTACACTCTGGGTTAGTGCTCTCCCCTAGATGTGTATAGATACTTACACTCTGGGTTAGTCCTCCCTAGATTGTATAGATAGCTTCCACTCTGGTTAGTCTGTCCCCTAGATTGTATAGATAGCATACACTCTGGTGGTTAGTCTCTCCCCTAGATTGTATAGATAGCTTACACTCTGGTTAGTCTCTCCCCTAGATTGTATAGATAGCTTACACTCTGGGTTAGTCTCTCCCCTAGATTGTATAGATAGCTTACACTCTGGGTTAGTCTCTCCCCTAGATTGTATAGATAGCTTACACTCTGGGTTAGTCTCTCCCCTAGATTGTATAGATAGCTTACACTCTGGATTAGTCTGTCCCCTAGATTGTATAGATAGCTTACAGTCTGGGTTAGTCTCTCCCTATACTGTATAGATAGCTTACACTCTGGGTTAGTCTCTCCCCTATATTGTATAGATAGCTACCACTCTAGTGTAGTCTGTCTCCCTAGATTGTATAGATAGCTTACACTCTAGGTTAGTCTGTCCCCTAGATTGTATAGATAGCTTACACTCTTGGTTAGTCTCTCCCCTAGATTGTATAGATAGCTTACACTCTGGGTTAGTCTCTTCCCTAGATTGTATAGATAGCTTACACTCTGGGTTAGTCTCTTCCCTAGATTGTATAGATAGCTTACACTCTGGGTTAGTCTCTCCCCTAGATTGTATAGATAGCTTACACTCTTGGTTAGTCTGTCCCCTAGATTGTATAGATAGCTTACACTCTTGGTTAGTCTGTCCCCTAGATTGTATAGATAGCTTACACTCTGGGTTAGTCTCTCCCCTAGATTGTATAGATAGCTTACACTCTGGTTTAGTCTGTCCCCTAGATTGTATAGATAGCTTATACTCTGGGTTAGTCTGTCCCCTAGATTGTATAGATAGCTTACACTCTGGGTTAGTCTGTCCCCTAGATTGTATAGATAGCTTACACTCTGGGTTAGTCTGTCCCATAGATTGTATAGATAGCTTACACTCTGGGTTAGTCTGTCCCCTAGATTGTATAGATAGCTTACACTCTGGGTTAGTCTCTCCCCTAGATTGTATAGATAGCTTACACTCTGGGTTAGTCTCTCCCTAGATTGTATAGATAGCTTACACTCTGGTTAGTCTCTCCCCTAGATTGTATAGATAGCTTACACTCTTGGTTTAGTCTGTCCCCTAGATTGTATAGATAGCTTACACTCTGGGTTAGTCTGTCCCCCCTAGATTGTGTAGATAGCTTACACTCTGGGTTAGTCTGTCCCCTAGATTGTACAGATAGCTTACACTCTAGGTTAGTCTGTCCCCTAGATTGTATAGATAGCTTACACTCTGGGTTAGTCTCTCCCCTAGATTGTATAGATAGCTTACACTCTGGGTTAGTCTTCCCCTAGATTGTATAGATAGCTTACACTCTGGGTTAGTCTCTCCCCTAGATTGTATAGATAGCTTACACTCTGGGTTAGTCTGTCCCCTAGATTGTATAGATAGCTTACACTCTGGGTTAGTCTGTCCCCTAGATTGTATAGATAGCTTACACTCTGGGTTAGTCTATCCCCTAGATTGTATAGATAGCTTACACTCTGGGTTAGTCTCTCCCCTAGATTGTATAGATAGCTTACACTCTGGGTTAGTCTCTCCCCTAGATTGTATAGATAGCTTACACTCTGGGTAGTCTCTCCCCTAGATTGTATAGATAGACTTACACTCTGGGTTAGTCTCTCCCCTAGATTGTATAGATAGCTTACACTCTGGGTTAGTCTCTCCCCTAGATCGTATAGATAGCTTACACTCTGGTTAGTCTCTCCCTAGATTGTATAGATAGCTTACACTCTGGGTTAGTCCTCTCCCCTAGATTGTATAGATAGCTTACACTCTTGGGTTAGTCTGTCCCCTAGATTGTATAGATAGCTTACACTCTGGGTTAGTCCTGTCCTAGATTGTATAGATAGCTTACACTCTGGGTTAGTCTGTCCCCTAGATTGTATAGATAGCTTACACTCTGGGTTAGTCTCTCCCTAGATTGTATAGATATGCTTACACTCTGGGTTAGTCTTCCCCCTAGATTGTATAGATAGCTTACACTCTGGGTTAGTCTCTCCCCTAGATGTATAGATAGCTTACACTCTGGGTGTAGTCTGTCCCCTAGATTGTATAGATAGCTTACACTCTGGGTTAGTCTCTCCCCTAGATTGTGTAGATAGCTTACACTCTGGGTTAGTCTGTCCCCTAGATTGTACAGATAGCTTACACTCTAGGTTAGTCTGTCCCCTAGATTGTATAGATAGCTTACACTCTGGGTTAGTCTCTCCCCTAGATTGTATAGATAGCTTACACTCTGGGTTAGTCTGTCCCCTAGATTGTATAGATAGCTTACACTCTTGGTTAGTCTCTCCCCTAGATTGTATAGATAGCTTACACTCTGGGTTAGTCTCTCCCCTAGATTGTATAGATAGCTTACACTCTGGGTTAGTCTCTCCCCTAGATTGTATAGATAGCTTACACTCTGGGTTAGTCTATCCCCTAGATTGTATAGATAGCTTACACTCTGGGTTAGTCTCTCCCCTAGATTGTATAGATAGCTTACACTCTGGGTTAGTCTCTCCCCTAGATTGTATAGATAGCTTACACTCTGGGTTAGTCTCTCCCTAGATTGTATAGATAGCTTACACTCTGGGTTAGTCTCTCCCCTAGATTGTATAGATAGCTTACACTCTGGGTAGTCTCTCCCCTAGATCGTATAGATAGCTTACACTCTGGGTTAGTCTCTCCCCTAGATTGTATAGATAGCTTACACTCTGGGTTAGTCTCTCCCTAGATTGTATAGATAGCTTACACTCTTGGTTAGTCTCTCCCCTAGATGTATAGATATCTTACACTCTTGGTTAGTCTCTCCCCTAGATTGTAAGATAGCTTACACTCTGGGTTAGTCTCTCCCCTAGATTGTATAGATAGCTTACACTCTGGGTTAGTCCCTCCCTAGATTGTATAGATAGCTTACACTCTGGGTTAGTCCTCTCCCCTAGATTGTATAGATAGCTACACTCTGGGTTAGTCTCTGCCCTAGATTATATAGATAGCTTACACTCTGGGTTAGTCTGTCCCCTAGATTGTATAGATAGCTTACACTCTGGGTTAGTCTCTCCCCTAGATTGTATAGATAGCTTACACTCTGGGTTAGTCTCTCCCTAGATTGTATAGATAGCTTACCTCTGGGTTAGTCTGTCCCCTAGATTGTATAGATAGCTTACACTCTGGGTTAGTCTCTCCCCTAGATTGTATAGATAGCTTACACTCTGGGTTAGTCTGTCCCCTAGATTGTATAGATAGCTTACAGTCTGGGTTAGTCTCTCCCTATATTGTATAGATAGCTTACACTCTGGGTTAGTCTCTCCCCTATATTGTATAGATAGCTTACACTCTAGGTTAGTCTGTCCCCTAGATTGTATAGATAGCTTACACTCTAGGTTAGTCTGTCCCCTAGATTGTATAGATAGCTTACACTCTTGGTTAGTCTCTCCCCTAGATTGTATAGATAGCTTACACTCTGGGTTAGTCTATCCCCTAGATTGTATAGATAGCTTACACTCTGGGTTAGTCTCTCTCCTAGATTGTATAGATAGCTTACACTCTGGGTTAGTCTCTCCCCTAGATTGTATAGATAGCTTACACTCTGGGTTAGTCTCTCCCCTAGATTGTATAGATAGCTTACACTCTTGGTTAGTCTATCCCCTAGATTGTATAGATAGCTTACACTCTGGGTTAGTCTGTCCCCTAGATTGTATAGATAGCTTACACTCTGGGTTAGTCTGTCCCCTAGATTGTATAGATAGCTTACACTCTGGGTTAGTCTATCCCCTTGATTGTATAGATAGCTTACACTCTGGGTTAGTCTCTCCCCTAGATTGTATAGATAGCTTAAACTCTGGGTTAGTCTGTCCCTAGATTGTATAGATAGCTTACAGTCTGGGTTAGTCTCTCCCTATATTGTATAGATAGCTTACACTCTGGGTTAGTCTCTCCCCTATATTGTATAGATAGCTTACACTCTAGGTTAGTCTGTCCCCTAGAATGTATAGATAGCTTACACTCTAGGTTAGTCTGTCCCCTAGATTGTATAGATAGCTTACACTCTTGGTTAGTCTCTCCCCTAGATTGTATAGATAGCTTACACTCTGGGTTAGACTATCCCCTAGATTGTATAGATAGCTTACACTCTGGGTTAGTCTCTCCCCTAGATTGTATAGATAGCTTACACTCTGGGTTAGTCTCTCCCCTAGATTGTATAGATAGCTTACACTCTGGGTTAGTCCTCTCCCCTAGATTGTATAGATAGCTTACACTCTTGGTTAGTCCTATCTCCTAGATTGATATAGATAAGCTTACACCTCTGGGTTAGTCTGTCCCCTAGATTGTATAGATCGCTTACACTCTGGGTTAGTCTCTCCCTAGATTGTATAGATAGCTTACACTCTGGTTAGTCTCTCCCCTAGATTGTATAGATAGCTTACACTCTGGGTTAGTCTATCCCCTAGATTGTATAGATAGCTTACACTCTGGGGTAGTCTATCCCCTAGATTGTATAGATAGCTTACACTCTGGTTAGTCTCTGCCCTAGATTGTAGAGATAGCTTACAACTCTGGGTTAGTCTGTCCTCTAGATTGTATAGATAGCTTACACTCTGGGTTAGTCCTGTCCCCTAGATTGTATAGATAGCGTACACTCTGGGTTAGTCTGTCCCCTAGATTGTATAGATAGCTTACACTCTGGGGTAGTCTCTCCCCTAGATTGTATAGATAGCTTACACTCTGGGTTAGTCACTCCCCTAGATTGTATAGATAGCTTACACTCTGGGTTAGTCTCTCCCCTAGATTGTATAGATAGCGTTACACTCTTGGTTAGTCTCTCCCCTAGATGTATAGATGCTTACACTCTTGGTTAGTCTCTCCCGAGATTGTATAGATAGCTTACACTCTGGGTTAGTCTCTCTCCTGGATTGTATAGATAGGCTTACACTCCTGGGTTAGTCCTCTCCCCTAGATTGTATAGGTAGCTTACACTCTGGGGTAGTCTCTCCCCTAGATTGTATAGATAGCTTACACTCTGGGTTAGTCTCTGCCCTAGATTATACAGATAGCTTACACTCTGGGTTAGTCTGTCCCTAGATTGTAGAGATAGCTTACACTCTGGGTAGTCTCTCCCCTAGATTGTATAGATAGCTTACACTCTGGGTTAGTCTCTCCCCTAGATTGTATAGATAGCTTACACTCTGGGTTAGTCTGTCCCCTAGATTGTATAGATAGCTTACACTCTAGGTTAGTCTGTCCCTAGATTGTATAGATAGCTTACACTCTGGGTTAGTCTCTCCCCTAGATTGTATAGATAGCTTACACTCTGGTTAGTCTGTCCCTAGATTGTATAGATAGTCTTTACAGTCTGGGTTAGTCTCTCCTATATTGTATAGGATAGCTTACACTCTGGGTTAGTCTCTCCCCGATAGTGTATAGATAGCTTACACTCGAGGTTAGTCTGCCCCTAGATTGTATAGATAGCTTACACTCTAGGTTAGTCTGTCCCCTAGATTGTATAGATAGCTTACACTCTTGGGTAGATCTCTCCCCTAGATTGTATAGATAGCTTACACTCTGAGGTTAGTCTCTCCGCCTAGATTGTATAGATAGCTTACAACGCTGGGTTAGTCTTCTCCCCTAGATTGTATTAGAGAAGCTTACACTAGGGGTTAGTCCTCTCCCCTAGAGGGTATAGATAGCTTACACTCTGGGTAGTCTGCTCCCCTAGATTGTATAGATAGCTTAAACTCTGGGGTAGGACTGCTCCCCTGAATGTGGTAGAGATAAGCTGTACACTTCTGGGTTAGTCTGGGCTCCCGCTAGATTGTATAGATAGCTGACACTCCGTGGGTTAGTCCTCTCCCGAGAATGTGTATAGATAGCATTCACTCTGGAGTTAGGCCGCTCTCCCCTAGATTGTATAGATAGCTTAACACTCTGGGTTAGGCTCTCCCCTAGAATTGTATAGATTAGCTTACACTCTGGTTAGTCTTCCCCTAGATTGTATAGGATAAGCTTACACTCTGGGGTTAGTCTCGTCCCTAGATGTAGTAGATAGCTTGCACTCTGGGTTAGTCTTCCCCTAGATTGTATAGATAGCTTACACTCTGGGTTAGTCTTCCCCTAGATTGTATAGATATCTTACACTCTGGGTTAGTCTGCTCCCTAGATTGTATAGATGAGCTTACACTCTGGGTTAGTCTCTCCCCTAGATTGTATAGATAGCTTACACCTGGGTAGTCTGCTCCCCTAGAATTGTAAATTCTTACACTCTGTGGTCTCCCCTAGATTGTATAGATAGCTTACACTCTGTGGTTAGTCTCTCCCTAGATTGTATAGATAGCTTACACTCTGGGTTAGTCTCTCCCCTAGATTGTATAGATAGCTTACACTCTGGGTTAGTCTCTCCCCTAGATTGTATAGATAGCTTACACTCTGGTTTAGTCTCTTCCCCTAGATTGTATAGATAGCTTACACTCTGGGTTAGTCCTCTCCCCTAGATTGTATGATAGCTTCACTCTGGGTTAGTCTCGTCCCCTAGATTGTATAGATAGCTTACACGCTGGGGTTAGTCTGTCCCCTAGATTGTATAGATAGCTTACACTCTGGGTTAGTCTCTCCCCTAGATTGTATAGATAGCCGCTGGTTAGCTCTCCCTAGATTGTATAGATAGCTTACACTCTGGTAGTCGCTCCCTAGATTGTATAGATAGCTTACACTCTGGTTAGTCTCTCCCCTAGATTGTATATATAGCTTACACTCTGGGTTAGTCTGTCCCCTAGATTGTATAGATAGCTTACACTCTTGGTTAGTCTGTCCCCTAGATTGTATAGATAGCTTACACTCTTGGTTAGTCTGTCCCCTAGATTGTATAGATAGCTTACACTCTAGGTTAGTCTGTCCCTAGATTGTATAGATAGCTTACACTCTAGGTTAGTCCTGTCCCTAGATTGTATAGATAGCTTACACTCTTGGTTAGTCTCTCCCCTAGATTGTATAGATAGCTTACACTCGGGTTAGTCTCTCCCCTAGATTGTATAGATAGCTTACAACTCTGGGTTAGTCTCTCCCCTAGATTGTATAGATAGCTTACACTCTAGGTTAGTCTGTCCCCTAGATTGTATAGATAGCTTACACTCTGGGTTAGTCTCTCCCCTAGATTGTGTGCTGGCTCCGTGGCGAAGGTATTACGGACACAGTTCGTGATCTTGCATACCGCGTTTGAAATATAGCTGCGGTCGATTTGGCAGCAAACCGCCTTGCATTGTGTTATTATACAATGGTATGTGCGCCGGCCCTCTGAGAAAGCAATGGCAAACTACAGAACGTGAACTTGCCGAAAGATCAAAAACAGCCAAACAATGACGGGGTTGATTGCGATGTCCTGTAAAGGATATGCAACTAACTTTTGACCAGAATGTAAAGATAGGTACCACTCTTGTTTAGTCTGCCCCTAGATAATAAAGATAGGTACCACTCTTGTTTAGTCGTCTCCTAGATTGTAAAGATAGGTACCACTCTTGTTTAGTCTTCCCCTAGATTGTAAAAATAGTTTCCACTCTTGTTTTGTCTTTCACTACATTGTAGAGATATGTTACATTCTAGTTATGTCTTCCCTCATGTTCCATAAATTGTAAAGATAGTCCACAATCTTATTTAGTCTTCCTTCGTGAACCCTAGATTAAAGAAATAGCCTGCAATCAGGCATCGTCTTCCGTTTTGAAACCAGGATTGTAGATATGTACAGCATGGACAGTAAGAACAGAGACAGGAGACTTTAAACAAAAAGAGAGTCCGGAAGATGTCAAAAAACACAACGACATATGATATATAGTATTAGCTGTAAGAAAAGAGCATGAGGCAGTGCAAATCACCAGTACAAACGACATACAGTATGGATGTAAGAAGAGGAGCCGAAAGATGTGCACAAAACCGACCATCAATGACATAGAGCATGGGCTCTAAGACAAGCGCTGGAGGCAGTGAACACACATTACGAGCAACGGCATACAGCAATGACTGTAAGAAGAGTAGGAAGCGGTGGAGAAACACGGCGACTAACGACATACATCAAGGACTATAAGAAGCGAGTAGGAAGCGGTGGAGAAACACGGCGACTAACGGCATCCAGCATGGACTATAATGAACATGGAGAAGAAAGAGTAGCAGATAGTTAACCGGGTGCCCACATCTAGTGCGCGACAACCGCAATGTTACGGCTGATCATTTATTTATTACCAGCGTCTGGGAGGGAGGAAATTGACTGCAGGCACTGAGGGAATACACCCGAAAGGTTTCCACGGCTCTGGGGAAAAGTAGCGTGTTTCAGATAGTGTTGGTTGGTGCGAGGTCAAGTCTTACTGGTGTGTTCTTGGATTGCTGCTGTCATCAATCAGTTTTTCAGTTTCTGGTGCCATCAGTCATCTATCAGCTGATGATGTCATCAATCATCTTTTAATTGTTAGTATCATCACTTATTTTCAACTGCTGCTGTCATCAATCATTTTTCAGTTGCTGGTGTCATCAGTCATCTTTCAATTGTTGGTGTCATCAGTCATCTTTCAGCTGTTGCTGTCATCAACCATCTTTCAATTGTTGGTGTCATCATTCATCTTTCAGCTGTTGCTGTCATCAACCATCTTACAATTGTTGGTGTCATCATTCATCTTTCAGCTGTTGCTGTCATCAACTATCTTTCAATTGTTAGTGTCATCATTCATCTTTCAGCTGTTGCTGTCATCAACTATCTTTCAATTGTTAGTGTCATCAATCATTTGTTTCTTCAGTTGTTGATGTTATCAATTATTTTTCAGTTGTTGGTGTCATCAATCATTTTTCAGTTGTTGATGTCATCAATTATTTTTCAGTTGTTGATGTCATCAATTATTTTTCAGTTGTTGGTGACATCAATCATTTTTCAGTTGTTGATGTCATCAATTATTTTTCAATTGTTGGTGTCATCAATAATATTTCAATTGTTGGTGTCATCAACCATCTTTCAATTGTTGGTGTCATAAATCATCTTTCAATCGCTGGTGTCATCAATCATCTTTCAATCGCTGGTAGCATCAGTCATTATTTAGTGATCTGTGGATACGTACTACATACATGTGCATTGAGGTCCATGTTTTGTGTACAAGTACTTGAGTTAGGAGTTCTTGCACTATTTTCTATGTACAAGTACTCGAGTTAGGAGTTCGTGCACTATGTCCTATGTACAAGTACCTGAGTTAGGAGTTCGTTCGTGCACTATGTTCAATGTACAAGTACTCGTGTTAGAAGTTCTTGCACTATGTTCTATGTACAAATACTCATGTTAGAAGTTCTTGCACTATGTTCTATGTACAAGTACCTGAGTTAGGAGTTCTTGCACTATGTTCAATGTACAAGTACTCATGTTAGGAGTTCTTGCACTATGTTCAATGTACAAGTACTCATGTTAGGAGTTCTTGCACTATGTTCAATGTACAAGTACTCATGTTAGGAGTTCTTGCACTATGTTCTATGTACAAGTACTCATGTTAGGAGTTCTTGCACTATGTTCAATGTACAAGTACTCATGTTAGGAGTTCTTGCACTATGTTCAATGTACAAGTACTCGAGTTAGGAGTTCTTGCACTATGTTCAATGTACAAGTAATCATGTCAGGAGTTCTTGCACTATGTTCAATGTACAAGTACTCATGTTAGGAGTTCTTGCACTATGTTCAATGTACAAGTACTCATGTTAGGAGTTCTTGCACTATGTTCAATGTACAAGTACTCATGTTAGGAGTTCTTGCACTATGTTCTATGTACAAGTACTCGAGTTAGGAGTTCTCTGCTCCATGTTATGTGTACAATAACCCAAGTTATGTGTTGTGATTTCTATGTTCTGCTTAAAGACACTCAATGACCTATGTACAGTGCTCCATTTTCTGTGCACACGTAGTCGTGTTACATACACTGTGCTCCATGTCCTGTACACAAGTACTCCATGCTGTATGTTCTGTGCTCTATGTCCTGTGCACAAGTACTCCATGCTGCATGTTCTGTACTCCATGTCATGTGCACAAGTACTCCATGCTGTATGTTCTGTGCTCCATATCTTGTGCACAAGTACTCGATGCTACAAGGTGCTCCATGTCCTGTGCACAAGTACTCCATGCTATATGTTCTGTGCTCCATGTGCTCTGCACGACTACACCGTATTATGTTCCTCAGTGCTATATGTCCTGCGCTTCGTGCACTGGGTACAAGTACTACATGTCATATGCACTGTACTCCAATCTCTGTGTACTGTGATCCGATACATGTGTGAAGTGTAACGTATCAGGTACTACTTCAAGATTACCGTACCTTAGACGGATGCTTCTTCTAGCCACACATCAGTCTGTCCCTGCCAGCCACTCTTCCATGACAACACAAACAGCTCCATGTGGATCCTGAGACATTTGAACAGCCCGTGCCTGTCACTCGCGAATGACCTCTCAGATATCAAGCTCTCGGCGCCCTACAGTCACTCGACGTGTGCTTGAGATACCGGGTCATCAGTGGTTAGTTAGGGAGTCTCCGAGGCGATGGCCGTGGGTTCGATTCTGCACTACGTCGTTCTGTTCACGAGTGCAGTTTTCTAGGAGACACCGTGGGGTCGTCGCTGGAGCTACGGATCTCGTGCTTTGTGAGGCTTTCGACGCCCTGTGGAAAGAGACCGAGCCATATGGGATACAACCAGGTGCAATGAAGTCGATTATGTTATGTTTTAAATCCTGTTTCCAGTGGTCAGTTGAAGGACACAAGTACAATAAACACCCCCAACTCCACAACATTGCGGCTGGTTGGAAATATCGTTACATGTTGTGGCATAACGCAGCCAACATTATTCATCTTATCAACAAATGCCGCAAAAAGAGGAAACAACATTAAAAGAAATTGACTTCACAAACGCAATTGGAGATTGGGACGTAAAACTTAACATCGAAACTGGAACTGAACAAGTGACAAATGACGTGGATTCTTAGAAGGATTTCATCAGACCAAGCTCGGAAAATCATTGGACGAAAAAACCACCTGACCCGCCTTCGCGCCAGTGCATAATTAACATATATCCCCATTTCATCAGAAATGTTAATCAGCCGCACTTTTGTCTGAATTCGCTCCATGGACGGAGGTGAGAAGAGTGTGTGATCAAAAATTCAATGGACAAGGCAAAAGTCTGGATCCGAGGTACGTTTGTTAGCCCTTGATAGACTAAGAACCCGATGTATCAAGTGTCAAGTAACGTAAACCCATGTTTGTGATGTCAATTGAAATGTATGATTATTAAATTAAACCTCAAAAAGGGGAAATCTACTTCTGTGCGCGTACTCAACCGCTCCCCCCCAATCGCTTACGGCTGATCATTTTACTTATTACCAGCGTCTCCTCCCGGCCCGATCGGGATGCGGCCCGGGAAATTGAACTGCAGCACTGAGGGAATACACCCGAACATAAGGTTTTCCACCGGCTCTGGGGCACGAAACGAAAAAAGTTAGCGTGTTTTCAGATAGTGTTGGTTTGGTGCACGAGTGTCCAAGTCTTACTGGTGTTCCTTTTTCGGTGTTCTGGATTGCTCGCTCTGCATCTAATCAGGTTTTCAGTTTATTCTGGGTGCCATCAGTCATTATCAGTCTCTCCTTCGATATTGTCTCTATCAATCATATTTTAATTGTGTTAGTTATCTATCACTTATTGTCACGGCTTTTGCTGGCAATCAATCATTTTTCCGTTGCTTTCGGTGTCATCAGTCCAACTCTTCTCACATTGGGTCGGGTTTCCTCCTGATCATCAGTCATCTTTAAGCTGTTGCTCCATCAACCTCTTTCCAATTGTGTGGTTGTCATCATTCATCTATTCAGTCTTGTTGCTGTCACATACCATCTACTTCAATTTGTTGGTTGTATCCATTTCATCTTTCAGCTCGTTGCTGTCACAACTATCTTTCAATTGTTCAGTGTCTCCATTCATCTTTCAGCGTTTGCTGTCATCAACATATCTTTTAATTGTTAGTGCATCAATCATTTTTTCTGTCAGTTGTGGAGCTATCAATTATTTTCAGGTTCTGTTGGTCGTGTCTCATCCAAGAATTTATTCATGTTTGTTGGATGGCCCATCAACTATTTTTCAGTTGTTTGATGTCCCAATCTATTTTTGCAGTTCCTGTTTGGTCGACCCCATCACATCATTTTTCAGGTGCTTGATGGGCATCAAATTATTTTTTGCAATTGTCTGGTCTGTCATCAATAATATTTCAATTGTTCGGTGTCATCCAAACCCTCTTCTTCCAAATTGGTTGCGGTGTCACTCAATCATCCTTTCAATTCGTTTTGGTGTCATAATCATGCTTTCCAATCGCTTCTGCCTGTAGCATCCGTCATTAATTTGTGATCTGGTGGATATCGTACTACATCCATTGTTCTTGACGGTCCTTATGTTTGTCTGTACAAGTACTCTGACCGTTACGATGCTTGCATTTGCAATATTTTCTATTGTACAAGTACTTTCGAGGTAGGAGTCGTGCACTATGGTCCTATGTTACAAGTACTCCTGTTAGGAGTTCTTGCACTATGTTCAATTTACAAGTACTCATGTTTAGGAGTGCTTGCACTAGTTCAATGTGTACAAGTCCTCATGTTAGGAGTTGCTCCTATGTTCCAATGTACAAGTACTCATGTTTAGGAGTTCTTGCACTTATGTCTCTGTACAAGTACTCGCGTTAGGAGAGTTCTCTGCTCCATTGTTATTGTGTACAATAACCCAAGTTATGGTGTTGTGATTTCTTGTTCTGCTTAAGACAATCTAATGACCTATGTACAGTGCTCCATTTTCTGTGCACACGTAGTCCGTGTTAATACACTGTGCTCCATGTCCTGTACACAAGTACCCATTGTGTATGTTTCTGTGCTCTAGTCCTGTGCACAGAGTACTCCATGCTGCATGTTATGTTACTCCATTGTCATGTGCCCACGTACTCCATGCTGTATGTTCTGTCGCTCCATGTCTTGTGCAAAGTACTCGATGCTACAAGGTGCTCCATGTCCTGTGCACAAGTACTCCATGCTTATATGTTCTGTGCTCCATGGCTCTGCACGACTACACCGTAGGTATTATGGTTCCTCAGTGCTATATGTCCTGCGCTTCGTTGCACTGGGTAACACAGACTACATGTCATATGCAATGTACGTCCCCAATCTCTGTGTACTGTGATCCGATACCTGTGTGAAGTGTTACCGTATCAGCGTTACTACTTCAAGATACGTACTTAGAGGATGCTTCTTCGAGACAAACTCAGTCTGTCCTGCAGCCACTCGTCCATGACAACACCAAACAGCTCCATGTGGATCCTGAGACAATTGAACAGCCGTGCCTGTCACTCGCGATGACCTCTCAGATATCAAGCTCTCGGCGCCCCTACAGTCACTCGACGTGTGCTTGAGATACAGGGTATCAGTGGTAGTTAGGGAGTCTCCGAGGCGATAGGCAGTGGGTTCGATTTGCACTACGTCGTTCTGTTCACGAGTGCAGTTTTCTAGGAGGACACCGTGGGGGTCGTCGGTGGAGCTACGGATCTCGTGCTTTGTGAGGCTTTTCGAACGCCTTGTGGAAAGAGACAGAGCCATATGGGATAAAACCATGGTGCAATGAGCGATTAGTTATGTTTAAATCCTGTTTCCAGTGGTCAGTTGAAGGACACAAGTACAATAAACACCCCCAAACTCCACAACATTGCGGCTGGTTGGAAATTTAAAAAAATTTTTTTCGTTAACATGTCAATATTTTCTGGGGCACCACACGCGACTAGAGACTGAGAGCCTGTATCGTGTTGGCTGTATGAACATTTTATGGTGTCCACAATACAGTGCTGAGTATTCTGGTTAGCACAGAATCGCTGTCACTGGGTATGAGTGCTTCCTTCATTGCATCATTTTCTTCCCATTGATAACAGAGGGAGAATGTCCACTCTGTGCACGAAATCTGTGCGGCAGGCGAGGATACACATGTGTTATATACTCGCACTAGAAGCTGACAACCTATACATATTACTTCAAATGTGACTATATACTAGAATTTCACAACGTATACTCATTTCAAATGTGTCTATATGCTTGAATCTCACAACGTATAGTTGTTTCAATTGTGACTATATGCTAGAATGCTAAATCATTGGGGGATATAACATCAATAACATTAGATATGCGGATGACACAGTATTGATTGGAGACAATGAGCAGGATCTGCAACATTTGGTAGGCGCGGTTCTTGCACACAATGAACAACTACGGTTAGAATTAAATTGTAAGAAGACACAGATTATGGTCGTCACTAAGAAGAAGGAAATACCACAATGTAATATGCAAGTAAATGAGAATATTCTCAAACAAGTGATGGAAGATCTGATGGGAGATGCCTTGAAGAGATTAGAACAAAAATCACCATGGCAAAGGTAGAATTTTGCAAGATGACAAACATACTGACCAATAAAAAGATGTCAATTGCAACTAGAAAAAGAGTGTTGAAGTTCTACATAGAAGTGCTACATAGAACCTGTGTTTTTATATGGATGTGAAAAGTGGACAATGAGCAGACAAGCTGAAAAACATCTGATGACTGTGGAAATGTGGTTTTATGAGGAAAATGTAAAGAATACCTTAGACAGACAGAAAAATCAATGACAAAGTCCTACTAGAAGCAAATGAAAACCGTAAACGAATTAGAGAAATTAGACGTAGACAATCAACATTTTTTTGGTTACGTTATGAAAAATAATAAATAAATTGGAGAACTTGGTGACTACTGGCAAGATCGAGGGGAAGAGAACATGGGGAGGGAAGAGAATATGGGGAGGGCAGAGAAGTAAATACCTGGATGACTTGACAACGTTGAATGGTCGAGGCAAGAACACTAAGCTGAAGAACGACTCTGGTGATCGAGTGAGATGGCGAAAAATTACCACCCACGTTTACCGGCATAGCACATGATGATGATATGCTAGAATCTAACAACGTATAGTTGTTTCAATTGTCACTATATACTAGAATTTCACAACGTATACTCATTTCAAATGTGCCTGTATGCTAGAATCTCACAACGTATATTTATGTCAAATGATGTTATATGCTAGAAACTCACAACGTGTAGTTGTTACAAATATGACTATATGCTAGAATCTTACAACGTATAGTTATTTCAATTGTGACTATATACTAGAATCTCACACCGTATTGTCGTTTCGATTCTGACTTTATACTAGTTTAGTTTCGTTTAGTCGACTGATCAACATCACGGCATACGGGTGTAAGACATAAGTGCTCAGTTCTACTCGTAACTCAAGCATGAGTCCGGAGAAACGCAGCTCAGTGCACGAACTCCGTAGCACCAGCGAGGATCCTGAAATACTTTGGGTAGATTTTTAAACTCGAAATTTTGCCCGGGCAGCGTCGTTAGGCTACTCTTTTTCGATTTCCAACTGCCACGGGATGTTTTGTGTCGGATCTCACAACACAGAGACCAGGGGCAATTTTATTACTAGAAGTCCAGGTGAAAAATCCCGGTCCTTACCGGGGCTTGAACCGAGGACCTCCAGAACTCGAGGCGGACATCATGCCTCGAGACGACTCAGTCTAGAATCTCACAACGTACAGGTGTTTCAATTGTGACTGTATACTAAAATCTCACAACGTATAGTTGTTTCAATTGTGACTATATGCTAGAATCTCACAACGCATAATTGTTTCAGTTGTGACTATATGCTAGAATCGCACAAGGTATAGTTGTTTCAATTGTGACTATACGCTAGTATCCCCAAGGTTTAGTTGTTTCAATTGTGACTATATGCTAGAATTTCTTAACGTATAGTTGCTTCAGTTGTGACTATATGCTAGAATCTCACAACGTATAGTTGTTTCAATTGTGACTATATGCTAGAATCTCACAACGTATAGTTGTTTCAATTGTGTCTATATGCTAGAATCTCACATCGTATAGTTGTTTCAATTGTGTCTATGTGCCAGAATCTCACAACGTTTTGTTCCGGGAGCCCCGGTAGCGTAGTTGTTAGACACTCGCCTGCCGACTCAGTGGTCTTATATTCGGTCTGCAGCCAGGTGGATTCGGATTTGACTTCCGGTCAAACATATGCGGGTGGGATGTTAAGGCCTCTGGAGTGTTTAGTGCTTTTAGCTGCGGTTTACTTACGCATTTTCCTCATGTTGAACTGGTAGTGCATGGTTCCGTCGTGCGACTACAGGGTTAAGTGCGTTGAGCGACACTGTGAGCTGATGACTTCGTGTGGAATTTAAATCTGTCCGCGGTTGTTTGTTTTGTGAACTGCGTGTTCAGAAAAATGGCGGCCGGCAGGTTGCTGAACTAACTTGTTTTGCCTTATTTTTTTTTTCTAGTGACTGCCACTTCCATCGACGATGAACTGTAATTTTCGTGGCGGACTTTTATGTTGGCATTCTGGCAGCGGCCTTATGCATAGTATATATGTACGGGCTGTTGGTTTGTAGAGATTCTTTTCTGTTCCACCTTTCACGTGGGGCAGTCAGGAGCATTTTGTGTGATATTCACTGGAACAGGAACGGAGCATTATGAGGACGACCCTTTGCCGTGAAGTTGGAACCGCGACTAACTAACTTATAGTTATTTCAAGTGCGACTATATACTAGAATCTCACAAAGAAATAAGTATTTTTAATGTGGCTATACGCTAGCATCTCACACTCTAGAGGTATTATTTTCTAAGTGGGTTATCCATACTGAATAAGGAGGCATTGTGAACATTTGTGGATATTATAAACGCTACCAAATTCCTGAATAGTGGGAAAGCTGCTGGTCCAGATAGTATCCCAACAGAAGTTATTACAAACAAAATAAACATTTCAGTTGAAATACTGAACATATCTGTATAGTAGCATCTGAGAGATTTAAAAATATTAACATAATGGAAAGAAACATACAAGGTGAAGCTTCCAAAGAAAGCGAAAATTCAGATAAGACAGGATTAATGTTATTGTCAGTTACTGGAAACATATTAAGCCATAACTGCCACCAGAAACCACATACAATGGAATCCGGCAATAGCTGAATGAGCCGGTCTTCTCCAACGACATTGTCATCCAGTTCTATAGAAGAAGTCAGACGCCAGGTAAACTGGGCGTACTTAATGTGGGTCACATGTTTGAGTAACAATGGATACAAAGACACGGAAACGCATAGAGCTATTACAATGAGAATAAAATAGATAAGAGGAACTTTTTTTTAGCGCCAGGACATTTATAAATGGTAAAAGAAATGAAACCAGTACTGCACTTACAACAATCAGCTCTAGCGTCAAATCAGCAAAGCTGTGTGCACCAGAAACATGGTGAACGATCAACATAATAACTCCTAACACACAATCCACTCTAACACACAATTCGTTTTCCTGGCTCTTCTTGATATAGTCCATGCCGTGTGATATTGGTAATCATGTCTGTCCACAGCCTTCTGTCTCGTGTACAGCCAATAATCTTCTTATAGTCCATGCCGTGTGGTGTTAGTGATCATGTCTGTCCACAGCCTTCTGTCTCGTGTACAGTCAATCTTTTTATAGTCCATGCCGTGTGGCGTCGGTGATCATGTCTGTTCACAACCTTCTGTCTCGTGTACTGCCAATCTTCTTATAGTCCATGCCGTGTGGCGTTGGTGATCATGTCTGTCCACAGCCTTCTGTCTCGTGTACTGCCAATCTTCTTATAGTCCATGCCGTGTGGCGTTGGTGATCATGTCTGTCCACAGCCTTCTGTCTCGTGTACTGCCAATCTTCTTATAGTCCATGCCGTGTGGCGTTGGTGATTATGTCTGTCCACAGCCTTCTGTGTCTTGTGCTGCAAATAATTGCTAATACCAACTTTCCTCCATGCCATGATTTCGAACTGTCCAGAATTTTCTCTCTTGGATTTTCCTTAGCTTCTCTTCCCCTCCAGTCTTTCCCCATTGTGACGACACACCCCAGCGTTCCTCTTCTCGTGGCATGCTCACAAAACTAGGTCTCTCTTCCCCTGATGCCAGTAGCCAGTTATCTTTGTGAGTCAACTTGTTTTCAAAATATCTCCATTGGCTTTTCTATCCATCCGCGGTGTTCTTATATTTCTTTTATAAAACACATCTCCGCAGCGATCACATACTTCCTCATTGGCTAGCCAATTGTCCATGATTTGCTATCCGTATATCAGGATTGGGTCAATATAGATTTTAAAAATTATCCGGGTTCAACTGACCCCAATGTCAACACATGGAACTTGAGAGTCAAAACTTACAATGTGTAAGAGCATTCTGAACCAACCACCCAACCAATCAACCAACTAACCAACCAGCAAAGCAACCATCCAATCAATCAACTAAGTAACTAACCAACCAATTAGCCAATCATAAACCAGCCAATCAACCAGCCAACAAATATATCAACCAAAATCACAAACCAACCAATCATCAACTACCAATTACACCAACCAACCAACCAACTCATCAACTAAAAGCTACGATAGGCAGAACTTACACAGGTCAAACCAACATAAAGAGCAAAGGGAATATCCGTGATCACCTTGGATATATAAATATGATATTAATGGGAACAAGTGCACTGGAATAATGCTGACATCCCTACGAGTTATGTGAATGTATGGATTCCTGTTTCTGGGGCAAATCCCACAACCCTGGAAATCGCTTCCGGTAATCGGATTCTGGTAGGCGGCTGTATTTGATTAGTTGGGTATCTCTTATTCCCTGTGCTTGTTGAATTAGTGCCATCATATTACCGCCCTTATGTAAGTGTGTGAGTGTGAGGGAGTATTTAGACATGTAGTTTATATATTTATATATAAGTGTGAGTGAATGTGATGGGGCGTTTGAGCATGCTACTTTGAGAATGTGTATGCCTCTCATCATGTGTTTATATGTACGTGTGTGTGAGTGTGAGGGAGAATTTAAGCAAGTTAGCTTGACAATGGGTATGTCTGATATCGTCTGGTTATGTACAAGTGGGTAAGTGCGAGTTGAGATTAGCTTGACAGTGGGTATGTCTGGTATCGTGTGGTTATATACAAGTGGGTGAGTGAGAGTTGAGATGAGCCACAAATTGATATCACATCACCTGGGACATTTACATACGTGCTCCGTTCTTATCTTCAACAACCAGCGAAGAGTCTCAATTATAATTATACCAGTTACAGTCTGGTTATATATCCGTCTGAGATTTCCTCGGAGTGCTGGACCCGTGGCTCTATTCTCTCACGGCTATGTTTATGTATCTGTTCACATAATTCCAAGGGCCATAACCACATATCCTGTATCGAGCAGACACCAGCCACTCGGTCTGGCTGCTCGTTTCCCGCCACACCAGCATGTCCTGGGGACAACAGATACTCTCTATCTTTAATGTTTAAATTGGAGTATGCCACTGCTGCGCGAAGCCTGTCTGTTTTAACTTTTCCCAGCATGCTCTGTGAGTCCGTTACAGTCACAACACGGTATGCGCTGTTCTGTCTTCCAACTAGTGGATCACCGCTGTGACTGTCTTCACCTCCATTCTAAGTCTAAATGTCTGGTATCATATGCCAGACTCTCCTGCACTAAACACCGCAGGTTAACTTTCGCTTTGAACCCCCAGGTACTTGATTTTTCCTCTTAGATTATAGCCATGCGTGTAAACGATTACAGCACCTGGGCGCGAGTGCCGATTATAAAAGCCTGATAGTTTGAGAATGTGTGAGTCTATTCAGCATGTGACATGCCTGGCTTCGCAGACGATCGTGATTCTCCAGAAACATCTGCCCTCTGTGTTCTTGGTGAGTAGGACATCTGATCCTCTCCCTACCACTCTGCTAGTCTATCTAACATGTTCCTCCTCTGTTGATCTCTTCGTGAGAAGGACCGCTGATTCTTTGACTACCACTCTGCCAGCCTTTGGAACATGTTCTTTCTCTGAAAACATCTTTGTTAATAGGTGCACAGATCGTCTCACTACCACTCTGCCAAATCATCCCAACATATTCTTCTCCTCTTCACTTCTGCCTCTGATACCCTCCACCTCCTCAGTTGTCACAAGTCCCCGGACTGTCTTCTTAGCTAACATGATTATAACACGTCGACTGGCCTGTCTTGATGAGAACCATCTGTCTCAATGGGTGTCTATATGGGTGTGGGAGTGTACTGTGTACATGGTTGCAGACCTGTATGTGTAGGTGGCAGTGAGCGCTCTAGAGGTGATCTGGTAAATATCACTGTGTACACGGTGGTAGATCTGTATGTGTAGATGACACTCTAGAGATGATCTGCTCTATATCACTGTGTACACGGTGGTAGACCTGTATGTGTAGATGACACTCTAGAGATGATCTGCTCTATATCACTGTGTACACGGTGGTAGACCTGTATGTGTAGATGACACTCTAGAGATGATCTGCTCTATATCACTGTGTACACGGTGGTAGACCTGTATGTGTAGATGACACTCTAGAGATGATCTGCTCTATATCACTGTGTACACGGTGGTAGACCTGTATGTGTAGATGACACTCTAGAGATGATCTGCTCTATATCACTGTGTACACGGTGGTAGACCGGTATGTGTAGATGACACTCGCACTCTAGAGATGATCTGCTCTATATCACTGTGTACACGGTGGTAGACCTGTATGTGTAGATGACACTCTAGAGATGATCTGCTCTATATCACTGTGTACACGGTGGTAGACCTGTATGTGTAGATGACACTCTAGAGATGATCTGCTCTATATCACTGTGTACACGGTGGTAGACCTGTATGTGTAGATGACACTCTAGAGATGATCTGCTCTATATCACTGTGTACACGGTGGTAGACCTGTATGTGTAGATGACACTCTAGAGATGATCTGCTCTATATCACTGTGTACACGGTGGTAGACCTGTATGTGTAGATGACACTCTAGAGATGATCTGCTCTATATCACTGTGTACACGGTGGTAGACCTGTATGTGTAGATGACACTCTAGAGGTGATGTGCTCTATATCACTGTGTACACGGTGGTAGACCTGTATGTGTAGATGACACTCTAGAGATGATCTGCTCTATATCACTGTGTACACGGTGGTAGACCTGTATGTGTAGATGACACTCGGCACTCTAGAGATGATCTGCTCTATATCACTGTGTACACGGTGGTAGACCTGTATGTGTAGATGACACTCTAGAGATGATCTGCTCTATATCACTGTGTACACGGTGGTAGACCTGTATGTGTAGATGACACTCTAGAGATGATCTGCTCTATATCACTGTGTACACGGTGATAGACCTGTATGTGTAGATGACACTCGGCACTCTAGAGATGATCTGCTCTATATCACTGTGTACACGGTGGTAGACCTGTATGTGTAGATGACACTCTAGAGGTGATGTGCTCTATATCACTGTGTACACGGTGGTAGACCTGTATGTGTAGATGACACTCTAGAGATGATCTGCTCTATATCACTGTGTACACGGTGGTAGACCTGTATGTGTAGATGACACTCTAGAGGTGATGTGCTCTATATCACTGTGTACACGGTGGTAGACCTGTATGTGTAGATGACACTCTAGAGATGATCTGCTCTATATCACTGTGTACACGGTGGTAGACCTGTATGTGTAGATGACACTCTAGAGGTGATGTGCTCTATATCACTGTGTACACGGTGGTAGACCTGTATGTGTAGATGACACTCTAGAGATGATCTGCTCTATATCACTGTGTACACGGTGGTAGACCTGTATGTGTAGATGACACTCTAGAGGTGATGTGCTCTATATCACTGTGTACACGGTGGTAGACCTGTATGTGTAGATGACACTCTAGAGATGATCTGCTCTATATCACTGTGTACACGGTGGTAGACCTGTATGTGTAGATGACACTCGGCACTCTAGAGATGATCTGCTCTATATCACTGTGTACACGGTGGTAGACCTGTATGTGTAGATGACACTCTAGAGATGATCTGCTCTATATCACTGTGTACACGGTGGTAGACCTGTATGTGTAGATGACACTCTAGAGATGATCTGCTCTATATCACTGTGTACACGGTGATAGACCTGTATGTGTAGATGACACTCGGCACTCTAGAGATGATCTGCTCTATATCACTGTGTACACGGTGGTAGACCTGTATGTGTAGATGACACTCTAGAGATGATCTGCTCTATATCACTGTGTACACGGTGGTAGATCTGTATGTGTAGATGACACTCTAGAGATGATCTGCTCTATATCACTGTGTACACGGTGATAGACCTGTATGTGTAGATGACACTCGGCACTCTAGAAATGATCTGGTAAATATCACTGCATGTGTAGACGACACTCTAGAGGTGATGTGTTCAATATCACTGTGTACATGGTGGTAGACATGTATGTGTAGATGGCAGTCGGCACTCTAGAGGTGATCTGGTAAATATCACTGTGTACACGGTGGCAGACCTGTATGTGTAGATGACACTCTAGAGGTAATCTGCTCAATATCACTGTGTACATGGTGATAGAACTGTATGTGTAGATGACACTCTAGAGGTGATGTGTTCTATAACAGGTCCGCCCGCCTTTACCTCGCACCACATTCCCTGGTACCGGTTGTAGGTATGGTCGACGTGGGAGCGCTGGTCATTGATTAAGATGCTCCTATATACGGAATCGATCTCTTGATCATCGGGTCGGCAGATAAGCTTCTAGCCAGAAAACAATAACCACGTTACTGTTCCAAGTGCGTATTTAATGTTTAACTATGAGAGGGGATTCAAATTAAAACTTTAAAAGTGTGATAGAAATTGCAATAAACATGCCATTGTCTTGTAGGCTGTCAATCTTGTTATTACGGGTGTCAAAAGTGTTCAGTTCGTCACATCATGGTGCAGACGAACTTTGTGACGTCGTAAGGACAGTTTAAAGATGGCCGCCATACTTTTGACATGCACCAAAGAGGAGCAACGTTCTGTTATTCGTTTTTTCTAATATTTTTAAAAATATTTTTTAATCAGTGAAGAGGTAAAACCTATACAAATTCATCAGCGAATGAATGTCCAGTATGGTGATGCATGCCTGTCAGTTCAGCAGGTGTATAACTGGAGTAGGAAGTGTCAAAACGGCAAATCTTTGCTTCTTCTGTGACAGACTGTTCACGACCGGGTCAGGCACACCGAGTACTGATCCCAGAGAATTATTTTGTACAGGAATCCAAGCATTTTAACTGCACTGTAGGACTTGTATTACACGCAGTGGTGTGCATATCGAAAATTGCTACATTTGTTCTTTGCTTGTCCCCCCCCCCCCCGAATTTATTCACACACACACAAAGTTATCCATCTGAAGCCCCCCCCCCCCCTCGTAATGAAGTATATAACATGGCACGGGTTGCCTGCCGGGCACGGCAGTCGTGTGTTCGCGTCCTCCCCAGGCGGGGCGATCAAGCCCAACATGGATACCAGGAACTGTTCTGGGAGATAAACTCGGTGTCCCACTGACCCCAACACCCATCGGGTGCCGGTTGTCTATACAAACATGGGATTGGAACCATATGCCCAACACGCTTTATGGCTTCTGACATGGTCCTTGACCTGTACATGACCCTTGACTTGTACATGGTCCTTGACCTGTACATGGTCCTTGACCTGTACATGGTCCTTGACCTGTACATAGTCCTTGACCTGACATGGTCCTTGACTTGTGGCACTATTTTCATTAAGGTAACATGCCAATGAGGACATGTAATTATCTTTTAATCAAAAAGGTAAATTTTATATATATATATATATATATATATATATATATCTATATATATATATATATATATATATATATATATATATATATATATATATATATATATATATATATATATATATATATGTCAGTCAGGTCTTAGTCAGATATGACTGAGCTACCGTATAACAGTAGACGGTACTACCTGGTCTCTGTTAGCGCCGAACGTTGGGCGGCGCTTACCAAACCCGACACCCCACATTGTGCCAACGGCTTCGGGCGGAAGAGCGCAATTGGGAGGGTACAAGCCTTACCCTGGTGCGAGGAAATGCAAGCTAAAGACAAAATTGTCATGGCAGGGCAGACCAGGCCCTAAGCCTTGGTTGGCGACTGGTCTAGGATCGAAGCTCCGACAGGCGGACAGTTAGAGCATTGCTTTGCTGATCCGGCAGCTTCTGCAGCTTGTCTTGTTCCAGATGTAGGGGTGTTACCTTTCCTCTGGAGTGAACTAGGCGGGCCGAGAGAGGGATCATGCTGCATGGGCAACACATGATCTCTATATTTTAGCCCAGGCTTTGTGCTATGGAGAGGCAATAACTCCATCCCTGGTCTTAACTGGTCTCGGAATCAAAGCGAGAGGCAACTGTTACGGGTTATAAGTCCTTGTCAGTTGGCGTAGACATGGGGCGCCACGCGTTGCCTCTGACGGTGGGAGACACCTATAGGTGTCACTGATCAGCTACCGCCCGCCTCAAGCTGGGCAGCCCCCAGCCAATTGGGTGCTGATCCGCCACAGCCTGCCTGCTTCAATGGGTGCTTGGGGCTAGGACAAAATCTGAATCGCAGGCTGTAAAACCAATGCACCAGGTACAAACAAAAATAAAAATAGAAACCTCAAGCTACGGCTTGCAACCTGGAACGTGAGAACCATGTGTCCAGGATTTTCCACTGACTTGACCAATATTGACGATGTGAGAAAAACGGCTGTGATTGATGCCGAACTCAATCGTCTTAACATTGATATTGCTGGCCTGCAGGAGACTCGCCTCGCTGAGGAAGGGTCACTCAGGGAAAACAACTACACCTTTTTCTGGAAGGGTAGAGGGCAGGCAGAAAAAAGGCAACACGGTGTGGGCTTTGCAGTGAAGAATTCGCTACTGGGAATGATTGAAATTCCAGCAGGAGGAAATGAAAGACTATTATCCCTGCGCTTGGCAACCTCTTTTGGGTTTGCCACCATTATTACTGCATATGCACCGACACTCGATTCCTCTGATGATGTGAAGGATTTGTTCTATGAGGAGTTAGACTCCGTGATCAAGGCAGTTCCAAAATCTGACTACATTTATATGCTCGGTGATTTCAATGCTCGTGTGGGCAAGGACTCAAGTTCATGGCCAGTGTGCCTTGGAAAATACAACATCGGTCGCATGAATGAAAATGGGCAAAGGCTGCTGGAGCATTGCACCAGTAATGACCTATGTATTACAAACTCTTTTTTTAAAACAAAAGAGATGCATAAGGTCACATGGAAACATCCAAGATCCGGCCATTGGCACCAGCTGGACTTCATCATCACACGGAGACAACATCTGAACCATATATCATTGACTCGTAGTTACCACAGTGCTGACTGTGATACGGATCATTCTTTGGTTGTTGCAAGGGTTAGACTGAGACCAAAGAGAATCTACACAGCTAAACACAAATCTAGCCACAGGATTAATATTATTAACACTCATGATCCTGAAAAGTGCTTTCAGTTTCAACAGCAACTTGAAGATGCTTTCACTGATACACCAGAAAATTGTACAGTAAATGAAAAGTGGGGTCAAATTAAGGAAACTCTTTATAAAACTGCCGTAGGGGTTTACGGCACTGTGGATCATAAGAGGCAGGACTGGTTTGCGGCCAACAGCGAGACTCTGCAGCCCCTGATTGATAAGAAGAAGAAAGCTCTCTTAAGAAACAAGGAAAGACCAACGCGTAACACTCTGAGTGAGCTAAGGCAAGCTAGGAAGGATGTGCAAAAGGCTGCCAGGCAGTGTGCAAATGATTATTGGATCAAGTTATGTGAGTCCATTCAAATCGCAAGTGATAAGGGAGACATAAGAAGCATGTATGAAGGAATAAAGAAAGCCTGTGGTCCAGTGATCAAAAGAAGTGCACCATTGAAAACCTTGACTGGAGAAGTCATCACTGATAAGAAACAGCAGATGGACAGATGGGTAGAGCACTATTTGGAGCTTTACTCAAGTGAGACCAAACTAGCGGATGATGCCCTCAACGCCATAGAGGCTCTACCAACTCTTGACCACCTGGACACACTTCCCACCATAACAGAAGTTAAGTGTGCTATAAATGAACTTGCATCTGGCAAGGCTCCAGGTAAGGATGGGATTCCAATAGAGGTTATCAGGAGTGGGCAAGACACACTCACTATACAGATCCACCAGCTAATAGAGCTATGCTGGCGTGAAGGACAAGTCCCACAGGATTTCAAAGATTCAAGCATCATAACACTGTACAAGAACAAGGGCGATCGGAGCGACTGCAACAACTATAGGGGTATCTCACTTCTGTGTATTGTTGGAAAAGTATTTGCCAGAATTGTTCTGCGCAGACTTCAAGTCCTAGGAGATCAAGTCTACCCCGAATCACAGTGTGGCTTTCGACAGAACCGGTCTACCACTGATATGATATTCTCATTGCGACAAATGCAAGAAAAATGCCGTGAACAGAATCAACCACTGTTTATTGCCTTCATCGACCTCACAAAGGCATTTGATTTGGTCAGTCGTGAGGGTCTGTTCAAGGCACTAAAGAAGATTGGCTGCCCACCAACTCTTCTGTCCATTGTGGAATCGTTCCACACAGGCATGAAGGGTATAATCAAGTTTGATGGTGCAACTTCTGAAGAATTTGAAATCAAGAGTGGAGTTAAGCAAGGTTGTGTACTAGCTCCCACCCTCTTTGGAATATACTTTTCACTTCTACTGAAATATGCATTTCGTGATCAGGATGGTGGTATATACATTCACTCACGCTCAGATGGCGGCCTCTACAATGCTCAGAGATTGAAGGCTAAGACCAAAATTAGGAGGGTACTGATCAGAGAGTTGCTTTTTGCAGATGATGCTGCAGTTACGACCCACTCTGAGGAAGAATTGCAATGTCTACTATCTGCATTCTCCAATGCTTGTTCTGAATTTGGTTTAACAATTAGCAAAAAGAAGACACAGATTATGTCACAAGGTGCACATGAGGTACCATCAATCTTTATTGACGACGCCGAACTAGAGATAGTAGACCATTTTACATATCTAGGATCAGTGGTAAATAGCAAATTATCCCTAGATCAGGAAATCAACATCCGGATTGGTAAGGCAGCAACAACAATGAACAGGTTAAGAAAAAGAGTCTGGGAGAACAGGAAGCTTACTGCCAAAACAAAAGTCCTTGTCTATCAAGCCTGTGTCCTTAGTACTCTTCTCTATGGCAGTGAAACCTGGACAACTTACTCACACCAAGAGAACAATTTAAACAGCTTTCATATGCGGTGTTTGCGAAGAATTCTTGGTATTAAGTGGCAAGACAAAATCACAAATACTGAAGTATTGGAAAGATCAGGTTGTGTGACAGTTTATTCCATGCTCAGTCTTCGTAGACTTAGATGGATAGGACATCTTAGGAGGATGGATGATGGTAGAATACCAAAGGATATCTTTTTTGGTGAATTACAGATGGGTAAGAGATCTCAGGGTCGGCCTCTACTACGATACAAAGATGTGTGTAAGCGGGACATGATTGATACAGGCATTGATAATGCACATTGGGAGCAAGTCGCCGCTGAACGTGTTGCATGGAGGGCAAATATCAGAAATGGAATAAAGTCAAAGGAGAAAATTATTGCAGAAAAGTCACACACCAAGCGTTTGAGACGTAAGATGGTGCATGATGGTGGAAATGACCACGTGTTCACATGCACCCACTGTGAACGGACATTTACAGCGCAAATTGGCCTTATCAGTCACACTCGCTACCGCCATAGTTAAAAGTTATTATGCCTTTTTAAAGCACAAACTATCGTCTGTCAAGACGGCAAGGTGCCAATGGAATGGAATATATATATATAAAATAATACATTTTTAAATTATCAATTTAACACATTCGCAATTTGGACAGATGCAATAACAGAGCCCATGGGAATCTCGATATATGAAGCCTATGAGCCGACATTCTCCCGCTGTTTATTCATCACCTCGACACCGCAAAGTACAAGAGGAACAAGAAAAGATGAGACGTTCTCAATCACTTAAATATGTTTCTGAATATTACACACAAAATAGTTAGATGATAAATGTTAAGCAAAATTAAAATATGTTCGCACAAAAATTTAATCCCATTGAAATTCATTCATACATTCATTCAGTAGCATGTCCTTTGCAGAACCTCGCTCCCATAACAACTTTCCGGAAAACTTCTCGGTCATAAGCAAGATGTCCCGCGTCCTGATAGACACATTTAGAGATCATACGCCACATCCTGCATCCATCTTCTCTTTGGCCTTCCTCTTCCTCTCTTCCCAGGCATATACACCTCCATGATTGTTCTCTCCAAACTTTCGTGACGTTTCAAGTGACCAAAATAATTCAATTTTTCTTTGATTTATCGTCTTTAGAAGCCAACCTTCTTTATATTCAGCTCTTGTCATAGTGATGCATTTGTTCTTGTCTGTATCCAAGATATTCTTAGAACCCGACTATAACATTTATTTTCAAAGCCTTTAGTGCGCCTGTTCAGCTTGTTTAGTAAGTGTAGAGTTAAGATCTATGTTCATATATAATTTGTTATATTTAGTATTCTTTTTGGCTGAGGTTATTAGTTGTTATATACCATTCTGTGATGTGGATACTGTATAATCAGCATATCGAATCCTATTGTTTCATGACCACCGATATTTATGGTATTATATTGCTCCTTGTTATATCATTTCTGACATTTCTCATTATATTTTCGGCGTACCCATTAAACAAATTAGGGGGGGAGGGGGGGGGGGGGGGGGGGGGGGGGGGGGGGTGGGGGGGGGGGGGGGGGGGGGGGTTGGCCAGGGCCCAGCACACAGCAAGCACAACCACAGCCATGACGGACCTCCTTGTGGATGTAAAACCAATCTGATGTCTTTGCCATATATTCTAACTGCTGTTTGTTGGTCTAGATCAGAGGTTCTCAACCTTTTATGGCGCATGCACCGCCCTTCACTATATGTTCAGAATATCATTCTCTCTCCCCCCCCCCCCCCCTCTTTCGTATTTCCTCCCAATAAATTCCCCCCCCCCCTCCCCCCCACTGTATACATAAAAATGGAAGCTAAATTTAACAACACATATTACATATTAGAAAAAGTCTAGACGTCTACTTAAAACGTAATTTGTGGGTTCTACGTACGTTTTAAGACGAATTTCATAAGCGCGAGAAGCGCAGAACCGTAAAGTATGGAGGAAAAAACATTGATAGTGTTCTTAAACAGTGGTTTATGGGGAAATTTTGTGTTTCCGTGTTCCGTGACGGTACAAATTAAGTGAAAAATACTCTGAAAGGGTGTAAACGGGAAAACTGTTTAGGGTTTTCCTTTGGGTAAAGGACTTTTTTGGTGGCAGGGAAGGAAACCCCAATTTGTCAGCACACAGATGTCATTCGGGTGTGTTAACTGAATCGTGTTGAGTGTTGTGTTTGTTTGCAGTGTCTGATGTGTGTTAACCAAATGTGTTGTGATGTTGTGGCAGTTTGCAGTGGCTGGTGTATGTACTCTGTTGTTTGTAGCTATGTGTTTACAGCTGGACAAATGAGATCAATCTTCCACTGCTTGTGTGTGTAGGAGCTGTGTGGTGTAGTTACATTGAACTGAAAATGTGGAGCAGATTGACATTGTTGCATTAGGTGGTCCATTCTAGCAATATCAAGTGTAATCTCATGATAGCAGTGGCACAACTGGAGAAGATAATAAAGTGGGTGATCTGATGATGCAACATTGATTGTTGTATTTAACAATTAGATATGTAGTCACCTTTAAGAAGAATGAGGTAACACAAGAATGATCATGACAGACGTCAAGGGTTACCTCAGAATAGCAGTAGTACAACTAGAGGGAATAGCAAGGTGGATAATTTGATGGAAGACATTTATTATATGTAGGTTGATTCAAATGTTATATTGCATGTGCTCATTGCTTCATGTGTTAATATGTTGTCTTTACCATGATAATCATAGATTGTGTTTTCCATTGTTACAGGAGCGGCTGACTAGTTAGTGTCAGCAGGCCTGGGTTCTTGGTGGGATAGTAAATTGTGTCACAACTCTTTGTTTATGTCGCGTCTTGGGGTTTATGTTGTGTAACCTATGTTTTTGTAGTGCCTTATTGTCTGTGCAGTGTTGCTTGTGTCAAGGTTCTTTATTGTGTCAGTCTAACCAGCTATTGCTTGGAGTACCTGTGTTGTGGTACTTGGTGTACCCTGTTGTCTTAAGTTCTGGTGATTGGTTAGGGGTTACCCACTGTGGTGATTTGGTATATACAGTTGTCTATTGTATCTGTTATTGACATGCAATGTGCTGTTAGAAGAAATAAATAAAGAGCTTGTTTATTTGTCCTTGATTTGTTTGTTTAGTCTCTTTTAGTTTTTACTTTTTACAGTCACTATTTCTACCACAATCTAACACCTTAATCCAATGTCTGGGTCTCAAATATGACAGTCAGTCCAGAGTTGAGGCCCCTGCCTGAGATCTCGTATATCTTCTTATCTAATCACTATCATCTTTTTTTGTTGGTTGAGGCGGTGTGAGGTTCTCTCTCTTTTCACTATTTTTCTTCTTTGGCCGTAACGAAGTCAGAACTACTCTTTACCTCTTAGCACCGTAGTGCAGGAAGCATCAGTCTTTATGATTGTCTCCCTTTGTCTTTTACCATCGACTACATATATATATAAATAAAATAATAAATTTTTAAATTATCAATTTAACACATTCGCAATTTGGACAGATGCAATAACAGAGCCCATGGGAATCTCGATATATGAAGCCTATGAGCCGACATTCTCCCGCTGTTTATTCTTCACCTCGACACCGCAAAGTACAAGAGGAACAAGAAGAGATGAGACGTTCTCAATCACTTACATATGTTTCTGAATATTACACACAAAATAGTTAGATGATAAATGTTAAGCAAAATTAAAATATGTTCGCACAAAATTTAATCCCATTGAAATTCATTCATACATTCATTCAGTAGCATGTCCTTTGCAGAACCTCGCTCCCATAACAACTTTCCGGAAAACTTCTCGGTCATAAGCAAGATGTCCCGCGTCTGATAGACACATTTAGAGATCATACGCCACATCCTGCATCCATCTTCTCTTTGGCCTTCCTCTTCCTCTCTTCCCAGGCATATACACCGCCATGATTGTTCTCTCCAAACTTTCGTGACGTTTCAAGTGACCAAAATAATTCAATTTTCTTTGATTTATCGTCTTTAGAAGCCAACCTTCTTTAATATTCAGCTCTTGTCATAGTGATGCATTTGTTCTTGTCTGTATCCAAGATATTCTTAGAACCCGACTATAACATTTATTTTCAAAGCCATTTGTGCGCTGTTCAGCTTGTTTAGTAAGTGTAGAGTTAAGATCTATGTTCATATATAATTTGTTATATTTAGTATTCTTTTCGGCTGAGGTTATTAGTTGTTATATACCATTCTGTGATGTGGATAGTAATACTGTTTAATCAGCATATCGAATCTATTGTTTCATGACCACCGATATTTATGGTATTATATTGCTCCTTGGTTATATCATTTCTGACATTTCTCATTATATTTTCGGCGTACCCATTAAACAAATTAGGGGGGGGGGGGGGGTTGGCAGCACACAGCCATGACGGACTCCTTGTTGATGTAGAACCAATCTGATGTCTTGCCATATATTCTAACTGCTGTTTGTTGGTCTAGATCAGAGGTTCTCAACCTTTTATGGCGCATGCACCGCTTCACTATATGTTCAGAATATCATTCTTTCCCCCCCCCCCCCCCCCCCCCTCTTTCGTATTTCCTCCCAATAAATTCCCCACTGTATACGTAAAAATTGAAGCTAAATTTAACAACACATATTACATATTAGAACAAGTCTAGACGTCTACTTAAAACGTAATTTGTGGGTCTACGTACGTTTTAAGACGAATTTCATAAGCGCGAGAAGCGCAGAACCGTAAAGTATGGAGGAAAAACAATACCAAGTAATCGGTTCTTGTATTAACGCGATGTTGAAATAATCTTAATTCCCCCCCCCCCCTCCTCCCCGACAGGAAACCCTAAAATATCCCCCTGGGAGGAATTCCCCACCCGTTGAAAACCACTGATCTAAGAAGTGCATGTCTATGAGGTGCACTATGTGATGTACAGACCACAGGGAAGCAGAAGAAGAGGCCGACCACGTAAGCGATGGACGCAGGGAATAACAGGGTCCATGGGAATATCGACACATGAAGCCCATAAGCGGGCACTCTCCCGCTGTTTATACTTCACCTCGGCACCGCAAGGTATAAGAGGAACTTGATGAGATGAGATGAGTACTACATGTGAAGGAACGCCCATTTTCTCATGGTGTCCTAAAGGTTCTGATAAGTTTCGTAAATCCAATATAGCGTTTGAAATTACCTATATATTTTATGATCTGCGTTAATCAGATAAGTCACACACCGAGCGTGTGAGACGTAAGATGGTGCATGATGGTGGAAATGACCACATGTTCACATGCACCCACTGTGAACGAACATTTACAGCGCGAATTGGCCTTATCAGTCACATTCGCTACCGCCATAGGTAAAAGTTATTATGCCTTTTTAAAGCACAGACTATCATCTGTCAAGACGGCAAGGTGCCAATGTAATGTAATGCGTTAATCAGATTACATTTTGTGGCAATATGATTAATGTTTTCTAACTTATGTCGGATTGTTTTATTTTGCTGGCTGATGCTGCTGCTGCTGTTGTTGCTACTTCTACTGCTGCTGCTCCTGCTCTTTCTCGTTCTTCTCCTGCTCCTTCTCGTCTCCGCCTGTCCCTGCTGCTGTTGCTGCTACTTCTACTGCTGCTGCTCCTGCTCTTTCTCGTTCTTCTCCTGCTCATTCTCGTCTCCGCCTGTCCCTGCTGCTGTTGCTGCTACTTCTACTGCTGCTGCTCCTGCTCTTTCTCGTTCTTCTCCTGCTCATTCTCGTCTCCGCCTGTCCCTGCTGCTGTTGCTGCTACTTCTACTGCTGCTGCTCCTGCTCTTTCTCGTTCTTCTCCTGCTCATTCTCGTCTCCGCCTGTCCCTGCTGCTGTTGCTGCTACTTCTACTGCTGCTGCTCCTGCTCTTTCTCGTTCTTCTCCTGCTCATTCTCGTCTCCGCCTGTCCCTGCTGCTGTTGCTGCTACTTCTACTGCTGCTGCTCCTGCTCTTTCTCGTTCTTCTCCTGCTCATTCTCGTCTCCGCCTGTCCCTGCTGCTGTTGCTGCTACTTCTACTGCTGCTGCTCCTGCTCTTTCTCGTTCTTCTCCTGCTCCTTCTCGTCTCCGCCTGTCCCTGCTGCTGTTGCTGCTACTTCTACTGCTGCTGCTCCTGCTCTTTCTCGTTCTTCTCCTGCTCATTCTCGTCTCCGCCTGTCCCTGCTGCTGTTGTTGCTACTTCTACTGCTGCTGCTCCTGCTCTTTCTCGTTCTTCTCCTGCTCATTCTCGTCTCCGCCTGTCCCTGCTGCTGTTGCTGCTACTTCTACTGCTGCTGCTCCTGCTCTTTCTCGTTCTTCTCCTGCTCATTCTCGTCTCCGCCTGTCCCTGCTGCTGTTGCTGCTACTTCTACTGCTGCTGCTCCTGCTCTTTCTCGTTCTTCTCCTGCTCCTTCTCGTCTCCGCCTGTCCCTGCTGCTGTTGCTGCTACTTCTACTGCTGCTGCTCCTGCTCTTTCTCGTTCTTCTCCTGCTCATTCTCGTCTCCGCCTGTCCCTGCTGCTGTTGCTGCTACTTCTACTGCTGCTGCTCCTGCTCTTTCTCGTTCTTCTCCTCCTCATTCTCGTCTCCGCCTGTCCCTGCTGCTGTTGCTGCTACTTCTACTGCTGCTGCTCCTGCTCTTTCTCGTTCTTCTCCTCCTCATTCTCGTCTCCGCCTGTCCCTGCTGCTGTTGCTGCTACTTCTACTGCTGCTGCTCCTGCTCTTTCTCGTTCTTCTCCTGCTCATTCTCGTCTCCGCCTGTCCCTGCTGCTGCACTGCATGTCTTCTAGACAGACGCCCTCTAAGGTAACTGGCTTCGTCTATCCATGGAGATGGTTTTCTGTCTTGACAAATTATCCAAGGCAGGTGCCTTTCGGCCCACTCCTTGTGGTTTCCAACTGTCATGAGATGTTGAACATACACAACTTGCACATGGCAGTTCCCGTTTTCCGTTCTCATACGAGAAGGCTAGGTCTGAGATCTGACTACCCAGGAGCCCATGCACCGACTAGAAGAGACGTGTAATATTTGTAAAATAACAGTATTGCCAGTCCCATTCAGGAATCGAAACCAGAACCTTTCAAGCCTGAAGCGAGCACTGTAACTCTCAGCCACGAATGGTCCTATTAAGATAGCAAAGTGGGTCATTGTTACTCCATCAGCTTGCGATGAAGAAACCACCTCTCTGTCAGCATAGCTACAACCACAACTCCACCAACTGGCAATGAAGAAAGCACCTCTCTGTCAGCACAGCTACAACCACAACTCCACCAACTGGCAATGAAGAAAGCACCTCCCTGTCAGCACAGCTACAACCACAACTCCACCAACTGGCGATAAAGAAACCACCTCTCTTGTCACACAGCTAAAACCACAACTAGTCCCGTGACAGACTGTCTTGCGGGTATGTAAACTGGTAGGACCATCACACTTTTGTAGACAGAGAACGGAATAATTACCTGTCAATATTTTCCTCCCGTAGCCAGCGACGAGCCTAGATGTTGAATCGTCGGACCTCACTTGTGCCATTGTCAGGTCAACTTCCTAACCGTTCCGCCACGGCGCCCACTAAATTATAAAGTTATTGGAGAATCGCGAGCTGTGGGACATTGCTGCTCTAACAAGGAGCCACGACCAAACCACCCGCGGCGTAACTAATATACAAGTGGGAAGCTGTTGGGGACGCAAGGGTTTACACACGGACCCATAAATACAATACAAAGTTACTTGTATATCCTTTACAGGACGTTGCAGTCAACACCAGCATGATTTGCTGATATAGTGATCTCTTGGCAAGTTTACGATCTGTAGTTTTGCCATTACCGCGGCGAAGATGTTACCGACGGGATTCGTAATCCCGTATATGCGGGTTCGAAACACAGCGGTGCTGGTTTTTTTTTCGAAAAAGGTATAGGTGCCTGTCGTTCAGAAAGCAATGGCAAACTACTGATTGTAAAACTTGCCCAGGGATCATGAACAGCAAAATGCTGGGGTCAACTGCTATGGCCTGTGAAAGACATACAAGACATTTTTTTCCCCTGAACAACCGGCACCCATATCATTTTATAAAGTAACAACGCAAGGCGGTCTGCTGCCAAATCTCCCGCAGCTGTTTCGAACGCGGGTATGCGAGATTACGAACTGCGTCCGTAATGTCTTAGGAACGGAGCATGCCATAATACAATACTGCACGATTTCTTGCCTGGCATATATCGCTGCATCTCGCCAGATTCATACGGCAACGTTATATGTCATGCTATGTGAAGATATATATATCAATCAATCATGTGCCATGCCGGAAAGCATGGAAAGATACATATATACTGTATCTATTGGTCGATTCCAGCCGTTACCATGTAGACACAGGGACTTCTTGCTATGTCTGTGGTTAAACTCACTAAGGGATTTGCTTTGTTTTGCAAGCAAGAGATCTGCTGTAGACAGACACAGGCATAAGTTCATCATCATCATCACGTGTCAGGTCCATGCATGCATACCGAAGTGGGACACGATGAATGTTGAGCTGTACAGAAACGTGTGACGTTCTCTCCTGGAGAGAACAAAGAAGAAGAAGTTTTCTCAGTAGCTTCGCATATCTTGATTTAGCGAAACCGAGGTAGTTTATTCACGGCTCACTTTTAGAGTAACAACTTTTGACGATTCTTGCTTTCCCTTAGACCACTTGTATCTAGGTTAAGTGAAAAGGGAGCAGGTGGGAGCGAGAAATACCCCTACATAAACGTGTTTTATGTCTCGGCTCGCTCTTAATGCCCGTTTAGCCCTCTTCTGGGCTCCTCGCCAATTGTAAATGAACTCAGTATTGATTTGCGGCTTTAGACATCATGAGTGGGAAAAACCAGCCCACATCCGGAAATGTTTTGTGTGGCATTAGAACTCTTTTCGCTATCTTTAGTTCATGAAGTTGTCGATAGTTGTTCTGGGCCGAGTTGTGTTCCTACATTTGTAAGATTACTCATTAGTCGTTCAAGTGCTCGACAACAGCTTAAACCATCCTGAGATCTTATGGTTTGGAGAGTGTAGCGGAAAATCTATGATGTCATTATGATTTGATATCAGTATTTGATGACGTCATTCCAAAAGCTAAGAGGCTCTGGTTGGAGGGCACGAACTGTGTTCATCATTTAATTAATATTTTATCAATTCTGGGTAAATTAATGGTAGGTTCTGCTTAATTATAGGATATGGAAGTGTAAGAACGTTATAGTGCATCATGAGTTTCAAACCTTCTTTGGTCGGTTATGTGATGAGTTGAGTTGAGTTGAGCTAATATCCGACATCACTGCATTCAGGACATTCCCATACGCGCTCCGTCCCCTCGTTCAAACAGCCAGCGAAGAGTCATACTAATAATCGTTCCTACCACTATCTAATTGAAAGTTCTCCTGGTATTCCTTCTCAGTTTTGAGATTCTTCCAGAACCCCTGCCGACCCCCCACAAAATCTCTTTTTTTCCCCACACATGGGTTCTCAGTCTGTTCCCTCGCCTTCTACACCTGGTCCCACAGGAGGCACGAGACCTCTCCCTTGTCCATGGGTAATTTACCAAAAAGAGATGCATTTCCTGCCAGCCTATCCGTCTGTTCATTCCCCCGCACTCCCGCATGGCCAGGGAAAATAATTCATACAATTCTCACAGTCTGTGACCTCTGATGCGCGGATAGCCATTCCACACGAAACATTCCTTTCTCCATCTTACTAAGCATACTCCTTGAGTTCGTGGTGAAGACAATGTGTGTTGCAGTGGTCTGCTCTAACCAACGGTATGTCGCTGTTATTGCTTCCATCTCCATTCTCATTCTGGGGGTCGTATTCTCATATTTCCAGACTCTCAATTTTAAATAATCGTCCTTTAGCCTTCACAATGAAACCCCAACCACTAAGTTTGTTTCTGACAACTGACCCATCGATGTAGATCACTATGTCACGTGGATGCGTGTTACTGTGAATCAGTTGTTGCACCTCACACTCAGTGCGGCCCGCTGCCCATTCTCTGCACTCACGACCCAGTTTTACTATTACAGTGTGCCAGTCCGTCATGTCTTCTGGTACTTAAACCAACTCTTTTTTACAATAAATGGTCTTTAGATCACACATGTGACGTATAGATATTTCTGCCTGTGCCATCCAGGACCTGCCTCGTCTTAGTCTATGACCCTTGACCATATCCATGGCTTCATGCAGCGGGTGATCCCTATATGCAGCAACTCTCATGTACCCTTTGGCTTGAAGGATCCTACGCCTATCTGCCATTAGTGGTAGCGCCAGGATATGCCTTATGCATATAATTGGTGTGTCTTTTGTGTACCCCTGGATCATCCTCATGGTCAAATTATGTATGCACCCCAGCCTTTCAGTCTAGCTCTTTGATACTGTCAGCAGCCTCAATCCATGCTCAGTGACAGAAATTATTAACTGCTGAAATAGCCTGTAAAGCATCCTCTGATCTACCCCGGTTGCTGCCATCCATCGCCCTCACTGCATTGAGTCCCTTACCAGCCTTCACCACCAAAGCCTCCGTATGATCCTTAACAATCATACACCTGTCAAAGGTGATTCCCAATTACTTTAATTTACTTTGTCTACTAAGAGGACATCCATTCAATATAATACATGGGACATCTGCCGTGACGATCCGGTTATCCAGGGACTACCACACAACCGATGCCTTGTCGGAGTTTATAACGGCCTTTGCGCTCCGGCACCACTCCGCCACCCTGTGATGAACATACAATTAGTCTTTCTGTGGGCCAACACGGACCCACAGAGATGATGACGTGGTCGACAGAATTAGAGCACTCCATCTTAAACTTCCGGTGAGCTGATGACGGTTCAACACCTCATTTTCATCATCAAGTGCCTTGCCTGCGTTGGCGTGAGCGACCATGCTTCTTCCCGTGTATATTGGCGCATTAGTTGCCAGTAGTGAAAGGGTCGACATGTTTTCAACAAGGATTTTCCCGGAATCGACCTGACCTGCTAGAATGGGTTCTAAGAACGTGAGACAATAAAGGTTCCGGTACTGGCCCTTGCCACAGCTCCCTTCAAGTGGCTGTCATCCCTGGTCAGCTGACTCTTAGATCTCATGGCACAAGAATATTTATTCTTTACGTTACAACGAGAAGGGCTGTATATATCAGTGCCTACGTGTCCCGGCTAGGTGTCGTGTTGTGTAGTTGTATTTTATGAAGCTGTAATATTTTCTTCCTATATTTGACTGTTTAAGAAGACTTTCTAGTTGAAAGTTACTTGTGACTGCGTTCTTGTACATTTAAACATGTCTTTTGTCCGTGTTTTGTTTGTTTATTCAAAGATGTGAGATTTTCTAAGCAAAGTTTCTAATCCGTGAGCTATAAGCATTCATACCGCGGGCGTGTCGTCATTGTCAGTCCCTTTAATTTCTTCACAACATGCGCTGAATACAAATTATGTGAACTCAGGATTCAAATGTTGCCTGCCGGCGGTCGCTAGAACAGCTTACAGAGATATGGTTCAAGCATTACAGTCACAACACATCTTACATGGTGGTGAATGATTTTGCGTAACTGATTTACTTTTAGATTAATATTCGAAAAGAGGCTGATTTGTTCAGGAGGTTGTGAATCTGAGGCTGAGGACGGACACTAATGTAACCGTGAGCTGTGGCTTTCGTGTGGAGTGCTTTAACATCTATCCGCGGTTATTTGTAGCGTGAACTGCATTGTTCAGTAAAATTAATGGCGGCAAGCCGGTTGCTGGACTAACTTCGTTTGCTTTATGCATTAATGTGTTGCCGCTGGTTTTCTAGTGATTTCTGCTTCCATTGACAGGAACTGTATTTTTCGTGGCGGACTTTTGTGTTGGCATTCTGGCAACGGCATTATGCATAGCATACCTGTGCGAGCTGTTAGATTTTTCGAGACTCCTGTCTGTTCCACTTTTCGCATGAGGAGGTGAGGAGCATTTTGTGTGATATTCACTGGCACAGAAAGGGAGCATTATGGGGACGACTTTTTACCGTGAAGTTGGAACAGCGACAAACTAACTAATATAACTTCTCTTCTGAAGTTGAACGGGCTATGGGTATTGGATGAATAGATTGATTTATTGTACTTGGTATTTTATCACACAAAGTCGATGAGCCACCGAATAATACTCTCCAACCTTTGCGATAACACATATCCACTCATGACACTGAGTGGGTCGATAGGACAGAATATCCACAGGGTGCCGTTGAGAATACAAGAAACATCAGAATGAAAGTGTCACCACATATGACGTGACCATTTTACCGTGTCCATCTTGACATGTAGCAGCTGTGGCAGACAACTCTCGCGTCACGCAGATCATGAGTTGGCAGATAAAATGTGACACAGAAAGAATGTGACACGGGAAGGTTTAGACCAGGTTGCTGTTGGTGTTTGTCGCTGTTCATGACAAGACAAGCGTGTCGTGACAGCTGCACACATAGACTGTAATCATCTCTGCAGTTGTCGTTTTTGTTTCTCCTTGTTTGTTACATTGTTTCTTCTTCTTCTTCTTCTTCTTCTTCTTCTTCTTCTTCTTCTTCTTCTTCTTCTCAGTTCAAATGTCTATCCATCATAAGTCACATCTATATCCCAGCGCTACCAAACGCACTTTCACATTCCTAACAATTCCGGTTTGAAGTCAGCCGCTTTGCGTTGATTTTCACAATGGTATAAATATCGGCATTTCAGACATCAGTTGCAAACTAAGGAAAGTAAAATCGCCAAGAAAATCACAGACAGTAAATAAATGTTGATCGCGACGGCGCGTGGTGGCCTTGCAGATAGCTAGCTATTTATCTGCCACAGCCAGTTCTGTCACAAGCAGACACACGTTTAAAACATCAGTTAAGTGACACAAATTTAAAACATCAGTTAAGTGACACAAATTTAAAACATCGGTTGACTGATGCAGCCAAACAGCTCTAGTGTACTGCTGTACAACGGTAAGGCTGCAATTGGGTCGCCCTGTGCAGGAAACCCGACAGTCTGGGACAGCAAAGCCGTGGCACCAATGACCAGACCAAGTGATTTAATGTAACAATTACCTGGCATAGAAGAGACCCAATTATGTCAAGGGCCAGTAGATCAATGTTCCCACACAAAAATCATTAACTTAATAAGGGCACCATATGAAGACATGATCGGCACAGATTGTCATAAACGAAAGCCAACAGTCAGATCTGAAATCAGACCTGGAGCGCTGCAGGAATGCCATTTGTCCCATTTATTAGTTTGAATCATGAAGACACAATCAATAGGTTGCACGATTTATTGCCTGGCATATTTCTCTGACTATATTTTATTAACGGTTAGGTCTTAGATATCACTGAGCTACCATTTATCCGGCTCTGTCCCGAAGGCGTTACAGACGCAATACAAAATCTCCCATACCGCGTTCGAAACACGGCTGCGGGCGATTTGGCACCAGACCGCCTTGTGTTGATTTTCATACAATGGTATGACTGCCGATCATTCAGAAAGCAATGGCAAACTACTGAACATAAACTTGCCAAGAGATGACAATAGTCAAAAACTGCTGAGGTTGACTGCGACGCCCTGTAAACGATATGCAACTAACGTTTAACAATTTAACAGTAGGCGGTATTACCAACTTTATGTATACAGAGATACTGAATCGAGAATCCGAAAGCCGCGGGAGCATTCAAAGCAGTAAGAAAGTTGTGGAAGTCAAACTTAGAATATTAAACTCTAATGTTAAATCTATTATCAACATCATAATATTAATCTCTAATGTTGGACTGTCAGAGTAGCTAACGATGATGTCCTGGGAGAGGCTAATGAAACTAGAACATTATGTACAACAATAAGAAAAAGACTAACAGCTTTCTTTGGTCGTGTGATAAAGAGAGAGGCATTGGAAAACACCGTGGCAACTGGAAAGGTGGAGGCGAAAGATAGGCACAAGCAGACCAAGAGAAATGATGCTGGATGGACTGAGACGGCGGCATGGAGGAATATCATCAGCAGAGTTGATCCAGAACACCAAAGACCGAGATCTGTGGAGAGTCATGACCGCCTATGCCAGCTGTCAGTGCACTTGATGATGATGATGAATGTTAAATCTAGCACCAAACTTAGACTATTAAACTAATAATGTTAACTCTAGTAGCAACCTTAGAATATTAAACTCTAATGTTAAATCTGGCAGCAACCTTAGAATATGAAACTCTAATGTTAAATCTGGCAGCAACCTTAGAATATGAAACTCTAATTTTAAGTCAGCCGGTCTTCCTGGTGAAGGAATTAACGACGTTGCTCGTAATCCCGTATACTCTCGTAAAAAACACAGCCGCGCGAGATTCAGCAGCGGATCGCGTCGCGTTGGTTACTTACGGAGGGTAGGCCCTATGTGATCCAGTCGTTCAGAAAGCAATGGCAAACTACTGAACGTAAAACTTGCCAAGACATCAACAGCAGCTGAAAAATTTTGGTGTTTACTGCAATGTCCTGTAAAGGATATGCGAAGAAAATATGAAATCTAGCACCAAATTTATAATATTAAACTCTATTGTTAAATCTTACTTTTTTATTTAAAAAAAAACACGAAAACTTACTGATAAGTAAGATATAATTGCTCATAAGTAAGATCTAATTATTGATAAATAATATATATTTACTGACAAGTAAGATGTAATTACTGATAAATAATATATATTAACTGATAAGTAAGATGTAATTACCTATAAACAATATATATTAACTGTTAAGTAAGATATAATCACTCATAAGTAAGATATAATAAGTGAAAAATTTAAAACTTTCATTAACTGATTCCTGCTCAGAATATACGAGCTAAAATGTGATGGAAGAATCATTAATGCGGGGCGTCGGAAAGGAACAACACAGAGACCAGCAGACCAAGAGTTTAGGAAACGTCGCTGGCGTTGGATATAGCACACACTGAGACAAGCTGATAGTTGTGTCGTTAGACAGTGCTTTCTCTCTAACTACCAGGGCAAAGGAAATAGGTGGAGACCTAGAGGCATGTAAAGAAGGGAATCCCAGACAGAGATTATTTAGATGGGAGGACATGGAGGGAACTGAATGAGGCAGCCAAATGTTAGCCAGAGTTGGTTGTGGGCTTCTCCTCCGCTGGGGAGTGAAGAAGAAGAAGAAGAAGAAGAAGAAGAAGACGAAGAAGAAGAAGAAGAAGAAGAAGAAGAAGAAGAAGAAGAAGAAGGTTATTGTATCCAGGCGTGTACAACATAAAGTGTTACTTTGCCTCAATCTCCATGCACACGCTGTATTTGAATAGTTCTGTGCCTCACCAGAGCTCGTGTTGCCAATGACAATTAACCGACCTAGACACTCGTCCAGTGTAACATCTGCTGTTTGAAATGCGCGTTTGTTGCCAGTGAATATCC
>JACEFZ010015360.1:140000-254563 GCA_014155875.1 Cepaea nemoralis | reverse complement strand
ACAGTTTTCTGTGTGACAGAGGGAAGCACTAACACCTATTTTTCTGTGTGACAGAGGGAAGCACACTAACCTAAGTTTCTGTGTGTGGACAGAGGGAAACACACTAACCTAAGTTTTCTGTGTGACAGAGGGAAGCACACTAACCTAAGTTTTCTTTGTGACAGAGGGAAACACTACTAACCTAAGTTTTTTCTGTGTGACAGATGGAAGCACACTAACATAAGTGTTCGGTGATGACAGAGGGAAACAAACATATGTGTGTGACAGCACACTAATTCAGAGAACACTACGGTACAATGTTACTGTATGTGTTCGTTGACAACACACGACCTGGAGTAATTCTGTGTGACCTATTTTTCTGGAGGGGAAAACCACATACAGCTTGTGTTACAATAAAACTTAGTTCTAGACTAATGGGTGTGTTCTCTCTGTCTTTCTCTCTCTGTCTCCATCTCTGTGTGTATGTTGTCTTCATCTGTCCTCTCTGTATTTCACTCTCTGTCTCCTCCCTCTTTGTGTGTATATGTCTTCATCTGTCTCTCTGCCTCTCTCTCGCTCTCTGTATCTCTCTGTGTCTCTCTGTGTGTCTATCTCTCTCTCTCTCTCTCTCTGCGTCTTCTGTGTCTTTCCCTGTCACTCTATATCTCTGTCTATCTCTGCCTGTGTTCCCTCTCTCCGTGTCTCTCTATGTCTCTCCCACTTTGTCTCTCACTGTCTTTCTCTCTGTCTCTCTCTGTGTCTTTCTCACACTTTGCCTATCTCTATCTCTCTGTGCTCTCTGATGTTTCTCTCTCTCTCTCTGGATGTCTCTGACTCACACTGTCGTTCCCTCTGCCTTTCTCTCACTCTTACTTTATCTCTGTGTCTCTAACTCTGTGTCTCTAGCTCTCTCTGTCTCTTTCATTCTCTTTTTCACACTCTCTGTCGCTCTCTAAATGCCTCTCTCTCTCTCTGTTTCTTTCACTCGCTCTATCACACTCTCGATGTCTCTTCCTATCTTCTCTCTCTCTCTCTCTCTCTATTTCTCTCTCTCTCTCTATTTCTCTCTCTCTCCATCTTATTTTATCTGTTGGTATATCTCTCTCTTTCTCTCTCTTGGAATTGCTCTAATTTTGTCGGTCTCTCGTTCCTACTCTCTCTCTCTCTCTCTCTCTCTCTCTATTTCTCTCTCTCTCTCTATCTATTTCTCTCTTCTCTCTTATTTTATCTGTTGGTATATCTCTCTCTTTCTCTCTCTTGGAATTGCTCTAATTTTGTCGGTCTCTCGTTCCTACTCTCTCTCTCTCTCTCTCTCTCTCCTCTCTCTATTTCTCTCTCTCTCTCTTATTTTATCTGTTGGTATATCTCTCTCTTTCTCTCTCTTGGAATTGCTCTAATTTTGTCGGTCTCTCGTTCCTACTCTCTCTCTCTCTCTCTCTCCTCTCTCCGCTCTCTCTCTCCTCTCGCTCTTTCAATACCCCCCCCCCCCCCCCCCCCAACCCTTCCCTAAAACAGAATTTAAAAAAAAAACAATTAACAATATTTTAAAACTAAACTCATATCTGGCAATAAATACCCAACATTTCCCCTCTTTGATTATAGCCGCGGGAAGCCTCGACACACGCTCGGTCTCGCTGTTTGGTTTCTGCTGCTCGAAATTTCAGTTTAAGTCAGTAATGGCTGGCAGAAACCGCCCTTCGACATGTTTTCCTTTCGCTTAACCGTACATTGTCTCCCCAGCAACAGTTCTTTCCCCTTCCTGCCTACAGGAAATACATTATTTTTCTGGTTGGCTTTAAAATAGTATGCGTGTTTTTATCAGCTTGTTAAGATATGCTGAGCTTCATTTATTCGGTTATTTTAAAGCAGATTTAGATTGAGAGTTAGCTGTTGATGTGTCTATATTTGCAAGATTACTCACAAAAAACTATATGAATGGAACCTTGCCGTCTTCTTAAACTATATACAGTATTGTATGTTTGGGTTATAGCTAGCTTTCCATAGCACTGCCTTTTGCAAGCCTTTTACAAGATGGAAAGCATGCTGACAATAAAAAAATGTCAACTGCAACGAGAATAAACGAGTGTTGAAGTGTTGTATAGAACCTGTAGTTTTGTATGAACGTGAAAAGCGGAAATAAGCAGACACGCTTTCTTCTCTTCTTCTTCTTCTTCTTCTTCTTCTTTCTTCTTCTTCTTCTTTCTTCTTCTTCTTCTTCTTCTTCTTCTTCTTCCTTCTTTCTTCTTCTTCTTCTTCTTCTTCTGCTTCTTCTTCTTCTTCTTCTTCTTCTTCTTCTTCTTCTTCTTCTTCTAACTTACTGGATATACCCTGCCCAGTTCTTTCTACTATATAAGAAAAATATGAGGGCATTAGCTGCATATCATCATCATCATCATCATCATCATCATCATCATCATCATCATCATCATCATCATCATCATCATCATCATCAGCATGTACCTCACTTATGGTATTAGCTGGATGATCCTCTTTCTCCATCTCACACAATCGCCAGAGTGTTATATCAGCACTGTTTCTTCTCGCGATAATGCCATGTCGACCAGCCATTGAGATATGCATCTCTTTGCTCTTCTCTTGCTTCGTCTCCATCAAGTTTTCAAGTTGTCACTACTTCTCCACGTTTGTTTCTACGAAATAACGTGCCCATAATGTCCAATGTCTAAAGTATTGCATCAATGTGTTTACGAAATAACATACCCAAGAATTCCAGTGTCTAAATGCTCGAAGCAATGTTTCTACGAAATAACACTAAATTCTCGTATTAATGTTTATATGAAATAACAGGTCCAGGAATTCCAGTGTCTAAATTATCGTTTCAATGTTTCTACGAAATAACGCTTCCAAGAATTCCAGTGTCTAAATTAACGTATCAATGTTTCAACGAAATAACGCTTCCAAGAATTCCAGTGTCTAAATTATCGTATCAATGTTTCTACGAACACATTTTTCCGCATATCCTTTACTGGAAATTGCTGTCAACATCAGAATCTTTCAGCTGATTGTTGATTTCTTGGCAAGATTACGCTCAGTAGTTTGCCATTGATTTCTGGGCGGCCGGCTCACTTATCCAGCAAGTCACCAACGCGGCGGGAACCGCTACCAATTCTCGCGCGCTGCGTTACCCTACGTGGATAAACGGGATTACGGAGAAAGTCGTTTAAACCGTAAGCCAGGGAGACCGGCCTCTACGAAATAACGTGCCCAAAAATACTAGTTTCTAAATTCTCGTATCAATGTTTATACAAAATAATGTCCTCAAATATCCCTGGTCTAAATTTTCGTATTAAATGTTTCTTAAATGACCACATCACCGGTGTTTCTGCTCCATGAATGGTTTCTCCAAATGTCCCACAATTCCACTGCCACTAGACATTTCTCAGCTTCTCGCTTTATTGCCCATGATTGGCACACGTTTACCAGTTTACATATAACTTTCTCTGTGGCGAAGTGGTTTAAAGCGCCTGCCCTCGCGCTCCCAAGTCTGTGAGTTCGATTTCTGTACTAAACCATTCAGTTCACGGGTGCAATTTTTCTCGAGACGCCAGGGGTCGTCTCTGGAGCTAACGGAGTTCATGCTTTATAGGACGCTTTCGTAAGGCCGCATTACAACAATACACAGAACCATATGGGATACAATCGGTGCAATGAACTCGATCATCTTGCCATAACACCTTTAACTGATTAAGTGCCATCGGAAGATTAATCGACTTAAGCGAAATCATGTATCTACCATGGGATTATATATCGCCGAAATTATGTCCTAGTATTATAATATAGCATGTCTGCTACCACGTTAACAAGTTTTAACTCATAACTTTGACACATCCCTCATTCATTCATTCATTCAGTTCATTCATTCATTCATTCATTCATTCAGTTCATTCATTCGTTCTTCATTCGTTCATTCATTCATTCATTCATTCATTCTTCATTCAGTAGCATGTCCTTTGCAGAACCTCGCTCCCATAACAACCTTTCTGGAAAACCTTTCGATCATAAGCAAGGATGTCCCGCGTCCATACACCCATCTGGAGATCATCCGCCACACCCTACACCCATCATCTCTTTGGCCCTACTTAAGTCTTATGACCCTCCTCTTCTCTCTTCCCCGGCATATATTGTTTTCTCCCAACCTTTATGACGTTTCAAGTGACCAAAATATTTCAATTGTCTTTGTTTTATCGTCTTTAGTAGCCAACCTTCTTCAATATTCAGCTCTTGCCGTACGGATGCATTTGTTTTTTTATGTATCCACACCCCTACTTCCCATTTTCCGCCATCTATTTAAGTTTGGTCCAAACCTACTTTTTTCTTTAGCACTGAATTTAATTACGAACAGATATGAAGACAGATACCATCAACTTAGCCTTCAGTCAATGCAGCAAACAACGCATAGAACGGGGTGAATCAACAAAACACGTAATGAAAACATAGCAGTTCATTGCTCTCGCAAGTCACCAGAAAGCTAATACGTACACCCTGCTTGTCACTCATTCGCTAGATTACCAATGTCACGTGACTAGTGTCTGTGGCTAGAACTTTCGCGAGCGTGAGCTGCCTGGTAGCGGAGACCCGACCGACTTGAGCGTTTGAACAGTTTGTGCATTCTTTGTATACGCTGTTGTGCTGGTCATGAAAGTGCCTGCATGCTTGCCTGTTTCTTACAATGGTGCAGCAATTGTGAGTATTTGTGCCGTTGGTTTATTGCATGTACTTGTCTGTTGAGGTAGTGGTCCGGGGGTCAAACCCCGAGAGAGTCGTGATTATTTGCTGCGACTGGTAGGGTTCTGGGTGGGGGTGGGGGGGGGGGGGGGGGGGGGGTGGGGGGGGTGGGTAGGGGGGGGGCTATACAAAATTATAATATCTTTCTTCTTCTTCTTCTTCTTCTTCTTCTTCTTCTTCTTCTTCTTCTTCTTCTTGTCTTCTTCGTCAACCTAACTATATTAAAGGAAGCACAGTCATCTTGAGCTTACTGATATCTCCTTTGTGTCTGTCTTCAAATAGAGCAGATATAGGGCAACATTATATTATCAGTGTAAAGTCAGTAAAGCTGCTTGCTCTGTTTCGCCAAGCTCTGTATTTCCGACATCAACGCGCATTTTTCGCATTTTCTTTTACTTTACCGTCTTTGTGACAAAGGGGTATTACGAAGGCAGTTCGTAATCCCCATTCCGCGTTCAAAACACAGCTGCGGACTATTTTGCAGCAGATCGCCTTGCGTTCTTTTTCATACAATTGTGTCTATGCTGGTAGTTCAGAATAGCAATTGGAAAACTACTGAATCTTAACTTGCCAAGAAATTAACAAAGAGCGAAAAAAAAAATGCTAAGGTTGGCTGCAACGTCGTGTAAAGTATATAAACTAACTTTTCACTAGTCGTTGGCATTACCCCAAACTGGATCTAATGACCTAACATTTCGTCACTTCTGGAAATCGTCATTTTACTATTCGTCAAGATTCGAACGTCATAAATTTGACTTACACAGACCTCCACTCTAGCCGATTCTGAAATAATGCCCAATAAACTAGTTAAAACCGCATATTTTTTGACTCAGATTGAGAATTGGGCATAATGGTGGCAGACTGACACTAATGATGACATGAAATGTGTCACTTCTAATTTTGTCGCTTCAACAGTTTATGGAATTGTTTCATGCCCCATATAGGTGAATTTATAGTGCAGGTTTGGATCTCCAGTTGAAAATATGTATTCATTCGGTAACTGCAGGCGATCATATACTTTCCCAAAGATTGCCATTTGTGTTTTTTGTTACGTTCGACTTCTGGTCGTGTGCAGTTCTATAATGTCAAACTATCTGTCCTTTGTCTTCCTTTATTTACCTGCGATTACTAATATTGTTGATCTTCCCATTTGTCACATTTTTCTGACCCCCTAGTCTCCATATCGAAGGAGTTACGTACGCAATTCGTAATCCCGCATACCGCATTTGAAACACAGCTGCTGGGAAATTGGCAGATAGCCGCCTTGCATTGAATTTGATACACTGGTATGAGTGCAGGTCGTTCATTAAGCAATGGCTAACTACTGAACGTAAAACCTGTCAAGAATTCAAAAACAGTAAAAAAAAAATACTATGGTTGACTGCGACGTCCTGTAAAAAATATGCAACTAACTAAATTGGTCTTACCATCATATGCCCTGCCAACTAGCGTAGGCGTTCATGTCGCTCCACAGATCTCGGTCCTTGGCACTCAGTATCAACCCTGCTGATGAAATTCCTCCATGCCACCATTCTCAGTTTATCCATTAACAAATATAACCATTGACTTCTCCTGATGTATGTAATCAAATACTTTATGAGTGTTCCCGATGTCGTATCTTGATACTGATTCTCTTAGCCATCCGTGGCATTCTTAGTATTCCTCAACTTAATACCTTAGCGTGTCATGAACCTGACCAAGACGACGAATAGGTAGGCGGACCGTTAGGACCTTGGAGAGCTGATTGTCTCCGGGTACAGTTTCCTAGTGCATTTATCAAGTTTGGACATGTACAATCCGGTTTCCTCGCACAGTTGCGACACTGTAAACTGGATTTCTTTCCAAATGCTTTTTAAAAGTGTCATTGTCACATGTTTTATGAAGTGCATTGCCAGAAAATGATGAACAGCTAGCTTTTGGCACTGGTGGCTGCTTTGTGCGATAAAGCGTGCGTGAACTACCAGAATGTTTAGGACATCTAAGTATATGAACTAAGTATTTAAGTGGTGGATGGCTTGTTGTTGGTGCTCTGTCGATGTGGCCTTGTCGTAGCTACTGTTTTCTTTCACAAGTTCGTCTGGTAATTTGCCGGCACAGGAATGGAGCAATTATGAAGGAGACCCGTTTGATGTGATGCTGCAAACTTACGACTACTACTACAATTGCACTGCTGTTACTACTACTATTATTACTACTATACTCTCGTCACGTGACGCGACGAGAATTAGCAGTGGTTCGAATCGCAAAAGTGACTTATGAGAGTATGGAGCCGGTCGCTCAGAAAGTCGTGGCGTGCTGATGAGCGTAATCTAGCCTAGGAATCAACATACAGCTGAAAGATGCTGGTGTTGACCGCAATATCCTGAAACAGGATGGAAACGCGGAAAAAAACAAACTACTACTACTACTACTACTACTGCTGCTGCTGCTGCTGCTGCTGCTGCTGCTGCTACTACTACTACTACTACTACTACTACTACTACTACTACTATTAATACCACTACTACTACTAATACTACTACTACTACTACTACTACTACTACTACTACTACTACTACGACTACTACTACTACTACTACTACTACTACTACTACTACTACTGCTGCTGCTGCTGCTGCTGCTACTACTACTACTACTACTACTACTACTACTACTACTACTACTACTACTGCACTACTACACCTTGTCTATAGAAAGAGGAAGAAAAAAACATGATTTAAGAATTATTGAGACTGCCGAAGTGATCTGTTGGCCTCTGGCATGTGTATGGCCCTGCCCATCAGGCATCATTAAAGGACGACACGATAACTCTGAAGCAAGTACGCCTGCCTATCTGTCCGGTAATCACATGTTCGAATCCCTACATTTTTGTTTAATTTTCACAGGCCTGGTCAAGGTAGACTCACCCTAAAAATAGTACCAGAAATATTCAGGGAAGTAAAAACTCCGGGCATGATACCGAGGACTTTAAACATCGAGGACTGATAGAACTATAAAATATGAGGCTAGCACGATATAGCAAATCTTCCTTGATACGTGTAAATGGTCCTGTACTTTAAATTACATTTTTGCCTTGTGAATGACCACTGTTGACAATATGCTACCATAGCAGGGAAAGACGGAGAACGTAATCGTTCGCCCAAAGTCGTAGAATGTCAGTTCTGGCTTTTTATAGGATCGGGATCATTGCACACGGGTGAATTCATGGGTGCATTAGTCTCCTTTCATCGATCATACCAGAAGGTTCTCAATGTAGTGCACGAACTCAGCAGTCTCGGCACGGACTCACACGGGTGTAGACTAGAAATACACCCGTTGTGTAACAGTGTGAAGCATAGAGGACTAACGAGTCTTGGACTAATATAAAACATCTTTATTGAACGTTATGGCTGATACAAAGTCATAGTAGAATACAAACATGATGACGGCCTCTGTCTTCTAGTCCTAGGTGTTTTCTGACTGCCCTAACAACAAGCCACGTCACGACTTGAGCATCTTTCTCCTCATTCCATCCTGATGCTCAAGCGTGCTGTAGCTTTGCGCACCCAACTACTACATTCTGCTACACCTTCCTATGTTTTGAAAAGACTTTTTCCCTTCAAAAAGTCTTTACTCCTAATCCCTCTATTCTATACCCTCTCTTTTCTTACTTCCCACAACTCCTCTAATCTGCCCCAACCCAACTCTATTTTAAGTAGATATTCTATTCGTAACTCTTTCCCCTGCCACATAGTAAACCACTATGAACTTCTTCTTCGTTCTTGGCTCTTTAAAGTTTCCTTACAAAATATATATCATAAGAACATCTCGTATCAATCATTATCGTATACTTGACATTTTGAAATCTCTCACTCTTTCACAACACAGGATAGACAGAAAAAAAATGTAGTTAGAAAAAGTAAAGGAGGGGTGCGCACCCAGTGAAAAGTATAAAGGAATGAATAGTCAACACAATCACATTTACCTCTCTTGCCAACGAAAAAACTTTTGTAAAAAGTTTTTTAAAATATATCTTATGAAATACATCTTTGTTCCCTATAAATTAAGTTGATCTAAGTTTTCTCAACATTTATATTGCCATCCACAACCTTGTCTATATTTCACTTATCTCATCTTCAACCACGAGCCAATGTTCATATTCCATGAACATTTTAAATTAATTAACGCTGATTTTTCACAGCTCCTATATCTTGCCCCCTCACATCCCATGATATGCTTCCTTGTCCATCTATATAACCAAGCTTATATGCTGCCATTCACAGCCCCCCCCCCTTTTTTTAAATTCCATATACCCAACCATATATGCTGCCATTCACAGCCCCCCCCCCCCTTTTTTTTTCTATTCCATATACCCAACCTTATATCTTCACATAATGCTGACTTTAATGCAGCTCCTATTTTACTTTCTCATAGCCATCCCCGGCATATGTTTCTAATACTTCATAGCCATATCAACCTCTTCATGCTGATTATCACAGCAACAGAATACCCATGAACATATTATTCACCAAGATAATGTGTGTCTCTGCCAGTCCTCAGTAGTTCATTACTATTTTCTGAACGAAGGGTATTATATAAAGTCCCGTGTACTGGACAAAACCATAACTGTTTATAATTTAAACTTAACTTAACCAATACATTTGTAACCAAGTAATTCTTATTTAACACACAAAAGACATTTCACTTAAATTATGAGTTAAGCGAAATAAAATCACAACAGGACATCATAACCCCCCAATTTTTTCTACATCATTTATGTTTCCCCTCATATTAAATAAAGATATCAACTCATTCAAGGAAAACATATTTTCAAATAATATAACATACATCCTATCTTATTGTTAGTCTCTTTTACGGACTAACAATAACTTATTTATCTATCTAAGAAAACTCAAGAAGTCAAAACATAAAATCAATTGGCAATAAATCACAGAGAAAAAAATATATGTTTCACTCGAATTTACATCTATATTAGTTATCTTAATGCCTAACTGTCTACTCCTCAAGACAATTTATGAAAAGTATCAATAGAACCCTTTTCCATTTCCACTGTGTCATATACTTCATCAAGTATCTCTTTCCTTTTTAAATCATGAAACTTATATCTTGCTATCTGCAGTATTTTCTATCAATTTACCTCCTACGTTTCCACTTCTTCAATAACTCCAAGTTTCTTTGAATAAGTGCTATCTCCACATCAATATCTTCTTCTTCGCTACCGTATCTTTCATACTACTATTTTGATTCCAATTCTCATCCATTTCTTCTTCATCTGTCTGTCTATTACTAGCAGCTGCCAATCTTTTCTTTTCTATATCCCATCTAATTTGTCTATCATTATTTCTTAACGACCTTTCCAGTAGAGGCATATCCTCGCCGCTTGTTGAATAATCTCTAATTCTTCTCTGTCTTTTTACTTCTCTTTCCCTTTGTCTCTCCATTCTCCTTTTCGTTGCTTGTCTAGTATTCTTAAATGGAGCACCTATTTCTTCTTCCATAGATTCTATACTATCATAATGACCCTCATTCATATTTTTTTCATCTATCGTTTTCGGTATTGTCTGTTCTTGAGTATCATCGCAAACTGGAGTTGTTATTAACTGACTTTGTGCTGGATCTTTTCCAAAACCTGGGGTCATTGTAGCTCTTCTGACGACTTGTTCATCTAAGTATCCGGTGTCTGAATAATAATTATTATTATTATTATTATTTCCCTTCTCATCCTCATCTCTTCTTAAGTGTTCTACGTGTGCCCTTGCCACATGTCCCGTGATCTGGTTCTTTATACTGTACGATACATTTCCTAGCTTTTCTAAAATGTAATAACCTGGAACCCAACGAGCATCAAACTTAGAGTTCCTTCTATGCTTCTTGTAATAAACTCTGTCACCTAATTTAAATTCTTGTAATTTTGTATTCACGTTTCTGTACTTTTTCTGTCTTTCTCTAGCTTTAATTATATTATTCTTTAATCTTACGTGTGCTTTATGCATTTCTTGTATGATGGTCTCTTGAAAGTCTTCCCCCATGTATTTACGTCTTGGTTTTAACAGATTATCTATAGGTAGTATTGGCTCTCTCCCGTGTATTATATAAAATGGTGAAAACCCCGTACCCTCATTTTGATTTGTGCGTATAGCGCTAAGCGCAGGTCCTAGGAATAGATCCCAATCTTTTTCATGTTCATCGACAATCTTTGATATAACATCGTACAATGTCCTATGTTGTCTTTCGTTCCTAGCATTTGAAGAAGGTCTATAGTATGAGGTCTTTATATGTTTTATATTCAAATCTTTTAATAACTTTTCAAATTTTTTATTCACAAATTCTTTACCATTATCCGTAAGTACACTTTGTGGGCAACTAAACCTTGGTATGAATTCCTGTAAAAAGATATTAATGATAGTATCTGCGCTCTTATCTGGGATTGCATAGATTTCTGGCCAGAGACAGTAGACGTCCACTATATGAATCAGATACACGTTCCCCGATAGTGTTCTAGGGTGAGGACCTGATATATCTAAACTAACTTTTTGCATAGGAAACTGAGGAATATCTGTATCTTGTAGAGGACACTTAATTGTTTTCATATTCCTTAATCTGCATCTTTCACACGTATCTACATATTTACAAGCAGTTTTAAATAAATTCGGCCAATAATATTTATTCGTGAGTGCCTTCACTAATTTATCACGACCGAGATGACCATTCTTATCATGATATGCTTTTAAAACTTCACTTTCTAAATGTTTTGGAATATATTTCCTTAGCTGTTCGTTTCTTTCACTCATGTAATATAACTGTTCATCCTCTTGCAAAACTAAATAATTCTTCTTATACTTATTCTCATCCGTTTCTTTTAATTTCTGTTTTATTTGTAAGACTTTTGGATCTAATTCTTGTTCTTCTTTCATATTAAATTGTGCTAAATGTGGGTCTTCTGCTCTAGGTTCAGACTCTTGATCTGATGGTAAACTCTCAAAATCTTCTCTGTTTATTATGGCAGAATCTAATATATTTACTTGCCAGTTTCGGTCGTCTATCTCCGGTTCACCTTCATCTTCCGTGTTTCCTGATGACTGTGGATACGGGATCCTAGACAATAAATCAGCACATGTGTTAATCCTACCTGGTATGTATTCAATTCGTGTATTGTATCCCTGTAGATTCAATGCCCACGTCTGTATTTTTCTGTTCTGCACTGGAGCTTCTAACAAAGATTTTAAAGGCATGTGGTCAGTTCTAATAATAACATTTGCGTTATGTAGATAGTAGTTAAGTTTCTGTAGAGCATAATGAATAGCATAAGCCTCCTTCTCAATAGTCGACCATTTTCGCTGAGACCTGCTAAGTTTATGAGACAAGAAATAAATTGGCCTTTCATTTTTAACCCCTGGTATTCCAGATTCTTTTCCTTCATATGGTTGAACCAAACACGCTCCTATGGCATTATCTGAAGCATCTGTATATAGTATTAGCTGTTTATTCAAATCTGGATGTGTCAATAGTGGCACTACTGTTAAGCTATTTTTTAAAAACTCGAACGCTTTTTGACACTCATCATCCCACTTAAATCTAGCATATTTGCCAGTTAAGTTAGTAATAGGTTCTGCTATTTTTGAGAACCCTGGAATGAAACGCCTATAATACCCACAGGTTCCGATAAAAGCACGAACTTCTTTTACGGTAGTTGGAGGAGGTAACTCTTTAATAACCTTTATCTTGTCTTGGTCTGGTTTAATTCCGTCTCTATTAATAATATACCCCAAATATTTTGTTTCTGTTTTTAAAAACTCGCATTTACTAAGCTTCAATTTAACATCATGTATTCTTAATCTGTCGAATACTAATCTTACATGTTTTAAGTGATCATCCACATCCCCTGCTGTATAGATTAGAATGTCGTCTATGTATGCCAATGCAAACGTTTGCATACCCTCTAATACCTCATTTATTAACAGCATGTAGTGAGATGGAGCCGTTCGAAACCCGAATGGCATTCGTAAGAATTCGTAAGAACCCATATGAGTACAGAAAGCACTTTTCTTTTGAGCATCCTCCGACATCGGGATACACCAGAATCCTGATCTTGCGTCTAGTGTTGTGAAAAATGTAGAGCCATTAAGTAGGCCCAAAATATCATCAATCACCGGCAATGGGTACGCTACATTCTTAGTGATTTTGTTCAACGCCCGGTAGTCGCAACAGAATCGATGTGAACCATCAGCTTTGGTCACGATTACTATCGGAGATGACCATTCTGACTTTGATCTTGTTATTATTCCTGCTTTCAACATATCTTCTATTGCCTTTTCAACAATTTCTCTATTTCTTAAGGGAGTTCTATACGGGTTTAAACTAATTGGTGGATGATCTCCCGTATCTATTTCCATTGTAACTGTTTTTGTCCTTCCCAATTCTAAATCATTAATTGCAAATACATCCTGATTCTCTTTTATAAGTTGTTCTAATATTTTCTTATTTTCTGGTGGTATTTTTAACTGTGCCAACAATTCTTGTTCTCTTGTCATTTTGTCTAATGAATGTATTTGGGCTATATTTCTTCTGAATGGATGGATCAATTCATCCTTCTGCACATTTCCTTTTCTTCCGCGTCCGCGTCTGTTATTAATTCTTTCACTAGGATGTTCTGAATAATTTCTTCCCATTTCTACTCTATCTGTTGCTAATACGTCATTAACGTTATGTTCTACTTTGGCTATTACACATCCTCTGTATAGTCTAATTTCTCTACCTGTGTTGTTAATAATCATTACTGGAAAAGTTAAGTGTTTATCTAATGATACTATTCCATCCGGAACTTCTAAACCAGGCTCATCAATTACCTCCTTTTGCAATTCAGTGATTCTAACTGTGTGTCCTGCTACATAATATGGATTTCTCTTTACCTTTGCTTGTATCAAATTAACCGACTGTGGTTTTAACGTCGTAGACATTTTAACTCTAACCAGTGCTGATATATGCATGTCTTCTTCCAAATCTACATATACGTCCTTAAATTTTAATTTGTGTAAATAAAAAAAAAGTCTTACACCGTTTTTTATTAAAAAATCTCTTCCTATAAGCATATTTCTATTTACATCTTTCACTACATGAAAAAGATGTCTTACGTTGATCCCTCCTAATTTAAAATTCATCATTGTTTGTCCAATTACTTGTAAATTCTGTCCTGTAACAGAGTGAAGATTATTATGACTCCTAAATATTCTACAATTTCTCATTATTTTATATAAAAAAAACTTTCTTTAATTACACTAACCTGAGCTCCTGAATCAATTAATGTACGAACTCTATATTTTCCTATTTCTATTATACATGAGCTGGGATCTGTTTTATTCTCTGTACACTGTTTGATTTCATCTAGTTGAAAGTATTCTCTTTTCGTCCTATTATACCTGTTATTAACATATTCTTTAAATCTTGGGACCTTGTTATTTTCCCTCCTACTACAGGTCCTATTTAATAGGTAGGGCGCCGGTTTTCCTGCGTTCTTGTACTTGTAAATCTTCTGTGTCTATCTTCGAGATTCCCATTTACTCTGCTATTGCCATTTCTACTTTGTATATTCGACTGGACACGCCTGTTACCACAAAAGCGAAAAATGTGTCCCCGTTGACCACAAAACCAACAGACTATATTTGTGTTATTTGTGTTACCTACCGTCTCACTTGTAGGATTTCTCATTTGTCTTCTTCCATCATAAGCATTTCTATTACTACCCTGTAATGTCTGTATACTTCCTCTCCTATTCCATCCGAACCTTGTTTGTCCTATCTCCATAGGCTCCTCAATCCTGTCTTCTCGACTAGTTCCTATTTCTCGTCCGGTTCTCAATCTAAATCTACGTCTCAAATTCTCCTCTTGTACCGCAATATTTACAGCTTGTGATAACCTCTAAGGGTTTTCTCTCATCAGCTCAAGTTTCAGTATCTTCAGCCCCTGGTTGGGCCCCTACCAGCCTTGAGCCTTCTCTTCACCCGATAACAGGGCACATCAAAGCGACGTCTTGAAACTGGTATAACTCTATAAAGCGATTTAACTTTGGGTCCCCTCTTCAGCAGGTCGGCAGCCCAGTCCGCCCAACCACCTCCGAGGGTTCCTTAACGACATCACTTCTGTTGAAAGCCTTCTCATTTCTTCTTATTTTTCCAATGAGCAATTGACTTGTTTCCTCAGACACTCAAGGTCACGGTTCAACGGCTTTCAGTTCGCTTCAGGCAATCTTGATGCAAAGTAGATAACTGCTCTCTCAGATCAACGTCTCTATTTGATTATATTTGTTTTGAAGTTTCTTATTCTTGACAATCTTAACGTGTGTCTGGAACGTCATAGCAAAAATGTGGGACAGCCTACCTTCACTGGCAACTATATTTGTAGGTGGTTCTATCTCAAAATCTTGATTTTGAATTTTTGACTTCCAAAAAAAGAATGGTCCGGCCTTAAACTTTTGTTTCGAAGGACCCAGAGAAAACTTGTTGGTTGTTCATATTCTTTAGCTCAGTAGGATGGTAACAATCTCACATCAGTCCGCCATGGCAAGCCGGTTTTCATACTTCGCATTGTGGCCGCGGCAAAAATCGAGATCCTGGTCTGCGGCGTCATTTCGTCTTCTGTAACAGTGTGAAGCATAGAGGACTAACGAGTCTTGGACTAATATAAAACATCTTTATTGAACGTTATGGCTGATACAAAGTCATAGTAGAATACAAACATGATGACGGCCTCTGTCTTCTAGTCCTAGGTGTTTTCTGACTGCCCTAACAACAAGCCACGTCACGACTTGAGCATCTTTCTCCTCATTCCATCCTGATGCGCAAGCGTGCTGTAGCTTTGCGCACCCAACTACTACATTCTGCTACAGTTGTAAATAACCGTTTACGAGTATTCAGCATGAGCATGATGTGCCGTGCTGGTAAGCGAGGATGGTCATAGGTCGCTTCACCCGATCACCAGAATCTTAGATCTTGTCTAACTTCTAGATTATGTCCCTTATTTTCACCCTCTTCTTCGCCTCCTCGCTAGATTTCCCTGTATAATTATCTCCCCTGTCTAATTATATGTCCTGTATAATTATCTACGCCGGCGTCGTGGCTTAGAGGTTATGACTTTTCTCCGTAATCTCGTATACTCTCGTCGATAACGTGATGACGGTGAGAATCAGCAGTGGTTCGAATCGCATCGGTAACTTACGGGGTATGTGAGCAGGCCGCTCAGAAAGCAATGGCAAACTACTGAGCGTAATCTTGCCAAGAAATCAACATACAGCTGAAAGATGCTGGTGTTGACAGCGATGTCCTGTAAAGGATATGCACACACAAAAACAAAATTAATAACTATCTACACTTTATTATTATCTTCCATTTATAATTATCTTCCTTTTATAATTATCTGTCAAAACTGTCATTTACTGCCAATATAGTACCTTGCGGTGTATGTCTTTGAGCCTGAAGAATTAAGGCCACATAGCTAATGCAGTCGTCGCGAACCGTGCAGGTTATTTATAAATATCTTTCTCGTATAATTATTTTACCTTTATAATTTTCTTCACTTTGTAATTATTTACCCTTTATTATTATATTCCCTTTATAATTCTCTGCTCTTTATTATTATCTTCTTTTTATAATTATCCTTCCTTGATAATTATCATTCCTTTACAATTATCTTCTCTTTATAATTTTACCCTTTATAATATCTTCTCTTTATAATATCTTCCCTTTATAATTATTTGCCATTTACTATTATCTTCCCTTTATAATTAACTGATCTTTATTATTAACTTCTCTTTAAAATTATATTCCCTTTATAACTATACTATATTCCTTGTATAATTTTCTTCCCTTTATCTTTCCTGTATAATTACATTCCCTTTATAATTATCTTTTCTTTATAATTATATGTCCTTTATAATTTTGTTTATATCCCAACTCCTTGGACAAACAAAATCCTGAGATTGCGGGCCATTCAACCTACACTACTATCCCTGAAGACAAACGGCTAACAACCATCCTACCCTACCTTCTATAGCTGATAGGAACATCACTCGAGCAGTCAACCCCCAGAGACTAGCTCACATACCAGCCTACATTTGCGTTTCTACCCACAAATATAAACATTTTTTGTAGGTTAACGCGTGTTTTTGTATCCTAAGCCTGGTAGAGATTTGAGTAGGTCGCAAACGAAAAGTAGTTCAAGGCTGTTTAATGGAAGGCCTACTTTAAATCTCCGATATAGTGCTCCCGAGGTTCTTTATGGCTTCAGAATGTTTTGGGTTTGTATAGCTTCCAGCCGCAGGACGCCTTTTGGACAAAGAATAAACTGTTTACTATACGTATTTATTTTTGAAACCTCGTTTTAAACGGTGTTATCATATTTAAATACAGAAACTACAAACAATGTGTTGCACTATTTATTGCCTGGCATCTCTGTTTAGATGTGTGGTACATAAACACATCTTTGTGTAGATATGTAGTACTTAAACAACCATCATTGATTGGCTGTGTGATACAGAAATACATGTTTGTTAAATTATGTGATACATAAACACACAGCATTGTTTTGTCTTGTGTGATACATAAACACATCCTTTTCTTCAGTTGTGTGGTTCATAAACACACCGTTGTTTAGTTGTGTGGTACATAATGAAACATCTTTGTTTAGTTGTATGGTACATACACACAAGTTTGTATAATTATGTAGTATATGAACACACATCTTTCTGTACTTGTGTCTGACATAAATAAAGATCGTTGTCAATGTAATATGTACATACACTTATATGTGTTTAGTAGTGAGATACATAATACATATATGTGTAAATAGTGAGATACATAATACATATATGTGTAAATAGTGAGATACATAATACATATATGTGTAAATAGTGAGATACATAATACATATATGTGTAAATAGTGAGATACATAATACATATATGTGTAAATAGTGAGATACATAATACATATATGTGTAAATAGTGAGATACATAATACATATATGTGTAAATAGTGAGATACATAATACATATATGTGTAAATAGTGAGATACATAATACATATATGTGTAAATAGTGAGATACATAATACATATATGTGTAAATAGTGAGATACATAATACATATTTGTGTAAATAGTGAGATACATAATACATATATGTGTAAATAGTGAGATACATAATACATATATGTGTAAATAGTGAGATACATAATACATATATGTGTAAATAGTGAGATACACATATGCATCTGTGTTAATAGTTAGATAAATACACATCTGTGTAAATAGTGAGATACATAATACATATATGTGTAAATAGTGAGATACACATATGCATCTGTGTTAATAGTTAGATACATACACATCTGTGTAAATAGTGAGATACATACATACACAGCTGTGTTTAGAAGCAAGATATATAAATAAACATCTGTGTTTAGTAATGCGATACACAACTAAACATATGTCTTTAACAATGAACTACACACATAAACATACATGTTTACTATCGAGGTACACACATAAACAGATGTTTTCACCAACGCAGTACAACCACACATCTATAGCTTCACATGCATAAACACAACTTTCCGAACAACACATGAAAGCAATTTAGCCGCAACTGCCGCGAAAGTTTCTGCTGACACCACTTCCAAAGAAAAATCCCCCACTCACACACAATAACACCAACTCACAAACACACATACACTCCTCTACAAACACTCATACACTCACCTACAAACACTCACTCAGGCACGCGGGCGGCCATGTTTACTGCAAACGCGCCGACCCAGAATCCTTTGTCAGGTCGGCAGAAGTGCGCATGCTCAGCGCCAGAATTGTACCAGCCAAAAGTGGGGTATTGTTGCATAACTATTGTTTGTGATAAGCACTCGCCTCCGGTTACCGTGCAATGTTGCATTTTTATCTGTGTTGTTTTCGTTTTGGTGTTCGCATCTTTGTGTTGTATTGTTTGTCCTTGTAGTACACATGTTAGTATGGTGTGTGGAACTTGCTTCACGAAATACACAAATATACACGCGTAATGTTTGTGCATAGTAATGTTGTTTGTCTGTTTGATTGCATGTCTGTCTGTCTCTCTGCCTGCCTACTCGTCTGTCTGTCTCTCTGTCCGGCCGGCCGTACATCGAGGGTGCGGGGAGGGGCTTCGGAACTCACAAGAAAGGGAGAGAAAGAAAGGAGACAGAGAGGGAATGACAGAATGCATGAGTGGCAGAGGGATGGGGGAGGGGGAGGGGAGACAATGGGACGGGGAGCTAGGCAGAGAGAGAGCGAGAGAGAGGGAAATAACGAGAGAGCGAGAGAGCGAGAGAGATAGAGAGAGAGAGAGAGAGAGAGAGAGAGAGAGAGAGAGAGAGAGAGAGGGAGAGAGATGAATTAGTTTTGGAATGTGCTATCCACTATCATGTTGCAGTTAATGCACTTTATTTTGTGGCCAACTATAGAATAATTGCTGCTTCAGCTAATCGCAACCGTCATCTTGAAGGGACAGGGTTCGAGTCCTGGTACTCATATAGCTCCCTTGTGTCGAGCATGTTTTATTACCCTCCCCCCTCCCTTTTTTTTCTCCCCTCCCCCCGCCCACATGTGAACACAAACGAACACATGTTTACACAAAACCCGAAGAGTGTTTAACAATTTTCCAGCATTGCTGGATATCTTCAGGTCATAGAAAGTGAACGAAAGAACTTTATTTTCAAAAAATCTTAAATTGGGCACGCAGGCCCGTCCCCTTCCAGTCACTCAGTTTTCATCCATCAATTACCTATTTGTGCACGTTACATTCACATACAAAGAACATTGTCAACTGAGTGAAGCAAACTAAAGAACCCGCTTACACTCATTCAAATATATTGGATATATAGTGCTCGATTATTATTTTTTGTTTGCGCTCGCTCGCTTTGAACTCAAGCTAGTCCATACACGCTACTATCCGTAGTGCTGGACTGAATTTTGCGTGTGGACAAACTTTTCCCTATTACCAGTGTACCTTGCCATCAGGCGAAACCACTCCGCTTTCTGAGGTACATGTAATTTACGCCCCCAAGTCAAGGACGACAGGTCAACATTTTAGTCCGATTGTCCTGTTTAAGAGTTGAACCCCTTACCTCGGCATCAGCACACCGGATGTTTACAAACACGCGTTCTTATCCATTCGGCCATGCTGACCTACGATCCATATAGTTATAGACCAGTCAGGACTCGAGGGCTGAAGAAGAAGAAGAAGAAGAAGAAGAAGAAGAAGAAGAAGAAGAAGAAGAAGAAGAACTAAGGCATTAACTATCATTTAAACCACTCGTTATTTCATTTTTGTTCAATCGTATTTATTTCCAGAAAAATGCGAGACTTCAACATTCTCATCACAGTGTGCCTCAACATTGGCCTCAGTTTTTCCAAGGGAGTTACATCCCCTTGTCATGCCGTAAAGAACGGACTTTGCAGCCGAGGCCAACATGTCGTCTTCACAGAAGAATCCCAATACACTTGTGTTGACTGCCCCATAGGGACATACCTGGAATTCCACAGCCACAACTGCGAAACCTGCAAGTCTCATAGCCATCCTCACTTCAAGGAATTGATTATCGAGCAGGGTAGTTCTACCCATGATAACATCATAGTGTGCAAAGAGGGGTTTTTCAGACGGGAGGGACAATCTCCAAGGAGGAGGGATGGTTGTAAGAAGTGCTCTATCTGCGAAGACGGTACGTGGGAAGCAAAGTCGTGCAGTGCTGATGAGGATACGTTGTGCTGCCAGCAAGGAATGATAGCTGGTCGCCAGGAGGGTGCTCTGGAGTGCGTGTTGCCTCAGTCTAGATCCCCGAGACTGCACGGATCATTGAGAAAAGGTACTGAACATTGCATTAATTAATAATTAACCAGTTAATACACAGTTAATTAATTAATAATTAATAATTAGTTAGTTAGTTCGTCGAGGTACCAACTTCACTGCAAAGGGTTGCACCACAATGCTCGATTCCTCTGCCATTGAACATCACACAAAATGCTCCTCACTGCCCTAGTTCATATCCTAATCAAAGGAGAAATACGGTGCCTCCTTCCCTCCTATAGCCTACTGGACACCCTTGAGCAATGTGGAGTACCCGTTTAGCCCCCTGATCAGGGCTACATGAAGCCATGGGTGCCGGTCGTGGATGAAGTTGAAGAGCAGCCGACAGATAGTTGTAGGTTATGGTCTCCAATTTTACGAAGGTAGACAGAGGATCTCTTTATTTTGGGGCGACAGTGGCTACTGTCATCAAGCAGAGGGGCCACTGTTTAGAAGAAAAGCAATAGCAAACTACCTTCTCTATATTTGCCTAGTAAGTTATTTGTCGTCAATTATGGCGAAATATGACCACCCACGCTTATCGGCATGGCACATGATGAAGATGAAGACGATGAGTTGAGTTGAGTTGAGCTGAGTTAAGAACCGACATCACTGCACACAGGATATTCCCATACGTGCTCTGACCCTCGTTCAACAGCCAGCGAAGAGTCATACTACTAATCGTTCCAACCGCTATCTGATTAAAAGTTCTCCTGGTCTTACCTCTCAGTTTTGAGATTCTGCCAGAACCCCTGCCGATCCCTCGCAATCTCATTCTTTCCACATATGGGTTCTCAGTCTGTTCCTCCGCCTTCTCCACCTGGTCCCACAAGCGCACGACCACCTCCCCCTTGTCCATAGGCAAACTACCACCAAGAGGAATATTCCATGCTAGCCTATCAGCCTGTTCATTCCCCCGTTCACCCGCATGGCCAGGACAAAAATATCCATACAATTCTCACAATCTGTGACCTCTGAAGCGACGAGAGCCATTCCACACGAAACATTCCTGTCTCCACCTTACTAAGCATACCCTTTGAATCCGTAATGAACACAACGTGTGTTGCAGTATTCTCCTCTAGCCACCGGAATGCCGCTGTTACTGCCTCCACCTCCATTCTCATGCTGGAGGTCGTATTCTCATATGCCAGGCTCTCCTTTTTCAAGACTCGTCCATTAGCCGTTGCAATAAAGCCCCAGCCACTACGTCTGTTTCTCACCACTGACCCATCGGTATAGATGACTATGTCACCTTGATATGACCTTGATGACGATGACTGATATATTAATATTTCTAAGATACTTAACCTGTCTTTCTCGTCTGCTCTTTATCCACCAATGGGCCACGGGCCTTTAACCAAACCATGCCAAGCTGTCCTATCTCATTATTCATCATCACATTTCACTTGTGCTACCAAGCGTTGTGGGGAGGAACAGTTGATGATCCAGTGCTGAATAGTGTCATTAGGTGTGACTGTACAATGTCTTTGATGTCGTCAATCAATTTTCTTCTCTGGCATCGTTCTTGCTCTTGTATCAGATCTTCTTTGATGTAGCGCCAGGACTGGTAGTTGATGGCTTTGCATTCTAATTAGATGGTCGAACCATTTGATCTTCTAATCTTCAGTATAATGCAACACGGTATTGTTCCCACTTTCAGTCTAATAACAGTATGTCTAATAATTAATCACTGTCTGTAATCCTCTTCTTCGTGTGTTGTTAGATATCCCAATATTTCGTGTGTTTTATGGGTTCCACCTTTCCTCTGGAGTGAACTAGGCAGGCCGAGAGAAGGATTATGCTGCATGGGCAACACATGATCTCTATATTTTAGCCCAGGCTTTGTGCTATGGAGAGGCAATAAGATTAACACTCACGAACTTGAAAAGTGCTTTCAGTTTCAACAGCAACTTGAAGACGCGTTCACTGATACCAGAAAATTGTACAGTAAATGAAAAGTGGGGTCAAATTAAGGAAACTCTTTATAAAACTGCTGTAGGGGTTTACGGCACTGTGAATCATAAGAGGCAGGACTGGTTTGCGGCAAACAGCTAGACTCTGCAGCCCTTGATTGATAAGAAGAAGAAAGCTCTCTTAAGAAACAAGGAAAGACCAACGCGTAACACTCTGAGTGAACTAAGGCCAGCTAGGAAGGATGTGCAAAAGGCTGCCAGGCAGTGTGCAAATGATTATTGGATCAAGTTATGTGAGTCCATTCAAAACGCAAGTGATAATGGAAACATCAGAAGCATGTATGCAGGAATAAAGAAAGCCTGTGGTCCAGTGATCAAAAGAAGTGCACCATTGAAAACCTTGACTGGAGAAATCTACACTGACAAGAAACAGCAGATGGACAGATGGGTAGAGCACTATTTGGAGCTTTACTCAAGTGAGACCAAACTAGCGGATGATGCCCTCAACGCCATAGAGGCTCTACCAACTCTTGACCACCTGGACACACTTCCCACCATAACAGAAGTTAAGTGTGCTATAAATGAACTTGCATCTGGCAAGGCTCCAGGTAAGGATGGGATTCCAATAGAGGTTATAAGGAGTGGGCAAGACACACTCACTCTACAGATCCACCAGCTAATAGAGCTATGCTGGCGAGAAGGACAAGTCCAACAGGATTTCAAAGATTCAAGCATCATAACACTGTACAAGAACAAGGGTGATCGGAGCGACTGCAACAACTATAGGGGTATCTCACTTCTGTGTATTGTTGGAAAAGTATTTGCCAGAATTGTTCTGCGCAGACTTCAAGTCCTAGGAGATCAAGTCTACCCCGAATCACAGTGTGGTTTCGACAGAACCGGTCTATCATTGATATGATATTCTCATTGCGACAAATGCAAGAAAAATGCCGTGAACAGAATCAATCACTGTTTATTGCCTTCATCGACCTCACAAAGGCATTTGATTTGGTCAGTCGTGAGGGTCTATTCAAGGCACTAAAGTAGATTGGCTGCCCACCAACTCTTCTGTCCATTGTGGAATCGTTCCACACAGGCATGAAGGGTATAATCAAGTTTGATGGTGCAACTTCTTAAGAATTTGAAATCAAGAGTGGAGATAAGCAAGGTTGTGTCAGGATGGTGGTATATACATTCACTCACGCTCAGATGGCGGCCTTTACAATGCTCAAAGATTGAAGGCCAAGACCAAAATTAGGAGGGTACTGATCAGAGAGTTGCTTTTTGCAGATGATGCTGCAGTTACGACCCACTCTGAGGAAGAATTGCAATGTCTACTATCTGCAATCTCCAATGCTTGTTCTGAATTTGGTTTAACAATTAGCAAAAAGATGACACAGATTATGTCACAAGGTGCACACGGGGTACCATCAATCTTTATTGACGACTCCGAACTAGAGATGGTAGACTATTTTACATATCTAGGATCAGTGGTAAATAGCAAATTATCCCTAGATCAGTAAATCAACATCCGGATTGGTAAGGCAGCAACAACAATGAACAGGTTAACAAAAAGAGTCTGGGAGAACAGGAAGCTTACTGCCAAAACAAAAGTCCTTGTCTATCAAGCCTGTGTCCTTAGTACTCTTCTTTATGGCAGTGAAACCTGGACAACTTACTCACACCAAGAGAACAATTTAAACAGCTTTCATATGCGGTGTCTGCAAAGAATTCTTGGTATTAAGTGGCAAGACAAAATCACAAACCCTGAAGTATTGGAAAGATCAGGTTGTGTGACAGTTTATTCCATGCTCAGTCTTCGTAGACTTAGATGGATAGGACATCTTAGGAGGATGGATGATGGTAGAATACCAAAGGACATCTTTTTTGGTGAATTACAGATGGGTAAGAGATCTCAGGGTCGGCCTCTACTACCATACAAAGATGTGTGTAAGCGGGACATGATTGATACAGGCATTGATAATGCACATTGGGAGCAAGTCGCCGCTGAACGTGTTGCATGGAGGGCAAACATCAGAAATGGAATAAAGACAAAGGAGAAAATGATTGCAGATAAGTCACACACCGAGCGTTTGAGACGTAAGATGGTGCATGATGGTGGAAATGACCACGTGTTCACATGCACCCACTGTGAACGGACATTTACAGCGCAAATTGGCCTTATCAGTCACATGCGCTACCGCCATAGGTAAAAGTTATTATGCCTTTTTAAAGCACAAACTATCGTCTGTCAAGACGGCAAGGTGCCAATGATATGATATGGGTTCCAGACAAGAGCATGTCTTATTATATTGTCCTCATATTTTCTCAGCGTTTGTCCTATCGAGTGCCGGCCTCTTGTCCTCACCTCCTGGTTCACTGTTAAACCATTATGTAATGAGTATTCAAATAATAACCTTAAGTGTTGTTTGTTTTTGTTTTGGTGAATATATTCTGGAAAAGTAAAGAACAAATGCATCATTTTCGATGTCGTCACTACTGCGTTCAATACAAGTCATTCAGCTTGGATTCCTGTAGAAAAAACAATATCTTGGTCGTGTATGTAACCACTCATACACCACCTGGTGTACCTCGTCACAGAAATCACGCCGTTTTGAAACTCTTTGCTCCACTCATACTCTTGCTGGACTGACAGGCATGCATCACCATACTGGACCTTCCTACTCCACTCATACACTTGCTGGACTGACAGGCATGCATCACCATACTGGACCTTCCTACTCCACTCATACACTTGCTGGACTGACAGGCATGCATCACCATACTGGACCTTCCTACTCCACTCATACACTTGCTGGACTGACAGGCATGCATCACCATACTGGACCTTCCTACTCCACTCATACTCTTGCTGGACTGACAGGCATGCATCACCATACTGGACCTTCCTACTCCACTCATACACTTGCTGGACTGACAGGCATGCATCACCATACTGGACCTTCCTACTCCACTCATACTCTTGCTGGACTGACAGGCATGCATCACCATACTGGACCTTCCTACTCCACTCATACACTTGCTGGACTGACAGGCATGCATCACCATACTGGACCTTCCTACTCCACTCATACTCTTGCTGGACTGACAGGCATGCATCACCATACTGGACCTTCCTACTCCACTCATACTCTTGCTGGACTGACAGGCATGCATCACCATACTGGACCTTCCTACTCCACTCATACACTTGCTGGACTGACAGGCATGCATCACCATACTGGACCTTCCTACTCCACTCATACACTTGCTGGACTGACAGGCATGCATCACCATACTGGACCTTCCTACTCCACTCATACACTTGCTGGACTGACAGGCATGCATCACCATACTGGACCTTCCTACTCCACTCATACACTTGCTGGACTGACAGGCATGCATCACCAGTACTGGACCTTCCTACTCCACTCATACACTTGCTGGACTGACAGGCATGCATCACCGTACTGGACCTTCCTACTCCACTCATACACTTGCTGGACTGACAGGCATGCATCACCATACTGGACTTTCCTACTCCACTCATACACTTGCTGGACTGACAGGCATGCATCACCGTACTGGACCTTCCTACTCCACTCATACACTTGCTGGACTGACAGGCATGCATCACCGTACTGGACCTTCCTACTCCACTCATACACTTGCTGGACTGACAGGCATGCATCACCGTACTGGACCTTCCTACTCCACTCATACACTTGCTGGACTGACAGGCATGCATCACCGTACTGGACCTTCCTACTCCACTCATACACTTGCTGGACTGACAGGCATGCATCACCATACTGGACCTTCCTACTCCACTCATACACTTGCTGGACTGACAGGCATGCATCACCATACTGGACCTTCCTACTCCACTCATATACTTGCTGGACTGACAGGCATGCATCACCATACTGGACCTTCCTACTCCACTCATATACTTGCTGGACTGACAGGCATGCATCACCATACTGGACCTTCCTACTCCACTCATACTCTTGCTGGACTGACAGGCATGCATCACCATACTGGACCTTCCTACTCCACTCATACTCTTGCTGGACTGACAGGCATGCATCACCATACTGGACCTTCCTACTCCACTCATATACTTGCTGGACTGACAGGCATGCATCACCATACTGGACCTTCCTACTCCACTCATATACTTGCTGGACTGACAGGCATGCATCACCATACTGGACCTTCCTACTCCACTCATATACTTGCTGGACTGACAGGCATGCATCACCATACTGGACCTTCCTACTCCACTCATATACTTGCTGGACTGACAGCCATGCATCACCATACTGGACCTTCCTATTCCACTCATATACTTGCTGGACTGACAGGCATGCATCACCATACTGGACCTTCCTACTCCACTCATATACTTGCTGGACTGACAGGCATGCATCACCATACACTTGCTGGACTGATAGGCATGGATCACCATACTGGACCTTCCTACTCCACTCATATACTTGCTGGACTGACAGGCATGCATCACCATACTGGACCTTCCTACTCCACTCATATACTTGCTGGACTGACAGGCATGCATCACCATACACTTGCTGGACTGACAGGCATGCATCACCATACTGGACCTTCCTACTCCACTCATACTCTTGCTGGACTGACAGGCATGCATCACCATACTGGACCTTCCTACTCCACTCATACTCTTGCTGGACTGACAGGCATGCATCACCATACTGGACCTTCATTCGCCGATGAATTTCTATAGGTTGCATCCATTCACTAATAAAAAAACGAATAACAGAACACTGCTCCTCTTTGCTGCATGTCAAAAGTGGGGTGGCCATCTGTAAACTGTCCTTATGATGTCACCGTATTCGTCTGCACCGTCATGCCACGTGCTCACTCTCTTGACATCTTTAAGAAAAATATTGACAGATTACAAGAAAATGGCATGCTTATTGTAAATTCTATCACACTTGTAAAGGTTTAATTTTGAATCCCCTCAACAAAGGCGTCGTGTTGGTGTAGTGCCCGCCGGTCTGATGGTCACGGGTTCAAGTCCCCATGAACCCAGGTAAACATGGGATCCAGGAAATGTCTTGGGAAGTTAAAATGGCCGGCAGTATACTGATCACGCTTCTAGCCGATTGCCGATGAGTTTATAAAGATATGTATCTTCTTCCGCTTCTTCCTTCGTTCGAAATGGTTGTTTGATGAGTAAATGCGCTGTGTCTGTTTACAGCAGAGCTGCGATATTTGCTCCTTTCGGCAGACAAATCCGACTTCTAAGGGCGAGTATTGACTTGGTTAACCTTCCCGGGAGATAGGGTTCTAACAGGATATACCCAATGATTATTAAGGGGTGCAAATTGGTCCATTACTGTAACTTTTACATCAAATAGAGATGTTAATGACATCAATCAATTTATCAATCAATGAGGTTCCGTCTCCACAATGTAATTTAGCTGCAATGTATCTCCAGCACTGTCTGTCTCTCGCCTTAATTGCATATTCTGGGACGCAGAGGTGTTTCCAAGGCACCAGGGCCGGGTTATATACTGGCCAAGACCTATTGACGCGTCCTCGCCGAGCGTCCTGGGCAACAGGTCCCTTCGGGGTCCTGGCTGAAGTCAATAGGATCGCCGATTCCTCCGAAGTCGGAGAGTGTCTGCCTGTATGGCGAGGAACCACCAGTCTGCACACCAATAAGCCAGACATGGGACAACGGATACTCACGCAAACCTCAGGTCCTGTATGACATCACACTGATGTTGGACAACAGGATGCCTTCATCCGACATACAGGACTTTGCGTTGGAGCTCAAGCCAACGAACACAAGCAAGCAAGCAAGCAATTGCATATTCTGTCAGGCTGATGTTTATCTATCACTTGATGTTATCTTCGCACTTGTATCATTGTTTGCCTCTTGCTCGCTTACCTTAAACCTTACCCCCCAGTATGGTTCGTTTTTATAACTCTTTTAAAGTTGGCGAAATATATATCTTGCTACTTTGTTATTGCTTTCATCAACTCTTTTTGTTTTCATTCCCAGTTTTTCCAGGACCTCTGTATTTGATTGTTTTGGTTTCCATTAAATAATACATTTTCTTCTCAATACCCTTGTCTACAGGGTCTCTATTCGACTTTCCATCTGCTTATTCATTGTCCAGGCTTCCGCGAGATATATTATTGTTGAATATACAATAACAAATGACAATTTTAGGTTTTAACGTGGTGTTATCTTTGTAGATGTTAGTAGTGATTTCATATTCCTACATAGAGTTGGATTAGTCTAATATATCTAAATGTCCATATTTAGAATAGAATAGATTTGTCTTATATGTCTGAGTGTTCATATTCTTACATAGAATAGATTAGTCTAATATGTCTAAATGTTCGTGTACTGCACGGAATAGATTATTATGATATGTCTAAACGTTAATATACCGACATAGAATAGATTGTCTATATCTAAATGTTCATACACTTCATGGACTGGATTCAACTAATATGTCTAAATGTTCATGTCCTGCACGGAATAGATTAGTCTAGTATGTTTAAATGTTCATGTCCTGCACGGACATGAACATTTAAACATACTAGACTAGGCCAGATTAGTCTTGTGTGTCTAAATGTTCATGTACTTCCTGGAATATATTAAACTAATATGTCTAAATGTTTATGTTCTGTACGGAATACATTAGTCTGATATGTCTAAATGTTCAAGTACTTCATGGACTAGATTAAACTAATATGTCTTTAAAAGAAATCATAAAAGTCGAGAGGCTCGACTACATTGCTCCTGGTTTGATCCCAGATGGCTCTGTCTCTTTCGGCAGGATGGCCTGACGAAAGCATCGCACAAAGCACGAACTCCGTAGCTCCGGCGACGACCTCCAGGAGTCTCCGAGAAAAAAGCACTCATGAACGGAAAGATGTAGCCGCAACTAATATGCCTAAATGTCATGTCCTGAACAGAATAGATTAGTCGAATATGTCTAAATGTTCGTATCCTTACATACAATAGATTAGTCTATTATGTCTAAATGTTATGTCCTGCGTGAAATATATTATTCATATATGTTTAAATGTTCCTGTCATGCGTGGAATAGTTAATCTCATATGTCTAAAGGATAATGCTTCTAATTAGCCGGTCTTCCATTCCGTAGGTTAACGTCAGTTAGTTTCACATGTCTAGGCGTTAATGGCATATGTCAACCAATTAATGTCACATGGAAAAAAAACAGCTAATGTCACGCCCCTAAATAGCATACAGTATCTAACTGCATAACGACCTGTATATACTCCAACCTACCAAACTATCTAACTGACTATCTAACTACATACCCTTATACATACCTTGATAATTATGTAACGACCTGTATATACTCCAACCTACCAAACTATCTAACTGACTATCTAACTCATTGGCACCTTGCCGTCTTGACAGACGATAGTTTGTGCTTTAAAAAGGCATAATAACTTTTAACTATGGCGGTAGCGAGTGTGACTGATAAGGCCAATTTGCGCTGTAAATGTCCTTTCACAGTGGGTGCATGTGAACACGTGGTCATTTCCACCATCATGCACCATCTTACGTCTCAAACGCTTGGTGTGTGACTTTTCTGCAATAATTTTCTCCTTTGTCTTTATTCCATTTCTGATATTTGCCCTCCATGCAACACGTTCAGCGGCGACTTGCTCCCAATGTGCATTATCAATGCCTGTATCAATCATGTCCCGCTAACACACATCTTTGTATCGTAGTAGAGGCCGACCCTGAGATCTCTTACCCATCTGTAATTCACAAAAGAAAGATATCCTTTGGTATTCTACCATCATCCATCCTCCTAAGATGTCCTATCCATCTAAGTTTTCCACTGATCCTAGATATGTAAAATGGTCTACCATCTCTAGTTCGGCGTCGTCAATAAAGATTGATGGTACCCCATGTGCACCTTGTGACATAATCTGTGTCTTCTTTTTGCTAATTGTTAAACCAAATTCAGAACAAGCATTGGAGAATGCAGATAGTAGACATTGCAATTCTTCCTCAGAGTGGGTCGTAACTGCAGCATCATCTGCAAAAAGCAACTCTCTGATCAGTACCCTCCTAATAATGGTCTTAGCCTTCAATCTCTGAGTATTGTAGAGGCCGCCATCTGAGCGTGAGTGAATGTATATACCACCATCCTGATCACGAAATGCATATTTCAGTAGAAGTGAAAAGTATATTCCAAAGAGGGTGGGAGCTAGTACACAACCTTGCTTAACTCCACTCTTTATTTCAAATTCTTCAGAAGTTGCACCATCAAACTTGATTATACCCTTCATGCCTGTGTGGAACGATTCCACAATGGACAGAAGAGTTGGTGGGCAGCCAATCTTCTTTAGTGCCTTGAACAGACCCTCACGACTGACCAAATCAAATGCCTTTGTGAGGTCGATGAAGGCAATAAACAGTGGTTGATTCTGTTCACGGCATTTTTCTTGCATTTGTCGCAATGAGAATATCATATCAATGATAGACCGGTTCTGTCGAAACCACACTGTGATTCGGGGTAGACTTGATCTCCTAGGACTTGAAGTCTGCGCAGAACAATTCTGGCAAATACTTTTCCAACAATACACAGAAGTGAGATACCCCTATAGTTGTTGCAGTCGCTCCGATCACCCTTGTTCTTGTACAGTGTTATGATGCTTGAATCTTTGAAATCCTGTTGGACTTGTCCTTCTCGCCAGCATAGCTCTATTAGCTGGTGGATCTGTAGAGTGAGTGTGTCTTGCCCACTCCTTATAACCTCTATTGGAATCCCATCCTTACCTGGAGCCTTGCCAGATGCAAGTTCATTTATAGCACACTTAACTTCTGTTATGGTGGGAAGTGTGTCCAGGTGGTCAAGAGTTGGTAGAGCCTCTATGGCGTTGAGGGCATCATCCGCTAGTTTGGTCTCACTTGAGTAAAGCTCCAAATAGTGCTCTACCCATCTGTCCATCTGCTGTTTCTTGTCAGTGATGATTTCTCCAGTCAAGGTTTTCAATGGTGCACTTCTTTTGATCACTGGACCACAGGCTTTCTTTATTCCTGCATACATGCTTCTGATGTTTCCATTATCACTTGCGTTTTGAATGGACTCACATAACTTGATCCAATAATCATTTGCACACTGCCTGGCAGCCTTTTGCACATCCTTCCTAGCTTGCCTTAGCTCACTTAGAGTGTTACGCGTTGGTCTTTCCTTGTTTCTTAAGAGAGCTTTCTTCTTCTTATCAATCAAGGGCTGCAGAGTCTTGCTGTTGGCCGCAAACCAGTCCTGCCTCTTATGATCCACAGTGCCGTAAACCCCTACGGCAGTTTTATAAAGAGCTTCCTTAATTTGACTCCACTTTTCATTTACTGTACAATTTTCTGGTGTATCAGTGAAAGCGTCTTCAAGTTGCTGTTGAAACTGAAAGCACTTTTCAGGATCATGAGTGTTAATAATATTAATCCTGGGGCTAGATTTGTGTTTAGCTGTGTAGATTCTCTTTGGTCTCAGTTTAACCCTTGCAACAACCAAAGAATGATCCGTATCACAGTAGCACTGTGGTAACTACGAGTCAATGATATATCGTTCAGATGTTGTCTCCGTGTGATGATGAAGTCCAGCTGGTGCCAATGGCCGGATCTTGGATGTTTCCATGTGACCTTATGCATCTCTTTTGTTTTAAAAAAAGAGTTTGTAATACACAGGTCATTACTGGTGCAATGCTCCAGCAGCCTTTGCCCATTTTCAGTCATGCGACCGATGTTGTATTTTCCAAGACACACTGGCCATGAACTCTAGTCCTTGCCCACACGAGCATTGAAATCACCGAACATATAAATGTAGTCAGATTTTGGAACTGCCTTGATCACGGAGTCTAACTCCTCATAGAACAAATCCTTCACATCATCAGAGGAATCGAGTGTCGGTGCATATGCAGTAATAATGGTGGCAAACCCACAAGAGGTTGCCAAGCGCAGGGATAATAGTCTTTCATTTCCTCCTGCTGGAATTTCAATCATTCCCAGTAGCGAATTCTTCACTGCAAAGCCCACACCGTGTTGCCTTTTTTCTGCCTGCCCTCTACCCTTCCAGAAAAAGGTGTAGTTGTTTTCCCTGAGTGACCCTTCCTCAGCGAGGCGAGTCTCCTGCAGGCCAGCAATATCAATGTTAAGACGATTGAATTCGGCATCAATCACAGCCGTTTTTCTCACATCGTCAATATTGGTCAAGTCAGTGGAAAATCCTGGACACATGGTTCTCACGTTCCAGGTTGCAAGCCGTATCTTGAGGTTTTTATTTTTATTTTTGTTTGTACCTGGTGCATTGGTTTTACAGCCTGCGATTCAGATTTTGTCCTAGCCCCAAGCACCCATTGAAGCAGGCAGGCTGTGGCGGAATAGCACCCAATTGGCTGGGGGCTGCCTAGCTTGAGGCGAGGCGGTAGCTGATCAGTGACACCTATAGGTGTCTCCCACCGTCAGAGGCAACGCGTGGCGCCCCATGTCTACGCCAACTGACAAGGACTTATAACCCGTAACAGTTGCCTCTCGCTTTGATTCCGAGACCAGCTAAGATCAGGGATGGAGTTATTGCCTCTCCATAGCACAAAGCCTCGGCTAAAATATAGAGATCATGTGTTGCCATGCAGCATGATCCCTCTCTCGGCCTGCCTAGTTCACTCCAGAGGAAAGGTAACACCCCTACATCTGGAACAAGACAAGCTGTAGAAGCTGCTGGATCAGCAAAGCAATACTCTAACTGTCATCATGTCGGAGATTCGATCTTAGACCAATCACCAACCAAGGCTTAGTGTCACCGACCGTTAGGGTGATTTCTATTGAAATAGACAGAAATCCCTATCCAAGAGTTTGCCGACAGTCTCTAGAAATTATGGCTCGTTATAAGAAAGTCTAAAGGGATGGTCCCGATAGAAGAGACTGGGATTCACTTGGTAGACAAAGGCAGAAGGTGAAGAACACTCGTGTATGTAGGAAGACCTAACACGAATGTCTAGTTTATCTGTCGGTGATCCTTCGTCATTTAATGATAAGCCCCCTGTTTTAAATACTTGCACGCACTCACGCACACGCCTTGCGTTCAAATGATCACGAGGGTAGTACGTTGGTACAAGTATAAAACAATAATACTCTTTAATAGTAAAAGAGATAATGAAAATTGTCGTTCACGTGGTGAACTATGACTAGTTACATTTATGTTACAGGTACAAAAATAAAACAGTTTTCTGATGCTTAGCTAGATAGCATATCATCATTCACACCATCCAGACAGTGACACACTCAGAACACATGTAGACACAGAGTCACCTGAGACAATCTGATCTCGGTTAGGAATAGTGCTGGCTTTCGTTTGTATTATGTCTTGGAGTCGACCCTGGCATTCGACAGGTGTACGATGCTCCTCCGGATTCCAGGTTCCGTCTCCACTAGTTGGTGGCTCAAAGTTTCGGTAACCGGACCAGTTAGGTGTCAGCAGTATCAGCAGCGAGGCTCCTTAAATCAAACAAACAGTTGCAGACTCCTTAGTGTCTTGACAATAGCAATGTGTCTGAGTGCTGGTGTTGTGTGTCTGTTGTGTATGTGTCAGATGCAGAATAGGAACGAAACATAGTTCCTCTCTGTTATTCTGTATTAAAGGCAAAGGGCCTTTAGTTCTTTTTAGCTTGGCTATACATTGTATGACATGGTGATACAAGGTGAAAAGGGGTCCATAAGTGGACATATCCTAAGACAAAATGATCCATTGGAATAAAACAAGCAACCAAATCTCTGTTTGAAAAAGGCTTTACACAAATATGCATGGTTGTCAAACTTGGAGTGACTCATATGCAATAATTACTGGTGCATTCCTTAACACCATGGTGAGGAAGTCCTGGGCAGCCAGGATGTTTCCCTAGATAGCTAAGGAAAGGCCAACAATAATTCAACCTAATCCCACATCAATCATTAGGCATAAAGCAATCAAGTGTCGCCACGAAGTCGTGAGGTATACCCCACATAATATACGAGCTAAAAGATAAGAAGGCCAGCAGGCAAGCAAGAGGGCTGAGATATTCCAGGCATTGGGCTTTAGGATGTCTCAGTTATCCCTTGTTGAGTTATTTACTCCCCAAATTCTGATTCCTCACCACATAGTATTTGCTTTGAACTTATGACCGTCAGTGTCGTGTAGTTCGGCATGGCGGTGAATCAGGGGTAAGCAAATTTATGTTTGAATATAAATCGCCTAGTAATATTGCTGGCATGTGAGAATCATGTTCCACATGTCTCTTCTACTTCTGCCCACATGGCAAAATCATGTTATCATATTTTCAACAAAATATACACGTAAATACATTCACAAAATGCATATGAAAATAATCAGTAAGGTTTATACATTATATCTATATATTTTTATCTATAAATATATCTAGGCCTCACATGTTTTCTCTCAATGTCTCCCCTTTCAAATACCACGTTTCATAAATATACATGGTCGGGAAAGTTTGTGTTTTCCCAATATCAGAATATAAATGTGTACACACTTCCTTACTATAATCGTAATTATTATGTTACTACACTCACCCCCAGTCTTATTGCAGCAATTAAGATCTGTTTTGGTATAATCTACCAAAGATGGAGTTGGATTTGGCAGCCCACTTCATGTAAGGTCTGCTTGGCACAGCAGCTATGGTCGTTGTGAACCGGACGGAAGTTGTTAGTCACAATTTCCGGTGCAGCCGTACTAATAGCATATCGCCGTATTCCCGTTGCTAGGGAGTGACGGACCTATATCCCCAGTCATTAGACTTGATATTAATAAGGGTTGAAGACAGGGGATTTCCCTTGTGACATCATTTGATGATGACGTGAAAATATGTGCTGTCCCCAATAGTACAGTGTGTAGTTTTAGTGCAGCAAATGTCTGCGTCGCCAATATGACGTCATTATTAGTAATTTAGCTGCCGTACTGAATCCAGAATGTAAATAGTAATTCCACTAACGTAGTAGTGGTGGTGTTTGCATAGTGATCTAGACTCATCCCGTCACATATGCCGTCCCTAGAGAAAAGTACGGCTCAGCGAACTTTTAGGGTGGATGAGCCTAGATCGACTATGCATTCTCACCATAGTTTATATCTGAACCAATTGTTCCCCTCTAGAGAAGGATCTATTAGACTTCTTTCGACTCCGGGGCTGGCTTGATACTTTGGTATGACCTGGCGTTTCTCCAGATAAGTTTAGTGAGGATCCAGTCAGAGGTGGGTATGGAAAGCTAAGAGGTTCTTCCCTCCTCCCTACTTTCTGAACAACATTTAGAGCTACCAGATGTACTGGTCGTTCTTTTGCTCTGTCATAATATTTGCGGAGCAATTTAATGTGGTAGATTTTCATCTTACCTTTCATGAAGATTTTATATTTGGTGTTGGACACTTTCTCCATTATGGGGAATGGTCCTTGCCACTCAGTCTCCTTATTAGTCCCACTAGATCTTAAGAGTAACACTTTGTCCCCTACCGCTAGCGAACGTTTTGAGGAAAAAAATTTCCCTCTCTGGAGAGTCTTCCTAGCACTAGGAAGTTGGTTACAGCCAGGTGTTAGAGTTGGGACTATGGGTCAGTGCACTCCCTACTATCATGGGAGTGGATGGTTCCCCTAAATAAACATATTTACTTCCCAGTATCATGTCATAGATAGGATCAGTCATCACTGCTGCCGATATAGTTCCCTTTACAAATCTAGAGTTAACTAACACTTGGGCTATTGGTAAAGTTAGGGTAGGCGAACTTCTTGTCGCACCCATAACTTCAACCATGTTTTGCGTCAACTGACCAGGTTTTACTAAGTGCGATGCTATTATGGCATCATACGTTAAACCCGTATCATGCAGACACTCGACCAACTGTCCATTGACATTGATCTTCTCTACCACTCGATGTCCTCTCATTTCGGGAGGCGGTGGTAGTGTAGTGGTTTTCTTCCCTATCGAGAAGCAAGCCGCAATCTGGGGTTTTGCTCTGCGCTTGCAGTCTGCCGTACTGTGGGAATTATTATGACAATTCGTGCAGTATGGTTTTCTAGCCCCAGATGTGGTTTGTTTTTTATTATGCTGCTGCTGAGGTTGCCTCTGGTCTGCTGGTATATTGCTAAGGGTTTGTCCCTGATTGGTTGGAGGTGGGTTCTGTTGAGGTTGGGGAGGTTGCGTTGGGACCGAGTCCCCATGGGCAGTCAGATATCTTTCAGCCAAGACTATCATTTCCTCCAGTGTTTGTGCCCCTTGTTCAACGATGAAAGTTTCCATCGGCTTCGACATACAGTTCCTCAGCTGCTCACACTAAAACCATCTCCCGCAAGCCCGCATAGGAGTGTTCATACTCTCCCAATGTCTCCCATTTACAGAGATAACTCTGCAGACGAGCGGACAATTGTGAGAATGACTCACCCTTCAGACGTCTTGCGGTTCGGAATTTCCGCTGATAAGCAGCTGAGGTTAACTCATATCTCTTCAATAAAGCCGATTTCAAACTTTCATAAGAATGTTCATGGCCTGGAGGTAGTCCCTGAAAGACTACATACGCTTGTCCCCTCAGTGCCTGAGAAAGCTTCAAGTTCCAGTGTTCCCTAGCCAACCCAAATGACTCAGCTAATTTCTCGAATTTCTGAAGGTAACTATCCAATTGTTCCTGATTTTCCTCGAACGGCATCAAAGGAAAACTCATAGGACCCACATGAGAAGTCGAATGTAGCTGGGTTTCAATGCTGGGTGCCGGAGAGCTGGCGTTAGAACAGGTTGCTGATAGAGCTTGGTTTTCTAGCTCTTTCATCCTAAACTCATGCTGTCGGATTTTTTCGTTTTCCTGTAACTGCCTAAGTTCTTTCTCAGCCTCGATTTTCTTAAGTTCTGTCGCTGCTTCCAGTTTCTTAAGCTCGAGTTCATGCCTACGTATTTTATCTTCCCTGTCTTCTTTCCTTAACTCCCTCTCCATATCATGGACATATTTGGCTGCTTCGGGCTCCGATAACCCCATAGCTACCGCTGCTGCGTGCAAATCTGCTGATGAACTCATGACTGAGTTTTGACTGAGAGGGTGAGTGATCAGTGGACTACAATTTCTATATCAATATTATACTACTTCCCAATTCAAGTTATACTAATACAATTGCAATAATTTACAAATCTTATTAGTACATACACAAAAATGGTTAGTACAAACAATGATACAAAACACACTTTCACTCTCTCAATCGAATGGAAACAACTAATTACAGAGTTTCCTAAACTACTCTACCCTTTACTGAGATGAGAAAAAAAAATTTTTTGTACCAAGTAACATAATTTATTAGAAATATTGTTTCTAATTAGCTGGGTAGATCCCGGACCGAGACCACAGTTGTCACCGACCGTTAGGGTGTTTCTATTGAAATAGACAGAAATCCCTATCCAAGAGTTTGCCGACAGTCTCTAGAAATTATGGCTCGTTATAAGAATGTCTAAAGGGATGGTCCCGATAGAAGAGACTGGGATTCACTTGGTAGACAAAGGCAGAAGGTGAAGAACACTCGTGTATGTAGGAAGACCTAACACGAATGTCTAGTTTATCTGTCGGTGATCCTTCGTCATTTAATGATAAGCCCCCTGTTTTAAATACTTGCACGCACTCACGCACACGCCTTGCGTTCAAATGATCACGAGGGGAGTACGTTGGTACAAGTATAAAACAATAATACTCTTTAATAGTAAAAGAGATAATGAAAATTGTCGTTCACGTGGTGAACTATGACAGTTACATTTATGTTACAGGTACAAAAATAAAACAGTTTTCTGATGCTTAGCTAGATAGCATATCATCATTCACACCATCCAGACAGTGACACACTCAGAACACATGTAGACACAGAGTCACCTGAGACAATCTGATCTCGGTTAGGAATAGTGCTGGCTTTCGTTTGTATTATGTCTTGGAGTCGACCCTGGCATTCGACAGGTGTACGATGCTCCTCCGGATTCCAGGTTCCGTCTCCACTAGTTGGTGGCTCAAAGTTTCGGTAACCGGACCAGTTAGGTGTCAGCAGTATCAGCAGCGAGGCTCCTTAAATCAAACAAACAGTTGCAGACTCCTTAGTGTCTTGACAATAGCAATGTGTCTGAGTGCTGGTGTTGTGTGTCTGTTGTGTATGTGTCAGATGCAGAATAGGAACAAAACATAATTCCTCTCTGCTATTCTGTATCAAAAGCAAAGGGCCAATAGCTCCTATTAGCTTGGCTATACATTGTATGACATGGTGATACAAAGTGACAAAGGGTCCAGAAGTGGACATATCCTAAGACCACATGGTCCATTGGCGTAAAACCAGTAGACAAATCTTTGTTTGAAAAAGGCATTACAAAATGTACATGGCTGTAAAACTTGAAGTGACTCATATGCAATAATTACTGGTGCATTCCTTAACACCATGGTGAGGAAGTCCTGGGCAGCCAGGATGTTTCCCTAGATAGCTAAGGAAAGGCCAACAATAATTCAACCTAATCCCACATCAATCATTAGGCATAAAGCAATCAAGTGTCGCCACGAAGTCGTGAGGTATACCCCACATAATATACGAGCTAAAAGATAAGAAGGCCAGCAGGCAAGCAAGAGGGCTGAGATATTCCAGGCATTGGGCTTTAGGATGTCTCAGTTATCCCTTGTTGAGTTATTTACTCCCCAAATTCTGATTCCTCACCACATAGTATTTGCTTTGAACTTATGACCGTCAGTGTCGTGTAGTTCGGCATGGCGGTGAATCAGGGGTAAGCAAATTTATGTTTGAATATAAATCGCCTAGTAATATTGCTGGCATGTGAGAATCATGTTCCACATGTCTCTTCTACTTCTGCCCACATGGCAAAATCATGTTATCATATTTTCAACAAAATATACACGTAAATACATTCACAAAATGCATATGAAAATAATCAGTAAGGTTTATACATTATATCTATATATTTTTATCTATAAATATATCTAGGCCTCACATGTTTTCTCTCAATGTCTCCCCTTTCAAATACCACGTTTCATAAATATACATGGTCGGGAAAGTTTTGTGTTTTCCCAATATCAGAATATAAATGTGTACACACTTCCTTACTATAATCGTAATTATTATGTTACTACACTCACCCCCAGTCTTATTGCAGCAATTAAGATCTGTTTTGGTATAATCTACCAAAGATGGAGTTGGATTTGGCAGCCCACTTCATGTAAGGTCTGCTTGGCACAGCAGCTATGGTCGTTGTGAACCGGACGGAAGTTGTTAGTCACAATTTCCGGTGCAGCCGTACTAATAGCATATCGCCGTATTCCCGTTGCTAGGGAGTGACGGACCTATATCCCCAGTCATTAGACTTGATATTAATAAGGGTTGAAGACAGGGGATTTCCCTTGTGACATCATTTGATGATGACGTGGAAATGTGCTGTCCCCAATAGTACAGTGTGTAGTTTTAGTGCAGCAAATGTCTGCGTCGCCAATATGACGTCATTATTAGTAATTTAGCTGCCTACTGAATCCAGAATGTAAATAGTAATTCCACTAACGCAGTAGTGGTGGTGTTTGCATAGTGATCTAGACTCATCCCGTCACAGGCCTGGTCTGCCCTGCCATGACAATTTTGTCTTTAGCTTGCATTTCCTCGCACCAGGTTAAGGCTTGTACCCTCCCAATTGCGCTCTTCCGCCCGAAGCCGTTGGCACAATGTGGGGTGTCGGGTTTGGTAAGCGCCGCCCAACGTTCGGCGCTAACAGAAACCAGGTAGTACCGTCTACTGTTATACGGTAGCTCAGTCATATCTGACTAAGACCTGACTAACTATCTAACCACATACCATTATACATACCTTGATAATTATGTAACGACCTATCTGTCTAACTATCTAACTACCCAACAACGTAACTACCGAACTACCTAAACATATATATCCTAAATGGCTATCTATCTAGCTACGAACACATATACCTACCTACCCATCTATCTGTCTATCTATCTAACTATCTAACTACCCAACAACGTAGCTACCGAACTACCTAAACATATATATCCTAAATGGCTATCTATCTAGCTACAAACACATATACCTACCTACCCATCTATCTGTCTATCTATCTAACTATCTAACTACCCAACAACGTAGCTACCGAACTACCTAAACATATATATCCTAAATGGCTATCTATCTAGCTACAAACACATATACCTACCTACCCATCTATCTGTCTATCTATCTAACTATCTAACTACCTCCATATATACCCACTTACACAACTATAGTACAGTTTGTCGAACGAGCTAACTAACTACATACACATAAACCTAACTACCCAACTATACAACTGCGTATCGATCTAAGTACTTAAATACCTACATGTATATCTAATTACCCAATTACCTAACTGCCTATCCATATAACTGTCTAACTACCTACACATATACTACATACCCAACTATCCATTTGAAATACCCAATTCAAAGAAATATCAATTAAATAACATTTTAAGTACACTAAGACATCCCATAAGTAAATTTATTTGCATTGGTTGTCACAAACAATATTTAGAAGCAGACCGCCTTGTGCTAGTTTTCATACAATGGCATGAGTGCCGGTCGTTCAGAAAGCAAAGGCTAACATTTGAGCGTAAACCTGTCAAAGATAACACAAACAGCCCAAAAATATAGGGGTTGACAACGACAACCTGTGAAGGATATGCAAGTAACTCTCAAGAGGACTCATCTCTTGTGTGTCTTCTAATTTGCCAGATTTTTGTTTTCTTTCTGCTTATACACTGCTATATTCCATCATCATCATCATGTGCCATGCCGATAAGCATGGGCTGTCATGTTTCGCCATCCCACGCGATCACAAGAGTCGTGGATCAGCTCTGTGTTCTTGTCCCGACCATACCATGTGACCAAACACGGTTCACAATCAAATGAACAAGTTTAAAAATGTAATTTCCGTTCACCGAGCATTGAAATTGAAAAAAGATACAACGGAACTAAATAAATACCACAGTGACCCTAGTATGGCGATTTATTGACCTTCTGTCCAAATGGGACGTCAGATATGGCGATATATTATCCTTCGACAATGTATCAGTTAAATTGTTGGTAGTTTAATTAGAACTGACTTGTATTGTTCGGCTCATGCCATTATGTACAGATTGCCCCTTCATATCTTTGTTTGCACACGCTCGCTTTGAACTCAAGCCTAGTCCATACACGTGCTTCTACTTCTAATGCACTGGGCTGATTTTTGTTTGCGTATGGATTAACTTTCCCTATTACCAGTGTTCCTCTTCATCAGGCCAACCCACCCCGACTTCAGAGGTACTTGTAATTTACGTCCTACTGTCTAGGACGAGACGTTAACAGTTTAGTCTAACTTAAAGGTATAGAAGCCATACGACAAGAGCTGAATATTGAAGATGGTTGGCTATAAAGATGATACAACAAAGAAATTTGAAATATTTTGGTCACTTGAAACACCATGAAAGTTTGGAGAGAACAATAATGGAGGGGTATATGCCCGGGAAGAGAGGAAGAAGAAGACCAAAGAGAAGACGGGTGCAGGATGCGGCAGATGATCTCTAGGTGGGTGTATCGGAGGCGGGATATCTCGCTTATGAGAGAGAATTTTCTGGAAGGTCGTTATGGGAAGCGATGTTCTGCAAAGGACATGCTAATGAATGAATGAATGAATGAATGGCCGGTATAGGGATTGAATCCTTTACCTTGGTATCAGAGCACCGGAAGTTTAATAGCAAGCGATCTTATCCATCCTGCCATACTGACCTTCGTTCTTCCTATTTGAATGGTGCTTTTTCAAAGTCTCAGTTTCCACAGTTGATGAGTGCATGTTTTTATTTCATCTGTGTTACTTCTTGTTATTTTATCATGTTTATATTTTCATAGCTTTACGGCAGTTCTACAAATTATATTCATACTTTAACTATGTTTACAAGTGCAACTCATTCAGTGTACATTCTCGGCCTGTTAGTCTTTATATGTTTATGTGTTGGCATTGTTGTGGTGGGGCTAATCATAGTATACCTGTGCGGGATGTTGGTTTGTTTAGATTCCTGTCTGTTCCACTTTTCATATGGGGCAGTGAGGAGCATTTTGTGTGTCACTGGCACAGGAACTGAGCATTACCTTTGCGGTGAAGTTGAAACCACGGCTAACTAACTAACTAACTAACTAACTAACTAACTAACTAACTAACTAACTAACTAACTACTTATCTACCTACCTACCTACCTAACTAACTAACTAACTAACTAACTACCTAATAACTAACTAACTAGCTAGCTAGCTAGCTAACTAACTAAGTAACTAACTAACTAATTAGCCAACTAACAAACTAGCCAACTCACTAACTAACTAGCCAACTAACTAACTAACTAACTAACTAACTAACTAGCTAACTAACTAACTAACTAACTAACTAACTAACAAGCCAACTAACTAACTAAGTAGCCAACTAACTAACTAACTAACTAACAAGCCAGCTAACTAACTAAGTAGCCAACTAACTAACCAGCTAACTTAATGTTTATGTTCGTGAATTAGGTTTATGCAATATTGTAACCACTGTAGTGTCTTCTCCGTGTGTATATTTTTGGGCATGTAATAAGAATTGGAAAGCTGGAATATGGCATCACAACTGGAAGGTTGGGGAGAAGAGAAAGGAGGGGGGAGGGAGGGGAAGAAGATGCTGGACAGAAATCAAGGCCCACTTGAGTGACCCACCTGTGACAGCCGGCTCTGTGGTGAAGAGGTCACGAATGTAATTCCCAATCCCGCATACCGCGTTAGAAACACATATGTGGGTGATTTGCCAGCACACTGTTTTGTGTTGGTTTCCATACAATGGTATGAGTGTTGATCGTTCAGAAAGTAATGGCAAACTACTGAACGTAATTTTACCCAGAAATCACAAACAGCCAAAACAAGTTCGCGGTTAACTGCGACGTCATGTGAAGGATACGTAACTAACTTTTAAGTGTGTGTGTTTCTTTGCTGATGATGGCTAGTCGCCGCAACGTCCAATTTTTTTCGGTAACTGTGTACTGTAAAGCTGCATTACTTCGTGTTATTTTAGATTGTGTATTTTATAGATGCTCCGTTCCAAGCACGAACGTAAACAGAGCTCAATTAACGGCAATTTGTGTTGTTATTCCCCATTTAGTGTACACTTAACATTCTTGGGCAAAGACGGAGCAATAGGAGGGCCACGTATGCACTCTGTTGGCATTAGCATGTGTTGTAGGCGCTGAACATGCAACATATGGTCTCTACAATTCAACCCAAGCTTTGTGCAATGGAGAGGTATAATTCCATCCCTGGTCTGGTTGTAGTCGTTATGTCTTTTTTGAAGAAAAGCGTAACAAACTATCGTCTGTCAAGATTTCCAGGTGCCAGTGAGTAAGACGCTGAAAATCCGCCTTCTGACAAGCACATTTTTGAGATTAACAACAAGGGTATAACGACTGCCGAGCCGGTACTAATATCCGAATGAACACAAAATAAAACTGGAAGGTTAGCAGAAGGGTTTCCGTGAACAAAAACAAAACCTGTTTAGCTGGAAAATTGAAGTGTTACTCTCACAGAAACAAGAGTATTACATTAACAGAAACTGATTTATCATAATCAAACCAACTAAAGCATCACAATGACAGAAACTGAAGTATCACAATCACAGAAACTGAATAATTACAATTACTGAAACTAAAATTGAGATATCACAATCAAAGCAATTGAAGCATCACAATCATAGAAACTGAAGTATCACAATCACAAACATTGAAGAATCACAGTCACAGAAACTGAAGTATCACAATCTAACCAACTGAAGCATCACAATCACAGAAACTGAAGTATCACAATCACATAAACTTAAGTATCACGATCACAGACACTGAAGAATCACAGTCACATAAACTGAAGTATCATAATCAAACCAAGTGAATCATCACAATCATAGAAACTGAAGTATCACAATCATAGACACCGAAGAATAACAACCATAGAAGCTGCAGAATTACAAATCTCAGAAACTGAAGTATCACAATCAAACCAATTGAAACATCACAATCATAGAAACTGAAGTATCACAGTCACAGACACTGAAAAATAACAATAAAAGTAACTGAAATATCACACTCAAACAAACTGAAGCATCACAATAACAGAAACTGAAGTATCACAATCACAGAAACTCAAGTATCACAATAACACACAAGTAATAAACATTATGAATTAATACATACCACGTAGGAGGTCAGCTTGGCCGAATGGTTAAGAGCGCTCGTTCTTAAACTTCTTGTGTGCTGTTGAAGAGGTAATGGGTTTAACTCCTATGCCGGCCAGATGGACTAAATTGTTGATTTCTCGTTCTTGACTTGGTAACGTAAATTACAAGCACTTCAGAAGTAGGAGTGGGTTCGTCTGATGACGAGACACCCAGCCAGATGGGATAAAACCTAGTGCAATGAGTCTGTTTTGATTGCGCTCGCTCGCTATGAACTCAAGCGTAGTCCATACACACTACTTCTAGTTGTGCTGGACTTAATTTTACGTGTGGATTAGCTTTCCCTATTACTAGTGGCCCTTGCCATCAGGCGAACCCTCGCCATCAGGCGAACCCACGACGACTTCATAGGTTCTCTTGACTATTAAGCTCTTTTTTAATCGTAGCCACCGAGCAGTTAAGTGTTAAAATCTACGATTAACTATCAGACAGAAATATGTAATTTAAATATTTTGTTTTCTTCCTTAGAGAGATCTTCAGACGGTAACGAACACAACTCCACAGCCCTCATCGATGACAACACTCGTGGAACTGATGCCTCATCACACAGAGAATCCGAGCACGAGGACAAATCCGACCCGTCCCATGGCTACTCCAGAGCTGATTACGAAACGGAATACCGACAAAACAAAGTGGAATTTCCGATATGGGCCAGGATTTTGTGCGCAGGTGTGGCCGTTGGTGTGTTTTTGTTTTACCTCGGGGTCGGTATTCCATGCAACGCTTGTGGCAGCCGGGATCAACTACGGGCCTTAAGAAATTGGGCCTTTTCTCGAAATGTAGAAGCAGATGCAGCAGGTGACACCAAAGAAAAGCCACCAGTGAAACCAAAGATTAGCAGCGATCCAGTTTAAAAAAGTGTTTGTTTTACGCAGGGTGTTAACATAACTGCCTGTTTGGCTATGTATTTAGATTTAATTTTGACCCTTTTTTCAAGTAAATGTCCGTGGAGTGTTTCCATACAAATGGCTTTGATTCTTCAAGGCCAAACTGTATTGTTCTATAGGGCATTAAATGAGAAAAACCTGGTAATGTTGTGGCTGTCACATGACTCGGTGGCCATGTTTGAATGTTCAAATCATAAAATATAGTATGGTCTTGAAGGATTAATGCTTGAAAAATTGTATGATAATGTATATTTTGTGTGAAGTTCTGGATTTCATTATATATGTGCTTTTGCATATGTTCTCGTGGGGGAAATGTATAATTAAGACCGACACGTATTTAACATTAACCAAAATTGTTTTCCTCAGCATGCATTCTCTCTCTCTCTCTCTCTCTCTCTCTCTCTCTCTCTCTCTCTCTCTCTCTCTCTCTCTCTCTCTCTATCTATTACTCTCACCCTCTCCCACACTCCTTCTTTCTGCCCCTTGGTGACAACTGGTAAGATTGAGAGGAAAAGAACAAGGGAAGGCAGAGAAATATATATCTTGTTGGTTTGGCCACGTGGTCTGGTCAGGACAAGAACACAGAGCTGATCCACGACTCTGGTGACCGACCGTGTAAGATGGCACACATGACCGCCTACGCTTATCGGCATGGCGCTTGATGATGATGATGATGATGATGAATTAATTTTTAGTGAATGTAAAATTACCCTCCTCCTGGCTTTAAACCGTTTTGGGGTCTCATAAATCCTAAAGGACGAAGAAGAAGAAGAAGAAGAAGAAGAAGAAGAAGAAGAAGAAGAAGAAGAAGAAGAAGAAGAAGAAGAAGAAGAAGAAGAAGAAGAAGAAGTAGAAGAAGAAGAAGAAGAAGAAGAAGAAGAAGAAGAAGAAGAAGAAGAAGAAGAAGAAGAAGAAGAACAACAACAACAACAACAACAATAACAACAACAACAACAACAGCAACAAGAAGAAGAAGAAGAAGAGAAGAAGAAGAAGAAGAAGAAGAAGAAGAAGAAGAAGAAGAAGAAGAAGAAGAAGAAGAAGAAGTTGTATCTAAAGTATCGGTAACGATCCTTGGCGTCGGAGGACAATAACTACAGCTCCTTTCTATAACCACTTTCCTGTGACATCACACATTTGGGCATGCTTAAAAGGTGTGTCAGGCCTGGTATACTTACACCCCCATGTTGATTTCACGTGTTAAAATCATTTTGTAATTACTTATGAGCATGGCGCCATGTAGGTCGAATCTGTGTCTAGCAACAGATTTACGAGCTACGTTAAATATGATGTATGTCGCTTAACTCTTTTTGTCTCGGGAAATTATTATTTTGAAATAAACATACTCTGGGTATGAAGGCGTTAAAATAACAACGGCTAGGTTCTGAATAATAACCAGTACAGAAGGATATAATGTAGAAACTAGGAGAGCAATATGTAAAGTAACAACTTAGGACAGTAACATAGTAATTAGGAGAAAAACATTCACAGTAATAACTAGTCAGAAACATTAAAAATAACCACGTTTAAGTTCAACTTAATGCGATATTGTGTAGATATTGAACATCTTATCTTGAGTTCAGCGCACTGGAAGTTTATATGGAGCGCTCTTATCCTTACAGCCACGTCGCAACTAAAGTAGCATTAAGACAGCAATTTTTAAAGTACAAGTAATAATAGAAACATTCATTGTAACAACTAGGATAGAAACATATACAATAACAATAAGGATACAAAGAATTAAGATTAGAGTAATGATGGAAACATTTATTGTAACAACTAGGATAGAATATCAATACAATGTTTTCCCATAGTGAATTTGAATAACGATGACACAAACAATAGATTGCACGATTTATTGCCTGGGATATTTCGCTGCATCTCGTCAGGTACATACTGCAGAAATCGCACGACATAAAATAAATTAATTTGATAAATCCTTCAAGCTAAAATATACACATATTTCGCACAGTAATTTCAGTTGTATACCATTGTAATTTTAAACTGGCTATTATGTTTGTTTGTTTCCACAAAACTTGCTTACGCAGATTAATCATGACTATTTTCTGTGTTAAACAACACACGAAACGCATTGTCTCTATCAACTGGGATATAATAATTTAAAGTCAGAATTAGGAAAACAGAACATGCAAACTAATGTTAGGAACATTTAAAGTAACAATTAGGAACAACTGCCTGAGATAGAAGGAATTAAACAAAACTGAAAGTATATTGGCGTGTATCTAGATCAGCAAATCAACGTATGATACGTTGCTAAGTCGATAATGAGTAAATCAAATTCCTAACATGTTTTGACATTACTTCATTTTACCCATCTCATATTTTCAGTTCGCCATTTAACTTGTCTTTTGAAAGTTGTAAACATGAAATAAAAATATAATGCACAAGCAAGAGCAGCTGTTTCTGTACACAAAATGAAAACAATATAAGAGTCCGACAAACAAACATATAAACAACTTTAAATTCTATGTTGCAACTGTACAAAACATATATTTATCAAGTGTTCTTTTCGAAGAGGTTACGAAGACAATTTGTAATCCCGCAAACCACATACGAAACACAGCTGCGGAGTATTTGAAAGCAGACGGTCTTGCGTTGCTTCCCGTACAAAGGTATAAGTGCTGGTCATTCGGAAAGCAATGGCAAACTACTGAAAATAAACTTGCCACCAAATCACAAACAGCCACAATAAAAACGCTGGGGTTGACTGCCACATCTTGTAAAGTATATGCTACTAACTTTTCCCCCCGATGACGTTAACCGTATTAGCTGTTTGGTATGAGGAGACAAAAACTGGAACATGTTTTGACAACTGAAAAGATTTGCGGAAAGAGAGACAGAGGAAGACAACGTAAGAAGATTATTGACAGTCTTGTGTCACGGCACGGAAGGGAGTCAAGACACACATTTATCCACGCAGTAGGAGAATGCAGGATGGGGAGAGGTATTATCACTCACGCCAGCCGGCAAGACACTGGATGATGATCATGATTGATGTAAGTTGCATTAAATTGAATTGAATTGAGTCAAGACCAAACATCGCAGCACTCGAGTCATTCTCAAATGTACTCCGTACTCATCTTCAACAACCAGCGAAGAGTCCAATTATTAATGGTACCAGTTGGAATATGGTTATGTGTCCGTGTGGCCTCTCCTCTGAGTACTAATTGTCGGCCATATCCCCTGGTAACTCCTGGCTCACTGTTATCTCCCAGCAGTAAGTGTAATTTGTGAGTAAAGTGATCGTTCCTTTCACTGATTGAAGCGTTTTGTGCGTCATCCTCATTATTATCATCATGTGCCTTGCCGATAAGCGTGGGCAGTCATATTTCGCCATCTTACACGATAACCAGAGTCGTGAATCAGCTCTGTATTCTTGTCTCGACCCATATTAGCGCTCATCTTAAAAATGCAGTTTATATAATCAGTTTTGGTAACCAGCAAACGTTTGAACACAGAAGACACTCACGATTTATCGCCTAGCACAGTGGTTCTCAACCTTGTTTGGCACATGCACCCCTCCACCATATTTTCAGAAGGACATCCCTCCCCATTTCGTATTTCCTCCCTATAAATCCCCCCCCCCCCCCCAATACCTACACAGTATACGTAAAAATGGAAGCTAAATTTAATAACAGATACAAGAACAAATCTAGACGTCTACATAAAACTTGATTTACTTACATTATACAAAGAATTTCAGAAGGGCGCGAAGTACAGAGCAGTAAAGGATGGAGGCAAAAGCAATATCCAATAATCGATTCTTGTATTAACGCGATCTTGAAATAATCTTAATTCCTCCCACCTCCTGGAAACCCTAAATTCCCCTCCCCCAGCGGGGAATTCCCCACCGGTTGAGAACCATTGGCCTAGCATATTTCGCTGCATCTCGTCAGGTTCATACTGCAGAGTTATATATCATATGAATTGAATAAATGAATAATACTTCAGCTGAAACCATTAAAACATATAGTCACGGGTATAGTTCGAATGTGGAACATCTGTTAGCCCCACGTTAATTTCAAATTTAACATGAACTCTTTCTGCATGCACAAAACTGGTTGTAACAGCATGATTGCTAACATCTCACTAAATTTGAGGAATCGTTTCATCAAATGTTATTTCAAAACGGTATTATGTTAAACAAAACATCATTTTACATCAGACAACTATCTTGTTATAAAATATCACGTTAGCATCAGAATTAACTCATCACCTTTCTCATCCTACAAATAAAAGGTCGATTTTACATTTTACATCTATACTAAACGCCCTTGTCGAATGTCTGTCAAGTCAAAGTTTACATCATTATGTCGTTGTACTTCAGAATTACATTTCATTACGAAATATCGTTTTACAGCGATAGTTATTTTCATCTTGAATGTAGATTTGTTTTTAAATCTCACATGTTCTTTGCGGGACCTTGCTATCAACCTCAGGTTAATTTACTCGGCAATTGTTTGTTCAGCAGTTTGCCATAGGTTTCTGAACGAGTCGTCAAAGTCCAAATTGACCGGTGTGGGGAACGATCCCATTAATCCTACATTAGCGCACCGGAAGATTCAAAGCCAGCGTGCATATCCATTTGGCCACCCTGACCTCTCAAACATTACATGTCTTTTGCATGGGGTTGCTGTCAACCCCAGGTTGATTTGCCAGGCAAGTTTTAAAACTGCTAAAGTCCATATTGACATTGTTCCGAGAGTTAAACCGTGCAAGATGGTTGCTTGTTTGGTTGGTAGGGCTTTGTCATTCGGTTCACGGGTGCAGTTTTATTGGAGACTACTCGGGGGTCGTCGCTGGAGCTACTGAGTCCGTGCCCTGTGCGACGCTTTTGACAGACAGCTATGGGGAAAGAGACCGAGCCATGGCGGATAAAACCCCGTGACATGAAATCGATTCTCTCACCTTAACGCATCCACCTCCCTATATAAACCTACCTACACTTCAGGATTCGGCACGAGTATCTCCAAAAGTGCTCCAGACTCCCCACACAGACGACACCAGGAGTTACTCAGTACAGTGCACGAAACTCCGAGACACCTTTACATAGGGAATTGTCTGTATACCAGAATCACACACACTGTAACATTCTTTAGAGGGTAGCTTTCTTCAAATTGTGACATCTTGCCAGGGTATCGCCTTGTCCGGCTTGCTCTTTTAAATTGTCATACCGGCTTGCTGTCATAAATTTCCAACTGTTAATTGAATTTTACTTACGCTACGTGCACACTGATCATAAGAGAATTATCTTTCGCCCTGGTCCGAGGAGGATAGGTGTCTAATTAACTAACCCAGGTTCAAAGGGGCGTTCACAGTCATGTCCCTATGTTTCAACAATTTCTATCTAACACAATCACCAAAGTTTGGGATCAGCTCAGTATTCGTGTCTCGACCATGCCACGTAGCCAAGCCATCCAGATATTTACTTCGCTGTCTTCCCTTTCTTTTCCCTCAATCTTGCTAGTTGTCACCAAGCTCTCTAGTTTATTTCGTCTCATAATGTGTTTAAAATTCCGTGACTGTCTACGTCTAATTTATATAATCCGTTTACGGTTTTAATCTGCTTCTTGCAAGAATTGCTCATTAGTTTTTGTTTGTCTGTCCATGGTATTCTTTGCATTTTCCTCAGAAACCACATTTCCACTGTCACTAGACTTCATCTTGTCTGCTCAGCGTCCACATTTCACATCCATACAAAAGTCAAAGTTTTATGTAACACTTCAACGCTCGTTTTCTCGGTGTAATTGACATCTTTTTAATTGGTCAGTATGATTTCCATCTTGCAAAATTCTAATTTTGTCATAGTGATTCTTATTCAAATCTCGTCAAGTCACCTATTAACAAATATTTGAAAAATGTCAAAAAGTTCTTATTCGGAATCAAATCGTTTCTGTGAGATTCAGAGGCGGACATAATATATCTAAGTCACCTGACCATCTTTCAATGCTATCAGTAGTTACAAGTGTAGTATTTGACAATAGTTATATCTGTAGAATGTCACTAGACATGTGTTAGTTAGTTAGTTAGTCGTAGTTCCAACCTCATAGCAACGGGTTGTCCCATTATGCTCCGTTCCTGTGCCAGTGAATATTGCACAAAATGCTCCCCACTGCCCAATGTGTAAAATGTGACAACAGTTGCATGTGTCAAATGTGAAAATAGTTACACGTTTAGAATTCGACAGTATGTGCATGTGCAGAGAGTGACGATAGTCAAGTGTGTAATGTGACAATATTTACATGTTTAGAATGTGACAAACGTCACATGTGTAGAATACAACAGTAGTTACATGTACAGAATTTTACACAAGTTACATGTGTAAAATGTGAAAAAATTACATGTGTAGAATGTTTTGTTTTTTAAAGTTGCATATCCCTTACAGGACGTTGTAGTCAACACTAGCATTTTTCAGCTGCTGTTGATGTTCTTGGCAAGATTACGCTCAGTAGTATGCCATTGCTTTCTGAGCGACCGACTCACACACCCCGTAAGTAACCAACGCGACGCGATCCGTTGCCGAATGTTGGGCAGTTGTAGTCCTCACGTATATATACGGGATTACAGAGAAATTCGTTAACCGTTTCGCCAGGGAGACCGGCGTAGAATGTTACACTGATTTATATGTCAATTTGCGTTTAATAACATTTGCTGATGTCGCCTTCAGTTACACGTCTACTTACCTACAGTTACATATTTACTTGCCCACAGTTACATATCTACTTGTCTCCAGCTCACATCTACTTGCCTACAGTTACATGTCTACTTGCCTCCAGTTCACATCTGCGTGACTACAGTTACACATCTATTTGCCTACAGCTACATGTCTACTTGCCTACAGTTCACGTCTATGTGCCTACAGTTACAGCTCTACTTGCCTACAGTTTCATGTCTACTTGCAGACAGTAACATGTCTACCTGCCTACAGTTACATGTTGTAAAGCATGCCTACATTCAATTGTCAACGGTGCCTAAGTTTACAGCCCAAAGTGTCTACATTTACCGAATAATATGCCAACATTTACATCTTAGCTGCCAGCCGTGGTATAGTAACGTGGGTAGCTCGTCTGCCTGTCTGTCCGGCTGTTGTGTTTTCAAATCCTGCTGGAGTTGTATCATTGACCTAAGTCCCATAGCTCAACCATTAAATTGGGTATCAGGAAATGAGTTGGGAAGTAACGGCCGGTGCGCTATTGATCGATTCACATACCGACTTTTGATTAGTCCTTAAGTGTGCGTATAACACCATATACTTAATACTATTTATGGCGTAGAAAGAGGTTCTTAACTTGAATGTTACATTTCAACTTCTGTTTAATTTATGAACACTGTCTAAACTTACATCTTTATTTCACTGTGTCTGTGTTTGACAGTGAGAAAAGAAGAGGAAGAAGAGAGAGGAAGGGGGAGAGAGAGGAGAGAAAGAAGAGGGAATTGATAAGGAATATGATATAAATAGTGTCTAGCCTAAAAGTTCGTTCCTCAGTCGAACTCTGCCTACTACACACTACCTTTGATAGTAAAGACAGAGGGAGAACAAGGGAGAGAGAGAGAGAGAAGGAGAAAAAGGATGAGAGTAAGGGATACGACAGATAGAGGTTCGTGTCTCCGCGTGAGAACAATAGTTAATTACTATTGCACCATCAATGTCTCGTGGTGTATGTTATCAGGTTATAGGAGAGATGTACAGCCCACCTCACAATGTCTCTAAACTACTCTAATCTACACAATCTCAGACTGACAAGTCGAAATAAAAGGCAACTCAAACATATTTATTTTCTTCTGAACAGTAACAGAGTGACAGTCTACAGCATAATCGCATAGAGTAACCAGTACATGCATTGAAGACACATCTATGTATAATCGACTCCAAAAAACAACACAATACTGCATGACGCCACAAGGGGAGGTAGATAATGTAATAAACTATACAACCAGATGTTAGGGAATCATTACCTACTATCACCTCCTAACCGCATGAAGAAAAGGACTAAATCTAGGAATTACACCGGCCTTTGTTTCATAACTATCTCTCCGTAGGCTTATCAGTGGTACATGTATTCAGCCCAAACACCCATTGATCCACAGATTGATCCATCAATCCATATACCCAGGGAATTAATTCGCTCCCATCCAACTTGTTCAGCGGGTAACTGTTTACCCAGACAATGTCTGAAACATTATAAAACAATACCCGTGAGTTTTATGTGAGAATAAACATTAGTCTTTCACTACCTACAAATTCCTTAACACCTATCGCTTCTTTATCTATACTAGTATTAGTATATCTTAGCCATAACATAAATTAAGAACCTTATTGTGAACACATATGTTTAACTAATATTATTATCGCCTATTTCCCGACGCGCCGCCTACAGCCAACATTAAGTATTTAACCATTCACCCGAAGATCTGAACTCGCTGCCTGTACCATGCCGGGCCAGCCTAACTACACCTTAGCTACACAACCGCAGAAGCGCGACCTCCTTTCACCTATGTCCAACTAACAAAAGACAACATTCCTTCCTGTGTCCGTCCCGTCTCCGGCCGACGATCTCACCTATTGTCTGGTTGACCTAGTGATCGCGAGTGCCTTGCCGTCTTCTTCTGCTGTCTGCTGTGTTTGTTTATATCTTGCCTTTCGTTCCATATTTACATGTTGCACTCGCCTAGTTCTCATTAATTGTGTACGTCTAATTGCTTGGTTACATGAACATACATGGTTTATCCACACTCTGCTTATCTCTCCGATTAATATGACTCCCAACACTCTATTTCGGCCATTTATATATACGTAATTTGCAGGACGTCGCATCCAATTCTAATCCTTTGTCGACTGCTCATAATTATTCGGTAAACTTACCTACAGTAGTTTGCTATAGCTCTCTAAACTAAGATACTTGATTATAATATACAATTAAACTAAGTCTTATGTCAACTTACATTCTTCTTCTGTCGTCCAGTTGATTATCTGGGTCCCATATTTGAAATGCGATTGCCCTCTTCAACCTCGTTTGCCGTGGATCCCACCACCGGTTTCCAGTTGTATTTGACAGTCTCCTGTGTGGTTCCAACCGCAGTGTCCCTGGTTATAGTCGTCCTGTGTGACGTTTAGCCATCTACTGCAACTAACGAGCGGTCTCCTTTAGCCAACAGTCCTTCTCAAATGGCTTGCACGCCATTTTGTGATCCTCGGAATTTGCGTTCCACTCCATCAGATTTATCTATCTGGAATAAATGGTTCACAGATCCTTGACCATCCTACTTTACTTCGGCAGTCCAGACGAAACCGTGATATGTGCATCTTTTCCGTCTTTAATACTGCCTCTCCATCTTCCTGGACACTAAACAGCCTGATATATAGACATAACCATTGCTGGAGTTCCAAACTCACACTTCCTCCTGGGCTGGGCGGCCGCCCAGCCCTCGGATCTGTTGCTACCGTACCCTTGCTCGTTCCACACTGTCCAAAACTGACTGGATCCAACGTATATATCACCTCTTGAATTGGCGTCTTTCTCGAATCACGTGACCATGCTTCTCTCCTTGTGAAGGGCTACCCAATCAGTACCTCGCGTACCCTGCTTAATTTGCATACTACCATCATATCATTAACCCAAATCTACATTGTCTCTGAAGTTCATGGTCCTGAGTTTATCGTCCTTGTTTGAGTTCATGCTCTTTAAATTAGATTTCCCAGCTCAAGCACATTCCCACTGCTATAAATCTGCCCCTCCGTTGTATTCCTTGCCCAAACTGACAGTTCCCCACAAAGCCTATGCTACGTTTGGCTTCATGTTTCCTGAATTTCTCATTTCACTAACAACGAAAGGTAAACTCTCGGTTAGTAGGCCGTGATCAAGTCAGCGCCCGGTCACTCACTAATTTTGAACTTATACTGGTTGGTGAACTTTCTGTCTCAAAATCATTCCAGTCATTGCCCTCTAGTAAACTGAGGCAGTATGTGAAAACCACTTTCCCTACTGTCTCATACCCACCTACCAAAAGTTGATGGGTCCCACCATCAATATACCGTCATTCCTCCTTGAGATCGAAGCCCTGGCTCCGCATCTGACATCCCTCATAAACAATATTGGACGCCTAAGGTGAAAAACTCTTTTTGGAACTTCCACCCCAAATATTAATAATAATATAATAAATACTGGTTGCATCCCCTGCTCTCCCAGTGCATAAGGCAGTTAAATCTTGTTCGTCTTCTGACGTGCATCATAACAAAATAGTGACCAACTAATATTATCAATAAAAACAGTTCAATACCTGGCATGCCGGGGATTCCCCAGAAAACAAAATCATCAATCAATGGGTGCAATACTTAGGGGCACCACAATTAATAAAACAACGTCAATATAGGCATTCACTTAATATGCCACTCCCCTGTAACAACAACAAAACCAACAATCAAATTCACATCGGTGCTACCCACTAGGACATATGTAGTCATCCTTGAATTGAAAAAAAAACATTGTAACAATTCCTGTGACACGACAGGCAAATGCCTGGTCACCACACATAATAAAACAACCAATTCTCCCCTATTCGCAAGGACCATCAGCCTGAAGCTACAATCTTCACAATCACCGCCGATGTACACAAAAACACATCAGCCCCTACTGTAAGTGCACAATATTTAGTGGTCATAGAAACAAACCAAACATATATCATGAAACAGCTTTTGACATAAAAACAAATGTGCGCCCAGTCGTTGGACATCATGCTCAATTGTCTTGGCGCTGAAATAACTCTGAAAAAAAAATGGTATGCCCTATTCTCTTGGCGCTGAAATAACTCTGGGAAAAAATGCGTGCCCAGTTCTTGGACACCCTGGCGCTAACATGTATTCTCCGACCTGCTGCTTCACAAAAAAAAACATGTACCCGTATTAACGTCTACTCGGGTAATCTCAGATTATAAATGGGCTCCTTGGCCCCCTGGCACGACATTGAACTGTGTGATGTCACTATGACACCCAATACTACAGTTGTGTCTGCCCATCACGATAGTGAGGCCCACACAAAAATAAAAGCATTCGCGTACCCGACTTGACAACTTCCGCTATGGAAATAACAAGGGAGCTAACTGCTCCACAACAGTTGATCCCCTCAAGTAGTCATATTCATTTAAACAACAAAATAACATGTTTCTAACTAAGTTCAACCTGTAAAACAAACAAAGGATGGCTAAACGTGACTACACCAAAATTGTCATTCAATTATGAACCAACACTACACCACGAACGTTTAACAAATTATTAAACTACTGTTCATTGCGTCATGCTGAAATAAATATATAAAGAATATGTTTCTGCTTGCGGGTGCTCTCTGGATTCCGTTTTCTTCTTCACTGAATTTCTACGATTGTTTTCTTTAAAGTGTCTATTCTATATGCACGGGCAGAAATATAGGGCGTCGCTTGTCATTCACTGCCCAACATTGTTAACATGTCTAATTCTGGTATCTTGAAACTTGAACACGCCGGTACGATGAATTCCACCTCTGTTCCCGCTTCTAAAATAAAGGGATTTTCTAACTACCACGAATTACACTGTCATTTGTCTCTTCACAACAGCCATAATAAACTCACTAAATAAAACACAGGGGAATATCCCCTCTTGATGATCTAATTGTTCATGCGTGAATTTCTGCCATGTGCCATTGGTAACGTTCGGCACAGCCCGTCTCGCTCTGCCGCTGGTGGGGCACGCTAGCACGATGAGTCCTTGTTGTCGTTCCTTGCAGGGCAACACAAAAGGGGGGGGGGGGAAGGAGCGCTATATTTTCTTAGCGGCCTCGGATGTCTACACTGCCACCAGGACGTATTGCGTTCAGCCAGGCAAAGCACTTTGCATGGCTCTGGGTTTCGCCTGCCATGCCCTGTCATCAATTATGACTCTTGACTTCCTGGACGAAGAGTGGGTGACCTTTGTATAACGGTGGAGTATTTTATTCTGATACTCTTTAATGATGAAAAGATAAGGCCACCTTTACGTTGTCTTGCACTGCTCAGCTGTTGTCTGAGCTCATTTCGGACAGAGTCCACTGCGCTGACTCTCCTTCTGAGTTGGCTATCCCTGGGTATTTTGTTGTAGTGGGTTTTCCTGTATTCTTGTTGTAGCAAGGTGGTTTGGCCGGTGTACTTTACACAAGAGTTTCTAACTGAACAGACTTAGTAGAAACCTCGCCGACAGATAGTTCAGACAATTTACCAACCAGCTATGAGATAAGTAGCCTAGTAAAGGAACACTTACTGAGACAACTATCGAGCAGGCAATAACGAACTACTGACTATAAGCGACAAATCTATGTACACGATCTCACTATGTAGTGGAACCTGACACCGCCGAGACAAAGTTCACATGGAATATTCTGGGAACTCCTGGACTACAATAGGAACCCCAGATTATTCTGGAAACAATCCTTGCCAGACGACGCCATGTTTGACAGTGAGAAAAGAAGAGGAAGAAGAGAGAGGAAGGGGGAGAGAGAGGAGAGAAAGAAGAGGGAATTGATAAGAATATGATATAAATAGTGTCTAGCCTAAAAGTTCGTTCCTCAGTCGAACTCTGCCTACTACACACTACCTTTGATAGTAAAGACAGAGGGAGAACAAGGGAGAGAGAGAGAGAGAAGGAGAAAAAGGATGAGAGTAAGGGATACGACAGATAGAGGTTCAGTGTCTCCGCGTGAGAACAATAGTTAATTACTATTGCACCATCAATGTCTCGTGGTGTATGTTATCAGGTTATAGGAGAGATGTACAGCCCACCTCACAATGTCTCTAAACTACTCTAATCTACACAATCTCAGACTGACAAGTCGAAATAAAAGGCAACTCAAACATATTTATTTTCTTCTGAACAGTAACAGAGTGACAGTCTACAGCATAATCGCATAGAGTAACCAGTACATGCATTGAAGACACATCTATGTATAATCGACTCCAATAACAACACAATACTGCATGACGTCACAAGGGGAGGTAGACAATATAATAAACTATGCAACCAGATGTTAGAGAAATTATTACCTACTATCACCTCCTAACCGCATGAAGAAAAGGACTAAATCTAGGAATTACACCGGCCTTTGTTTCATAACTATCTCTCCGTAGGCTTATCAGTGGTACATGTATTCAGCCCAAACACCCATTGATCCACAGATTGATCCATCAATCCATATACCCAGGGATCTAATTCGCTCCCATCCAACTTGTTCAGCGGGTAACTGTTTACCCAGACAATGTCTGAAACATTATAAAACAATACCCGTGAGTTTTATGTGAGAATAAACATTAGTCTTTCACTACCTACAAATTCCTTAACACCTATCGCTTCTTTATCTATACTAGTATTAGTATATCTTAGCCATAACATAAATTAAGAACCTTATTGTGAACACATATGTTTAACTAATATTATTATCGCCTATTTCCCGACGCGCCGCCTACAGCCAACATTAAGTATTTAACCATTCACCCGAAGATCTGAACTCGCTGCCTGTACCATGCCGGGCCAGCCTAACTACACCTTAGCTACACAACCGCAGAAGCGCGACCTCCTTTCACCTATGTCCAGCTAACAAAAGACAACATTCCTTCCTGTGTCCGTCCCGTCTCCGGCCGACGATCTCACCTATTGTCTGGTTGACCTAGTGATCGCGAGTGCCTTGCCGTCTTCTTCTGCTGTCTGCTGTGTTTGTTTATATCTTGCCTTTCGTTCCATATTTACATGTTGCACTCGCCTAGTTCTCATTAATTGTGTACGTCTAATTGCTTGGTTACATGAACATACATGGTTTATCCACACTCTGCTTATCTCTCCGATTAATATGACTCCCAACACTCTATTTCGGCCATTTATATATACGTAATTTGCAGGACGTCGCATCCAATTCTAATCCTTTGTCGACTGCTCATAATTATTCGGTAAACTTACCTACAGTAGTTTGCTATAGCTCTCTAAACTAAGATACTTGATTATAATATACAATTAAACTAAGTCTTATGTCAACTTACATTCTTCTTCTGTCGTCCAGTTGATTATCTGGGTCCCATATTTGAAATGCGATTGCCCTTCTTCAACCTCGTTTGCCGTGGATCCCACCACCGGTTTCCAGTTGTATTTGACAGTCTCCTGTGTGGTTCCAACCGCAGTGTCCCTGGTTATGGTCGTCCTGTGTGACGTTTAGCCATCTACTGCAACTAACGAGCGGTCTCCTTTAGCCAACAGTCCTTCTCAAATGGCTTGCACGCCATTTTGTGATCCTCGGAATTTGCGTTCCACTCCATCAGATTTATCTATCTGGAATAAATGGTTCACAGATCCTTGACCATCCTACTTTACTTCGGCAGTCCAGACGAAACCGTGATATGTGCATCTCTTTCCGTCTTTAATACTGCCCTCTCCATCTTCCTGGACACTAAACAGCCTGGATATATAGACATAACCATTGCTGGAGTTCCAAACTCACACTTCCTCCTGGGCTGGGCGACCGCCCAGCCCTCGGATCTGTTGCTACCGTACTCTTGCTCGTTCCACACTGTCCAAAACTGACTGGATCCAACGTATATATCACCTCTTGAATTGGCGCCTTTCTCGAATCACGTGACCATGCTTCTCTCCTTGTGAAGGGCTACCCAATCAGTACCTCGCGTACCCTGCTTAATTTGCATACTACCATCATATCATTAACCCAAATCTACATTGTCTCTGAAGTTCATGGTCCTGAGTTTATCGTCCTTGTTTGAGTTCATGCTCTTTAAATTAGATTTCCCAGCTCAAGCACATTCCCACTGCTATAAATCTGCCCCTCCGTTGTATTCCTTGCCCAAACTGACAGTTCCCCACAAAGCCTATGCTACGTTTGGCTTCATGTTTCCTGAATTTCTCATTTCACTAACAACGAAAGGTAACTGCTGTCGGCAGCGGGCTGCACTAGAGTCATGCCCGGCCACTCACTACTAATTTTGAATTACTTGGTCGGTGAAATTTTGTCGAACCAAAAATATCCAAGTTAATGCTTTCCAGTAAACTCAGGCGCCTAGAGACAATGAAAGCATACTGTCTCATTATAATACAACATGTCTGCTACCATATCAACTATACGTCATAACTGTGACACGCCTCAACTTCCCATTTTCTGCCATCCATTTTTGTTTGCTTGAAGCCTACTGTTTGTTAGGCACCAACATGTTAAATACGTTGTTTCATTTGTTACTGTCATTTCAATTTTGCTGCCATAAGATAAGATACACCACAGCACAACGACTCGACGTTTCGATATTAATGATCTTCAACGGGAACAACACAAACAGATCTAAAGAAAAGCATTAAATTAAACGATTTAATTAAAGATTCAAAGTATTGGTACGTAGGATATAGCGGGTCAATGGATACATATACTAAAATCTAACAGCAAAGGCTGAGGGCGCATAGAGGTAGCAGCCAAGGAAATGAATAATATTAGATAATAGAAGTAACGGCTGCAGCAGGATATAACAATACAAAATGAAATCAACTGGGTTTGTGTGACTTCTACGAGTGTTTATTATCTCTCAAGTTTTCAAAGAAGTCTCTCATACCTAACTGTTGTAATTTTGTATAGCTATATCCTGCTGAAGCCGCTACTTCACTATCCTCGAAAAGTTTTCCAAATAATGGTGTTTTTGAAGCCAACAGATCCGCTCTTTCCTTCCTCCCCACCCCGACTTGTATCGGACAATACAATCATGTAAATCTGTGTAAGAAAGAAGCATCCACGCATGCCATATCTGTCCATTTGAGCTTTAGGATATACGATTCGAGAACATACTTTGTCCGAGCTGGTGACTCGAGTATCCGCTAGCATCCTCAATGCCGCGTTGTCACCCCACATTTTAATATCTGAGGCTGTAGACGTATAGACTCAATTCTGCTCAGAAACGACCTTCTCCCAGACCTTAGCCGAGAATCCAAACTCAGATCTCTCTCCACAACGCACAGAATTGCCGGCTTACACTATTGTGTCATCTCTGTCGGCGTTTTCATATCCCAGTTGCTGGAACGTATGACATTAGACGGCACTGCCTAATTTCTATTAGCGAATGTTGCACGGCGCTCACCAAACCCAACACCTCACATTGTGGCAAAGGAGTACGATTAGGAAGGTACAAGCCTTATCCTGGTGCGAGGAAATGCAATCCGAAGACTAAATGTCAAGGCAGTAGTATATTATATACACTAATCTCCGACTCCACACTCTCTGCTCAATGTAGATGTGTTTGGGTCTGCCGCTGTCAATCCATTCCTGTCCCGGCTTGCCTGCTGACTGAGGTAATCTACTGGCACCTGGACGACTTGACAGACCATAGTTTGTTACATTGTGCTTCAAAAGAAGAAAAAAAAGGGTATAACTACAGCCCATGGTGGAGACCAGGGATAGAGTTTAAACCTCTCCTTAGCACAAAGTCTAGGTTGAATTGTAGAGAACATGTCTTGCCCATGCAGCATGATCCCTCTCGTGACCTGCTTAGTTTACTTCAGAAGAAAGGTAACACCAATACATCTGGAACAAGGCAAGCTGCAGAAGCTGCCAGATCACCAAAGCAATGCTTTAACTCAAGTAATCTATCTAATGGTATGGTCCATCTGCGCCACCTATGACCTCTTTATTGTGCTTAAAGACCATGTAGGTATCCAGCAGTGGCTGTCTGACATGATTGGTCACCTGTATATTGGTCTTTAGAGACGGTGGAAAGAACGCAGGCAATGAATTACCTGGGGATACGGTTTGATCGAAGCCTTGCTTATAATGAGCACATAGACCAGGTGATAACAAAGGCCAATCGGGGTTTGGCAGCGATGCAGGTGATGGTGGCAGCAAACTGTGAGCAGCGCCATCTATGTCTTCTGTACGAGGGGCTGGTCATGTCTGTTTTTGAGTATGCGATGGCAATCCTGACTCTCAGCCATAAGCAGATAGAAAGGATGGAAAGGATACAGAATGAAGCTATGAGCATTATACTTGGATGTACAAGAGATACAGCATGCAGGGCGATGCGCTACCTTCTTGATTTTCCAACCATTGAAGAGAGAATACAAGTTTGCAGAGCACGCACCTACCTCAGAGTTAACGCACAACATCCACTGCATAGTGGAATTATGAAGGTGAAGGGCAGCAGGTTAAAAAGAGGACAGTCGTGGATGGGTCAAACCGAAGACATTCTTCAACAGGTGTGTTCACTTGAGGACTTAGAACCTGGCGAGGAGTGGGTACAAGTGCCAACAGATTTCTGCACATCCTTTTCAGTTTGCATCCAACTAGATAGAAAATGCAGACAAGAAAATCCGGCTGCTGTGGAGACTGAAGTACAAGCATTGATTTTCGAGAATTCGTTAGACGGTGATGCTGTCACCTACACAGATGGGTCGGTCGTCCGACATGTGAGAAGCTCATGGGCCTTTATGGCTCGGGCCGGAGGGAGAATTGTGAAGGAGGACTCTGGTGCTTTCACTGAAACCACAAGTAGCCTGACTATGGAAGTCATGGCAGTAAGTAAAGCAATAACATGGCTCGAGACACAGACATTCACTAGAGCATAGGTCCTTAGCGACTCAATGAACATGATCAAGAGGATAGAGATGGTGGAGATCCGAAGAAAGTGGTTGCTGTCTCTGGAGGTCTCGGCTGGCAAAGAGTAGTTTCATCTTCGTGCCAGGGCATGCGGGAGCACAAGGAAATGAGCGGGAGAAGTAAGACTTTTGTGTGAACCAAGTGATGACTGTGAATCTACAACCATGGCCAGACTGCGAGAACAGCAAATTAAAAGAGCGGTGGCCAAACAAGAACACTACGCAGGAAGCCAAAGAAGATTGATAAACCAACACAGAACTGGTGTCGTTAGCTGCCACACGCTGCAGGATTTGCTGAGGGGATCCGAGCACTTATGGACTGAATGGTTCGATGTGCAATGATATGATCTTTCGACTAACTAACTAACTATTTTGGTCTTGACCTGTGCTAAACATCATCAGTGGGAAGCTCAAACATAGGTATATCTTAAAGATGTTTCATGTGTCACTGAAATGTTAACCAGCTGCAGAGTCAGAGATATCTCAACCAGAGGATCTGGCCGACACTCAGGACTCCGAGGAAAGGCCTTTCAGGAACTATACTACAAGGGATTGCTGTTGGTGATCGCTGAAGAGGAAGACAAAGAAAAGCCCAAGCTACAATGGATCTCCAACACTGTACATCTCTCACCGTGATTGTATATTCTATCTGATTGCTGTTTGTCCATCTCTTGACGTTATCTTCCCACTTGGATCGCTGCCACCTCTTCCTCGCTACCCTTCAAACTTACCTCCAGTTGATGCTATAAGGGCTCAATTCTGGACCATGATGTAAAAAAAACAGTTGGGCGACTCAATAATGATCTGTTGAACAAGGTTTATGTAGACAGCTTGTTTCTTTGCTTAGACCACAGAGTACAGGAAACTAATCACAGAAGAATGAACAAACAAATTTTATTTTTGAAAGGGTACAAATTAGGCACACAGGCCCATTTTTCATTCAGCCTTTCCAATAACTCATCTTCCATACATGAATTATCTATTGTGCATGTTACAATCACATAGAAGAGACATTGTCAAATGAATGCAGTAGAATGGAAGAAGATATAAACAAAAATGAATTACTTTTTTATATCCCAAACAATCCACCACATGTGGCTGGTTATTCTTCAGTGGTACCAACCAACATACCATACATGATTTACTTCTTATGTTTAGTCACAACATACTAAGGAAATCTGGCAACATGTCTCCAGTGTGCGTATTGACTACTGTGAAAGTAATACTTTGCTCTTGTCCTTATTTGCCCCATTAGGCAGCAGCTGTGAACTTTGGGACTTAAAGAATTAATACTGTGCAACAAAATTACAGTAAACATTAATTTAACATTAGAAAATAACAAAAGACAAACATTAACAAAATAAACTTATATAACAATTCATAGAAAATTCTATAAACATATTCACAATCATAGAAGATGGTAGTAACAGATTTAATACTGTGCAGAGAAAGTAATTTCACATTAGAATATTACCAAACAAAATATAAATGGAATAAACTTATATAAAAAACAAAATTATCTCAAAACGTCATAAACTGAATGAAAATCACATAAGAGGAAATATAATTAAATAAACGTTTACAAAAATTCATAGAAAAGTATTTGACCAGAAAATATTCTAGTTGATAAGTAACATTTGTCGATCATATCTCTTGGAAATGTTAAAAGAAATTAATAGAAAATATTTGACTAGAAAATACGCCATTTGTAAAGCTAGTTGACATGGGACATTTACTGATCATACCTCTGGCAGTAAACAATGACATTACATAATGTACATCAATAATATATCACAATGAGACAGTATGACAAGATTCTGGCGGTTTCATAAACAAAAAGTATTTCAAGTGGGACAGTGGGTAGAATGGGCAGTGTCTCTCCCTTTTCTGGCCTCATAGGTGCTAGTTAGAGGATTGTACATATGCTATATATCTCATCTGGTTCCTCATGTACCTTGCGGTGTTGAGGTGAAGCATAGACACCGGGAGAGTGCCTGTTTATGGGCTTCATATGTGCCAGATTCCCATGGACACCATGCGATGGCATGGTGACTAGTGGGAATGCTCTCCAAGACAGGGGTACGGGTTTAATCCCCCAGCACTGACAGGAGGACTGACTTGTCCAACTAATTTAGCTCTGGGGTCCTCACAGCTTCATTAAATGGGCACCTAGCACACACAGAGTTGGAAAGATGGTGAGGAAAAGAACTGGCCACCAACCTCATCATGCTGTGGCCAAGGAAATGTGAAGGCCTAAAACTACCCACCCCAAAGGCAGCATCTGCTAGGGAACTACTTTTGCTACAGGAACTGTGCCGCAGAGCTCTCCATTCCCTCTCCAAGCCCAGGAACCAGTGGGGATCAGGTTTAGGTTAGTCATGTTTCCTGCACAAGTTCTAAGCATATTGTCAACAAACTCTAGCCCAACTCAAAGAAGAAGCAGCCAAGAGTAAATGAGGTCACATCAGTCAAGTTAACTGATCAACATCACTGGCATCGTACAAAACTAACATTTCCACATCAGAATCAATCATTCAAACAGGGGCTGTCTGTTTTGTAACTTGTAAAGAGCTACCGATACTGTGGCAAAGGGGTTATGGACACAATTCCTAATCCCTCATACCGTCTCTAATAGCAACAGAATGCAGTTGCTGTCATGGCAGGCAAAGGCGTTAACTACTTCAAAGCAATGGCTAATCTAAACACCAATGGTTTGCAGGTTACTACAGCGACTCTGAGTAACAACACCAATAATTTGCTGGCTACTACAGTGACTCTGAGTAACACCACCAATGGTTTGCTGGCTACTACAGTGACTCTGAGTAACTACACCAATGGTTTGCTGGTTACTACAGTGACTCTGAGTAACTACACCAATGGTTTGCTGGTTACTACAGTGACTCTGAGTAACAACACCAATGGTTTGCTGGCTGCTACAGTGACTCTGAGTAACTACACCAATGGTTTGCTGGCTACTACAGTGACTCTGAGTAACTACACCAATGGTTTGCTGGCTACTACAGTGACTCTGAGTAACACCACCAATGGTTTGCTGGCTACTACAGTGACTCTGAGTAACAACACCAATGGTTTGCTGGCTACTACAGTGACTCTGAGTAACAACACCAATGGTTTGCTGGCTACTACAGTGACTAACACCACCAATGGTTTGCTGGTTATTACAGTGACTCTGAGTAACACCAATGGTTTGCTGGCTACTACAGTGACTAACACCACCAATGGTTTGCTGGCTACTACAGTGACTCTGAGTAACACCACCAATGGTTTGCTGGCTACTACAGTGACTCTGAGTAACTACACCAATGGTTTGATGGCTACTATAGTGACTAAAACCACCAATGGTTTGCTGGCTACTACAGTGATTAACAACACCAATGGTTTGCTGGCTACTACAGTGACTCTGACTAACAACACCAATGGTTTGCTGGCTACTACAGTGACTCTGAGTAACAACACCAATGGTTTGCTGGCTACTACAGTGACTCTGAGTAACAACACCAATGGTTTGCTGGCTACTACATTGACTCTGAGTAACAACACCAATGGTTTGCTGGCTACTACAGTGACTCTGAGTAACAACACCAATGGTTTGCTGGCTACTACAGTGACTCTGAGTAACAACACCAATGGTTTGCTGGCTACTACATTGACTCTGAGTAACAACACCAATGGTTTGCTGGCTACTACAGTGACTCTGAGTAACAACACCAATGGTTTGCTGGCTACTACAGTGACTCTGAGTAACAACAGCAATGGTTTGCTGGCTACTATAGTGACTAACAACGCCAATGGTTTGCTGGCTACTACAGTGGCTCTGAGTAACAACACCAATGGTTTGCTGGCTACTACAGTGACTCTGAGTAACAACACCAATGGTTTGCTGGCTACTATAGTGACTAACACCACCAATGGTTTGCTGGCTACTACAGTGACTCTGAGTAACAACACCAATGGTTTGCTGGCTGCTACAGTGACTCTGAGTAACAACACCAATGGTTTGCTGGCTACTACAGTGACTGAGTAACAACACCAATGGTTTGCTGGCTGCTACAGTGACTCTGAGTAACAACACCAATGGTTTGCTGGCTACTACAGTGACTCTTAGTAACAACACCAATGGTTTGCTTGCTACTACAGTGACTCTTAAGTAACAACACCAATGGTTTGCTGGCTACTACAGTGACTAACACCACCAATGGTTTGCTGGTTACTACAGTGACTCTGAGTAACAACACCAATGGTTTGCTGGCTACTACAGTGACTCTGAGTAACAACACCAATGGTTTGCTGGCTACTACAGTGACTCTGAGTAACAACACCAATAATTTGCTGGCTACCACAGTGACTCTAAGTAACAACACCAATGGTTTGCTGGCTACTACAGTGACTCTAACAACACCAATGGTTTTGCTGGCTACTACAGTGACTCTGAGTAACAACACCAATGGTTTGCTGGCTACTACAGTGACTCTGAGTAACAACACCAATGGTTTGCTGGCTACTACAGTGACTCTGAGTAACAACAGCAATGGTTTGCTGGCTACTATAGTGACTAACAACACCAATGGTTTGCTGGCTACTACAGTGGCTCTGAGTAACAACACCAATGGCTTGCTGGCTACTACAGTGACTCTGAGTAACAACACCAATGGTTTGCTGGCTACTATAGTGACTAACACCACCAATGGTTTGCTGGCTACTACAGTGACTCTGAGTAACAACACCAATGGTTTGCTGGCTGCTACAGTGACTCTGAGTAACAACACCAATGGTTTGCTGGCTACTACAGTGACTGAGTAACAACACCAATGGTTTGCTGGCTGCTACAGTGACTCTGAGTAACAACACCAATGGTTTGCTGGCTACTACAGTGACTCTTAGTAACAACACCAATGGTTTGCTTGCTACTACAGTGACTCTTAAGTAACAACACCAATGGTTTGCTGGCTACTACAGTGACTAACACCACCAATGGTTTGCTGGTTACTACAGTGACTCTGAGTAACAACACCAATGGTTTGCTGGCTACCACAGTGACTCTAAGTAACAACACCAATGGTTTGCTGGCTACTACAGTGACTCTAACAACACCAATGGTTTGCTGGCTACTACAGTGACTCTGAGTAACAACACCAATGGTTTGCTGGCTACTACAGTGACTCTGAGTAACACCACCAATGGTTTGCTGGTTACTACAGTGACTCTGAGTAACAACACCAATGGTTTGCTGGCTACTACAGTGACTAACACCACCAATGGTTTGCTGGTTACTACAGTAACTCTGAGTAACACCAATGGTTTGCTGGCTACTACAGTGACTCTGAGTAACAACACCAATGGTTTGCTGGTTACTACAGTGACTCTGAGTAACAACACCAATGGTTTGCTGGTTACTACAGTGACTCTGAGTAATAACACCAATGGTTTGCTGGCTACTACAGGGACTCTGAGTAACATGGCTGTGGTGGTTTTTTCAATATAGACCCCCAATGTGGGATGGTGTGTTGAAATGATCACCTTAGGGCCCTTCTCCAGGTGCAGATCTGCTCGCTGATGGACTGAGGGTCGGACTGACAATATGCCAGCAGTATCCACTTGAAGGATGATTCCTTGCAGCTTAGACGCCTTACAGTGGTGGCCTGACGATGCCGACAGAGCTGAATACTCCTCTGGGGTGCTTCCCAAGCATGTAATGTTATACTGTGAAGATTTTCTGCCAGCTGAAGAAGCAATGGGCAGAGACTGGCTTCTGTTGGTCCTGAGGGAAGGATCTGGGTGTTCTGTTGGAGAGCTAGCAGCACCATTGTCTGTTGGAGGTGGTGCTCTCTGGTGGAGATGTGCTGAAGGTCTTGCTGGTGTTACTCTGTTCTGCATGAATGAGGGCAACATGGTATCTCTATTTATCACGCCGTGGAGATTGTTTGCTGTCAATTCTGCAGACAGTTGAGATGGTGATTGTGAAGGAAGGTTAGAGATGCCTTGTGAGGACAATGAAAGTGTTGAACAGTTCTGTGAGCTCATGGATAAATTTGATGGATCCTCTGCAGATATAGGGAGCATAGAGGGTTGCCATGAGGACATATTTAAGGATGCCATGGGCGTATCAGTCACACCCTGTGAGCTGACACAATTCTGCTCCTGGGAGAATGTATCCTGGTGCGCCTGGCCAGCGCTGCGCTCAACGCTGTCTTGTTCTGATGACTGTGACACAGATGAATCTCCCCCAGGAGACACTGAGATGGGTGAATGTTGGCAGACCACATCTGGACACCTGCATGCTTGAGATAATCTGAGTGTTGACTGGCTGTTACCACAACTTCCTTCTCCTGCATAACCAGAAGCTATTCTTTCTGGCAATCCATCAATCTTACAATTATTCAGCCCTAAGCAAGCCCTGTGTCTCGACTCACAACCTGATTCTGGCAGACATTTCTGTGGATATCTGGACAAGCATGGCGTATTTTGAGGATCCGGCGAGACAGCATTTAATCCAGCTGCATTTGGTTGACTGTCCTCGAAGTGTCCATCCCTGTTTATGAATCTATTTGTGTTGCAAACTGGGTCACATGACATGGTACCCGCAGACCTGGAAAGAATATGTTTGTTACATGAGCACAGACAGTAGTTAAAATAAATGTTAGAACACACATACTGTACGGATGGGGCATGATGCAGATTTCTTCTTTTACATCCTATGCCTTTCATTTTCTATTGGAGCTTACATCCTTCTTCTTCTTCATACATCTTTAGACACACCTTGAATATATTTAATGAAAGCAGCAATCAACTTGAGTTTGTTGACATCTCTATGGAGTTTGTCCTCACATGGAGCAGGCGTAGGCTAAAAATAATGTCCCTATTCTGTACACGTTGAACACTCCTGCAACAAATGTTTAGCTGACATTTCACCTGCAACAAATGTTTAGCTGACATTTCACCAATTCCACAGTCACATCTTCAATGTCTCCTATCTTTATGTTACTGAACAAGTGATATTTCAGCCTGTAATGTAATGTCCAGGGCAGAATCTGAAGATTGATACTCGTTCACTTTGGCCGAGTTGTTAATATGCATCATGTATCTGGAAGCCTGGATGCTGTAATTCCCACATGAGCATAGATTCTAACATCTTCTCTTGTCAAGCTATCTTATCATTTTCTAGCTCTTGTAATTTCTTCCAAACCTTCCAATATGGCTTATCTCTGGCCCCAACTTTCTTCTACATGGGCTGTGCTCTCCATGTATCTCTTTAGCCCTAAATAAATTATAATAATACATATTCATAAATACTAGTTCACTGTATTATGAGGGAAATTACCATGTTCTGCTTGCTCCCATTGTATATTCATTATCCACAGCTCTGCACCATACAATAACGAAGAATACCCTGAATTGTAATTCTAAACCAAAACTAACTAAACTAAACTGACTGACTAACTCACTGGTACTTTGTCGTTTAGACAGACAATAGTTTGTTATCTAGTGCTTAAAAAAAGGCACAATAACTACAACCCATGGCAGCAGCGAATGTGACTGGACAGACCAATTTGCATGGTATGTGTGTGTCCATAATGGATGCATGTGAATACATGGTCATTTCCACCATCACACACCATACGCTCAGTGTGCAACCTATTTGCAATCATTTTCTCCTTTGTCTTTATTCCATTCCTAATTTTTAATGCCACGCATCGTGATCAGTGGCGACTTGCTCCCAGAAGTGCAATATCAATGCCTATGTCAATCATGTCCTGCTTACACATCGTTGTACTGTAATATAGGCTGACCCCGAGATCTTTTACCCGTCTGTAATTTACAAAAAAAAATGTCCTTTGGTATTCTACCATCATCCATCCCCCTAACGTGTCATATGCATCTAGCCTACAAAGACTGAGCATAGAACAAACCGTCACACAACCTGATCTTTCCAATACTTCAGTATTTGTGATTTTGTCTTGCCACTTAATACCAAGAATTCTGCACAGACATCACATATGAAAGCTGTTTAAACGTTTCTCTTGGCGTGAGTAAGTTGGCCAGGTTTCAGACTTAAAGAAGAGTACTAAGGACACAGGTATGATGAACCAAAACTATACACCTCTAAAACTATACACCTCCAAAACTATACAGCTCCAAAACTATACAATTCCAAAACTATACAGCTCCAAAACTATACAACTCCAAAACTATACAGCTCCAAAACTACACACCTCTGAATCCCCTGGGAATCAGGTTGCAGTCTACTGATCATGAAATACCTCAACGTGTGGAGGAGACATGACCCACCCAGGCTGACTCTCAGCCAGTGCCATGTGCTGTACTACATCTTGACCTGGGTACTTCCTCAAGTGCCTCTCTACAGAAGTGAAGTTTCAGCACTGGTCTCGCACATCACTGGAGAGGGGAAGGACAGCATTGCAACACAATCCCTGGTAGATAAATCTCCACATCAGCCACACTCTGATCAATGCCAGCTCTTGCCAGGACTCAGCTGACCTCGACGTCTATGTATGGCACTTCAGAGTTACACGTCAGTGTTGCAGGGATCCACAGCCAACTAATCAATCACCACTGTCAGGACCATACACCTTTAGAACATACACACCCTCCAAATATGAGAGATACTCCAAAATCAACCTCCAATTGACTGGTGAAATTAAATCGGTTGCCATAGCGACACCATTCATTCCTTGCATCATTTAGTCTTTTAGCTCACTACACATCAGCCTACAGTCACATTTGTGAAGTGGTTCACGAATCGCTAACGAATAAACATGGACACTGTTATTGTCTTTCCCGCCAGCTGTGAAATTCGTGGTGTGATTCGTTTTCTTCAAGCAGAAGGTCAAAATGCAGCTGAGATTCATCATCGATTTTGTCATGTGTATGATGATAATGTTATGAGAGAGGTTCTATGAGGGACTGGTGCAGGAAATTCAGGGATGGGCGTAAAGTTGTGCATGATGAGGGTGGACAAGGACGACATTCATGTGTGGCAGATGAGCTCATTCACAAAATCGACAAAGTCCTAGAGGAATTTGTGGTGTCCTAACCTCTCTGTGACAATTTGAAACAGATTAGTCCTAGAAATTTGTGGAAATTCTGTAGAAAGATCTGAAATTATGAAACGGCGCTTTTCCACTATGACTTTTCCACTACACAGAATTAAACATTTGCTGCCGCCGTGAGTTGTAATTATTATGCCTTTTTTTAAGCACAATGTAACAAATTATTGTCTGTCAAGATGGCCAGGTGCAAGTCATTCATTACTTCACCCATTCTGACCCAAGGGTTAGTTTAACCCACTCTTATCATATTACTTTACCCACTCTATCATGTTACTTCACCCACTCTATCATGTTACTTTACCCACTCTATCGCAGGTGTTACTTCACCCACTCTCATGTTACTTTACCCACTCTATCATGTTACTTTACCCACTCTATCCCAGGTGTTACTTTACCCACTCTATCCCAGGTGTTACTTCACCCACTCTATCATGTTACTTTACCCACTCTATAATTTTACTTTACCCACTCTATCCCAGGTGTTACTTTACCCACTCTATTCCAGGTGTTACTTTACACACTCTATCATATTACTTCACCCACTCTATCATGTTACTTTACCCACTCTATCCCAGGTGTTACTTCACCCACTCTACCATGTTACTTTACCCCCTCTATCCCAGGTGTTACTTTACCCACTCTATCCCAGGTGTTACTTCACCCACTCTATCATGTTACTTTACCCACTCTATCCCAGGTGTTACTTTACCCACTCTATTCCAGGTGTTACTTTACACTCAATCATATTACTTCACCCACTCTATCATGTTACTTTACCCACTCTATCCCAGGTGTTACTTCACCCACTCTATCATGTTACTTTACCCACTCTATAATTTTACTTTACCCACTCTATCCCAGGTGTTACTTTACCCACTCTATTCCAGGTGTTACTTTACCCATTCTATCATATTACTTTACCCACTCTATCCCAGGTGTTACTTTACCCACTCTATCCCAGGTGTTACTTTACCCACTCTATCCCAGGTGTTACTTTACCCACTCTATCCCAGGTGTTACTTTACCCACTCTATCCCAGGTGTTACTATACCCACTCTATCATGTTACTTTGCATACTCTACCATGTTACTTTACCCACTCTATCCCAGGTGTTAATTTTTCCCACTCTATCCCAGGTGTTACTTTACCCACTCTATCATGTTACTTTGCATACTCTACCATGTTACTTTACCCGCTCTATCATGTTACTTTGCATACTCTACCATGTTACTTTACCCACTCTATCCCAGGTGTTAATTTTTCCCACTCTATCCCAGGTGTTACTTTACCCACTCTATCATGTTACTTTGCATACTCTACCATGTTACTTTACCCGCTCTATCATGTTACTTTACTCACTCTATCATGTTACTTTACCCACTCTATCCCAGGTGTTACTTTACCCACTCTATCCTAATACTGTAAGACAGGTAGACAGGTGGACAGATGAGCTAAGAGAGAGCTAAAACAAACCTAACCTCATCAACTGACCCATGTCTCCGCTGGTCTTTGAACTACCACACGTCTGACCAGTGCCCGTGGAATCTGTGTTGACCTCACTGTAAACACCGTGAGGCGAAAGACTGCCCTCAACAGTTGTACCTGGCAAGGTAGGGTTTGAAAAGTATGTCAATTCATAGCAACAATGTCAGTGATGTGAGTCCAGGATCTGAGGCAGGTATCTCCAGACATTCACGACTAGAGGCAGGTATCTCCAGACATTCACGACTACAGGCAAATATCTGTGTCTAAACACATTTATTATATAATTTGTTTTGTTTTGGGTTGATTCAGGGGCCTGAGTGGTCTCAAGTATGGTGTCCGCTTCGAGTGTTGGAGGTCCCGTATTCAAGACGCAGTGAAGGCCGGGATTTTTTCACATGGACTTCTACTAACAAAATTTCCCCTGGTCTCTGGGTAGTGAGATAGGACACCCGTGTGTATTGTTGCACACGTAAACAATCCCTCAGCAGTTGGAAATCAACACAGAGTAGCCTAACAGTGTTGCCCGGGCAAAATTTTGAGTTGAAAATCTACCCACAGTATTTCAGGATCCTCGCAGTGCTACGGAGTTCATGCACTGAGCTTAGATTCTCCAGACTCAGGCTTGAGTTAGGAGTAGAACGGACCACTTATGGGTTACACCCATGTGCCATGATGTTGATCCGTTGACTAAACTAAACTAAACTTGGGTTGATTACAATTGTTAAATTTATTTGTTGTTGCGCTCACTTTGAGCCTGCTATGGGCTATGATACGATCAAGCCATCACATTTTATAGGCCTGAGTGCATGAGGGGTAGGTGGTCAGTCTTTCCCTCTGTTCACAGCAATATATTCCTTGAGCCAATGGAAACACAGAAGTCAAAAACATGTGGCTAGACTAGGTCTTTCAAGTATTTCAGCCAAAGTTTCATGTGTTTATTCACTTTATATGATATACAACTCTGCAGTATACACCTGATGAGATGCAGCAAAATATGCCAGGCAATACATCATGCAACCATTTGTTTGTGGCTTCTGAGCTTAAATTTCCCTCCCAATCACACTCAAGACATTATCAGTCGAAGCCCACTACCAGCTATGCTAACACGCCCACCTATGCCATATATGTCTGGGTTTTATTTCTGCAGTGCTGTCTGCTGAAATCACCATGCAGAAATACAAACTCTATAGCTTCAGTGACAAACTACACTTGTGTTTTCCAACTATTTATATTTCCACAGCTTTACCCCAGCTAACCTACTTCATTTGAGGCAAAACTATTCCTGTTTACATAATGTTGATCTCTGTATCCGTGCTTACAATAAAACACAAATAAGTAATAAATATTGGACCCAACTATGTGTTAGCTCTACCAAAATATGAGCTTTAATGTTTACTTCCCTTCTCAACTAAAATTTAGGTAAATATTGAGTAATGAGTAAATGAGTAAATGAAAACTATAAGTAATAGCAAGAAACCTAACCCAAGTCTATTATTAGACTTTGGGCAAAATCAAACAGCCAGTAAACCTAGTAGTAGATGTAATGAACAAGTCCTTCAAGAAACAAATGAAGATCGTAAACTGATTAGAAACATTAGACACAGACAGTCAACATTTTTTGGACATGTTACGAGAAGAAATGAATTGGAGAACTTGGTGACGACTGGCAAGATCGAAGGGAAGAGACCAAGGGGAAGACCTAGAAGCAAATACCTGGATGGCTTGGCCACGTGGCATGATTGAGACAGAAACATGGAGCTGATCCACCTCTCTGGTGATCGAGTGAGATGGCAAAACATGAACGCCCACACTTACTGGCATGGTACACGATGGATGGAGATGCTATGTACAGAATCAGTTATAAAGCAATGAAGAGAATCATTATAGAAACAGACAGTAGCTGGTAACGTAGTCTCACCAAACACAATGTACATAAAGGATCAGCTGCAGAAGAAACTGCCAGATATATAAAATCTCATACAAAATAAGTCTACAAAATGTCTGGTGTGAATGCTCCATTAGAAGATGAAAGGCAGAAGACAAGAAGTAGAATAAGCAGCAGCAGCAGCAGAAGAAGAAGAAGAAGAAGAAGAAGAAGAAGAAGAAGAAGAAGAAGAAGAAGAAGAAGAAGAAGAAGAAGAAGAAGAAGAAGAAGAAGAAGAAGAAGAAGAAGAAGAAGAAGAAGAACAACAACAACAACAACAACAACAACAACAACAACAACAACAACAACAACAACAACAACAGCCGCCGCCGCCGCCGCCGCCGCCGCAGCAGCAGCAGCAACAACAACTACTATGAACATCTCAAAATTCTCACAATGATCACCTTTACCGCAGGTCGGTGAAGGTGATGGAGATTCAGCCCCGACCCCAGCCTCCCGGACCCCGAGCTGCAGTTTCAACTTGTGCTCCAGCCTGTGCCGATGGATGCTGTCACTGATTGCCTCCAGGTTGTGCAAGGTTTGGGAGTACAGGGACTTGGCTGATCCCACCTCATTCTCTAGGCGGCTAACACAACGTTTATGATTCTGTACGGTGATTAGGACAAGTTTAATGCAAGAACATTATCATAACAAGTATTTGCTGCATGACTTCTTCGTACATGAAGACACTATTTCATTTATATTAAACATGAATGTGAAACATGAATGTAAAATTGTTGTAGAACTTTATACACAACAATACTGACTGACTGACTGACTGACTGACTGGCACCTTGCTGTCTTGACAGAAGATAGTTTGTAAACTAGAGTTATGCATCTCCATAACACAAAGTATGGGCTGAAATTAGAGACTGTGTGTTGCCCATGCAGCATGATCCCTCTCTCGGCCTGCCTAGTTTACTCCAGAGGAAAGGTAACACCAATACGCTTGGAACAAGACAAGCTGCAGGATCAGCAAAGCAATACCTACTGTCCGCCTGTCGGAGCTTCCATCCTAGACCAGTTGCCGATCAAGGCTTAGGGCCTGGTCTGCCCTGCCATGACATTTTGTCTTTAGGATGCATTCCTTGGCACCAGGGTAAAGCTTGTACCCTCCTAGTTGTACTCCTCTGCCCAAAGCCGTTGCCACAATGTGGGGTGCCGGGTTTGGTGAGTGCCGCCCAACATTCAGTGCCAACAGAAAGCAGGTAGTACCGTCTACTGTCACACGGTAGCTCAGTCGTATCTGACTAAGACTTGACACCGACACAACAATAAGAAAGAGACAAACACATGTCTTTGGCCATGTGATGAGAGTGGCAATGGAGAGCATCGCGACAACTGGAAAGACCAATAGGAGCAGAAGCAGAGGCATACCAAGATAAATAATTTGGATGGGCTCAGATGGTGGCATAGAGTAATATATACTTTATATCTACTGAACTGTTACTATCCTACATCTACTGAACTGTTACTATCCCTCCAAGCCATCTTCTGGTCTGTTACTATCCCTCCAAGCCATCTTCTGGTCTATCCTATCCCTCCAAGCCATCTTCTGGTCTATCCTATCCCTCCAAGCCATCTTCTGGTGCCATCTTCTGGTCTGTTACTATCCCTCCAAGCCATCTTCTGGTCTGTCACTATTTCTCCAAGCCATCTTCTGGTCTGTTATTATTTCTCCAAGCCATCTTCTGGTCTATCCTATCCCTCCAAGCCATCTTCTGGTGCCATCTTCTGGTCTGTTACTATTTCTCCAAGCCATCTTCTGGTATGTCACTATTTCTCCAAGCCATCTTCTGGTCTGTTACTATTTCTCCAAGCCATCTTCTGGTCTGTCACTATTTCTCCAAGCCATCTTCTGGTCTGTCACTATCCCTCCAAGCCATCTTCTGGTCTGTTACTATTTCTCCAAGCCATCTTCTGGTCTGTCACTATCCCTCCAAGCCATCTTCTGGTCTGTTACTATTTCTCCAAGCCATCTTCTGGTCTGTCACTATTTCTCCAAGCCATCTTCTGGTCTGTTACTATTTCTCCAAGCCATCTTCTGGTCTGTCACTATTTCTCCAAGCCATCTTCTGGTCTGTCACTATCCCTCCAAGCCATCTTCTGGTCTGTTACTATCCCTCCAAGCCATCTTCTGGTCTGTAATTATTTCTCCAAGCCATCTTCTGGTCTGTTACTATTTCTCAAAGCCATCTACTAGTCTGTCACTATCCCTCCTACCAATCTAGGGATGTGTGACTATCATATCCAGCCATCGACTAGTTTACTATTTCCAACAAAACTAACCTCTCAAACAAAACACATATATTTACCTCCAACAGTTGATGAAACTTCTCTTTCATGTCAAAGTAGGGCCTGCAGAAACAGGTAAAAGACTGCTGTAAAAATTAATAAAGGAATCTGTTTCATTCTATAACTGTTTGATATATGTTGCTTACTCCATATTTTCAGACCAATCAACACTGTGGATAATATGGCCCATATCACTTCAGTCACATTTATTTCCTAGAAAATCTCCACGTACCCATTTTTACGATGGGTCGACCTGGGAACTCAGGTCAATGAAGAAAAATAACAAATTCCTTGCGTAAAAAGGGAACTGAATATATCACCGAAGGTTAAGTAGGCAAGCCTGCTATTCCCTGTGCTAACCCACCTCCCCAGTGACTACTGCAGTCATTATAAAAAGTTGAATTCCCAAAAAGAGGGCTCAATTTTAATTTTGTACAAGGAAATAAATTGCCTCAGTGGATCTTCTGAGGCCAAAGAGCATTGCTGAACCCATGAGGTCGAGGAAGATTGCTGAACCCATGAAATCACAAAACAATTCTATGAACAAAGTGGTCAACAAAGATTGCAGAACCTGTCTGGCACGTACTTTTGTGACCCACAAAGTCCAGGAACATTCTTGTGCCCTTGAAACTAAACAGTGTAGCAGAATTCTTGACCTGAGATGTCTGCTGCAGCAACATCAAGGAACATGGTTAAACCTATCTCACACAACATCAAGGAACATGGTTAAACCTATCTCACACAACATCAAGGAACATGGTTAAACCTATCTCACACAACATCAAGGAACATGGTTAAACCTATCTCACACAACATCAAGGAACATGGTTAAACCTATCTCACACAACATCAAGGAACATGGTTAAAACCTATCTCACACAACATCAAGGAACATGGTTAAACCTATCTCACACAACATCAAGGAACATGGTTAAACCTATCTCACACAACATCAAGGAACATGGTTAAACCTATCTCACACAACATCAAGGAACATGGTTAAACCTATCTCACACAACATCAAGGAACATGGTTAAACCTATCTCACACAACATCAAGGAACATGGTTAAACCTATCTCACACAACATCAAGGAACATGGTTAAACCTATCTCACACAACATCAAGGAACATGGTTAAACCTATCTCACACAACATCAAGGAACATGGTTAAACCTATCTCACACAACATCAAGGAACATGGTTAAACCTATCTCACACAACATCAAGGAACATGGTTAAACCTATCTCACACAACATCAAGGAACATGGTTAAACCTATCTCACACAACATCAAGGAACATGGTTAAACCTATCTCACACAACGAGACCAATGACACTGCTCAAATCACAACATCAAGGAACATGGCTAAACCTATCTCACACAATGAGACCAATGACACTGCTCAAATCACAACATCAAGGAACATGGCTAAACCTATCTCACACAATCACCAGAGTCGTGGATCAGCTCTGTGTTCTAGTCCTGACCATTCCATGTGGCCAAGCTAGCTAGCTATTTACTTCTCTACCTTCCCCTTGTTCTTTTCCCTTCAATCTTGCCAGTTGTTACCAAGTTCTGCAGTTTATTTCTTCTCTTAACGTGCCCAAAAAATCTTGACTATGTCTAATTTCTCTAATCAGTTTACAGTTTTCATTTGTTTCTTGTAGAACTTGCTCATTTGCTTTTCTATCTGTCCGTGGTATTCTTTGCATTTTCCTCGGAAAACACATTTCCACTGCCATTAGATGTTTATCAGCTTGCCTGCTAATTGTTCACAATTCACATCCATACAAAAGAATAGGTTCTAAGTAGCACTTCAACAATATTTTTCTGATTGCAATTGGCCTCTTTTTATTGATCAGAATGTTTTAATCTTGCAAAATGCAACCATTGCAATAGATTATTGTTCTAATCTCTACAGGGCACCTCCCATCAGGTGTTATGACTGTGCCAAGATAATTGAACTAATTCACTTGGTTCAAATATTCCCATTTACCTCTATACTTGATACACAAACTGTATAAAATGATTATTAGAGGACACAACAGACAACAGTAATGACTGGCACCTTGCCGTCTTGACAGACGATAGTTTGTAAAATGGAGTTACACCTCTTCAAAGAACAAAGTCTGGACTTAATTTAGAGACCATATATTGTGCATGCAGCATGATCGCTCTCTCGGCCCGGTGTAGTTTATTCCAGAGGAAAGGTAACACCATTTACATTACATTGGCACCTTGCCGTCTTGACAGATGATAGTTTGTTACATTGTGCTTCAAAAAGGCTTAATAACTACAGCCCATGGCGGTAGCGAATGTGACTGATAAGGCCAATTTGCGCTGTAAATGTTTGTCCACAGTGGATGCATCTGAACACATGATCATTTCCGCCATAATGCACCATCTTACGTCTCGCACGCTCGGTGTGTGACTATCTGCAATCATTTTCTCCTTTGCCTTTACTCTATTTCTGATATTTGCCCTCAACATGTTCAGCGGCGACTTGCTCCCAATGTGCATTATCAATCATGTCCCGCTTACACACATCTTTGTGTCGTAGTAGAGGTGACCCTGAGATCTCTTACCCATCTGTAATTCACCAAACAAGATGTCCTTTGGTATTCTACCATCATCCATCCTCCTAACGTGTCCTATCCATCTAAGTCTACGAAGACTGAGCATGAAATAAACCGTCACACAACCTGATCTTTCCAATACTTCAGTATTTGTGATTTTGTCTTGCCACTGAATACTAAGTATTCTTCGCAGACACCACATATGAAAGCTGTTTAAATGTTTCTCTTGGTGTGAGTAAGTTAACCATGTTTCACTGCCATAAAGAAGAGTACTAAGAACACAGGCTTGATAGACAAAGGACTTTTGTTTTGGCAGTAAGCTTCCAGTTCTCAAAGACTCTTTTTGTTAACCTGTTCATTGTTGTTGCTGCCTTACCAATCCTGATGTTGATTTCCTGATCTAGGGATAATTTGCTATTTACCTCTGATCCTAGATATGTAAAATGGTCTACTATCTCCAATTCGCCGTCGTCAATAAAGATTGATGGTACCCCATGTGCACCTTGTGACATAATCTGTGTCTTCTTTTTGCTAACAGACATTGTGGTGTACACCAATACATAAATACACCAAAAGGTAACACCAATACGTCTGGAACAAGACAAGCTGCAGAAGCTGCCAGATCAGCAAAGAGTGCTCTGTCGGTCTGTCACAGCTTCCATCCTAGACCAGGTTTCGACCAAGGCTTAGGGCCTGGTCTGATCTACCATTACATTTAGTCTTCATGTTGCATTTCCTCACACTAGAATAAGGCTTGTACCCTCCTAATTGCGCTCCTCTGCTCGAAACTGAAACTGTTGGCACAATGTCTGGTTTGATGAGCAATGCCCAACATTCGACGCTAACAGAAAGCAGGCAGTACTGTCATCCACTGTCATATGATAGGTTAGACATATTTTAATAACTTCTGCTTATTTCTAGTGACAAGGACAATGATTGTCTGCAACATGTCCAGATTTAATTAAATGCCATGTTATTGAGGGCGGTGGCTCCTTTCAGCAGTTGCTAGGCTGAGTTGACTTGCCAGAATTTTCACTGTTTGCTTCCTAATCCATTTACTTTCTAACTGTAATTTCATTCTGCCTATAAAGATGGCATTTACACTGAGACTAATTGGCATTTACGCTGAAACTGATATATGCAATTGGATATGGACTGGCATTTACACTGAGAGTGATATATGCAACTGGATATGGACTGGCATTTACACTGAGAGTGATATATGCAACTGGATATGGCATACAGAGGTAGAGTTTCTTTTATTATTGGGGTTGGTAAAGAAGTGGTTTTGTATCTCAAAGCTGGAACTGTGCTGTAGTATGTATTGAGCTACTATATGACAGTCGATGGTATTACCTGCCTTCTGTTAGCGCTGAATGTTGGGCCACGCTGAATGTTGGGCCAAGCTGAATGTTGGGCCATGCTGAATGTTGGGCCACGCTGAATGTTGGGCCAAGCTGAATGTTGGGCCAAGCTGAATGTTGGGCCATGCTGAATGTTGGGCCACGCTGAATGTTGGGCCAAGCTGAATGTTGGGCCAAGCTGAATGTTGGGCCACGCTGAATGTTGGGCCACGCTCAAGTAAACCCGACACCCCACATTGTGCCAATGGTTTCAGGCAGAGGAGCGCAATTGAGAGGGTACAAGCCTTACCCTATTGCAAGTAAATGCAACCTAAACATTAAATGTCATGGCAGGGCAGACCAGATCTTAAGCCTTGGTTGGCAACTGTTCTAAGATAGAAGCTCTGACAGGCGGACAGTTAGAGCATTGCCTTACTGATCTGGCAACTTCTGCAGCTTGTCTTGTTCCAGACGTATTGGTGTTACCTTTCCTTTGGAGTTAACTAGGCAAGCCAAGACAGGGATCATACTGCTTGGGCAACACATGGTCTCTAATTTCAGCCCAGACTTTGTGTTATGGAGAGGTATAACTCCATTTTACAAACTATCGTCTGTCAAGACGGCAAGGTGCCAGTCAGCATGTGAGCAAACATAAAAATCTGCAGATTAGTAAATGACTCAGGGAAATAGACCAACAGGTCTATAGTTCAGGTATACATGAGCAGACTCATTATCTACCTGGATTTTGCAATGACTTTCTTGAGATCCTTCTGCAGATGATGCACCTCCTCCTCCCTGCGCTTGAAGATGAGTGTGATTGCATGATGGTGCTGCGCACTCTCGAGTGTTTCTTTCTCAGCGTCGTTGACCTTAAAGTCAAGGAACAAAATGTTGATTGTTTTGTCACCTGTTACTTGTTATTCTGAAAGTGACTGGTACAATACACAAATACAAAAGAGTTCCTGTAATACACAGAAATATCAATTTCTCTGTCTTCTTCTCGTTCTTCTCCACTTTATTAATCTTCTTCTCTACTTCATCTTCTTCTCCGCCTCCCAACGGAGCATAGGATCTCAACTCATGACCAGTCAGTCCTTTGTAGACTTGTTCGTGACTGGTTATAATTTGCAGCTGAAGTTTTCTACAGGAGGAAGTACCAGTCTCATGCCAACCCTCATTTATGACAAGCAAGTTAGGTTACAGTGCTGTTACTCTTTGCTCTGCTGATGGGCTCATGTATGATGTGGGTGTGAGCTTCTGGGTGACATGAGTTAGGTTACAGTGCTGTTACTCTTTGCTTTGCTGATGGGCCCCGGTATGATGTGGGTGTGAGCTTCTGGGTGGCATGAGTTAGGTTACAGTGCTGTTACTCTTTGCTCTGCTGATGGGCTCATGTATGATGTGGGTGTGAGCTTCTGGGTGACATGAGTTAGGTTACAGTGCTGTTACTCTTTGCTCTGCTGATGGGCTCCGGTATGATGTGGGTGTGAGCTTCTGGGTGACATGAGTTAGGTTACAGTGCTGTTACTCTTTGCTCTGCTGATGGGCCCCGGTATGATGTGGGTGTGAGCTTCTGGGTGGCATGAGTTAGGTTACAGTGCTGTTACTCTTTGCTCTGCTAATGGGCTCCGGTATGATGTGGGTGTGAACTTCTGGGTGTCATGAGTTAGGTTACAGTGCTGTTACTCTTTGCTCTGCTGATGGGCCACGGTATGATGTGGGTGTGAGCTTCTGGGTGACATGAGTTAGGTTACAGTGCTGTTACTCTTTGCTCTGCTGATGGGCTCCGGTATGATGTGGGTGTGAGCTTCTGGGTGGCATGAGTTAAGTTACAGTGCTGTTACTCTTTGCTCTGCTGATGGGCTCCGGTATGATGTGGGTGTGAGCTTCTGGGTGGCATGAGTTAGGTTACAGTGCTGTTACTCTTTGCTCTGCTGATCGGCTCCGGTATGATGTGGGTGTGAGCTTCTGGGTGGCATGAGTTAGGTTACAGTGCTATTACTCTTTGCTTTGCTGATGGGCTCCGATATGATGTGGGTGTGAGCTTCTGGGTGGCATGAGTTAGGTTACAGTGCTGTTACTCTTTGCTCTGCTGATGGGCTCCGGTATGATGTGGGTGTGAGCTTCTGGGTGGCATGAGTTAGGTTACAGTGCTGTTACTCTTTGCTCTGCTGATGGGCTCCGGTATGATGTGGGTGTGAGCTTCTGGGTGGCATGAGTTAGGTTACAGTGCTGTTACTCTTTGCTCTGCTGATGGGCTCCGGTATGATGTGGGTGTGAGATTATGGGTGACATGAGTTAGGTTACAGTGCTGTTACTCTTTGCTCTGCTGATGGGCCCCGTTAAGATGTGGGTGTGAGCTTCTGGGTGGCATGAGTTAGGTTACAGTGCTGTTACTCTTTGCTCTGCTGATGGGCTCCGGTATGATGTGGGTGTGAGCTTCTGGGTGGCATGAGTAGGTTACAGTGCTGTTACTCTTTGCTCTGCTGATGGGCTCATGCATGATGTGGGTGTGAGCTTCTGGGTGGCATGAGTTAGGTTACAGTGCTGTTACTCTTTGCTCTGCTGATGGGCCCCGGTATGAAGTGGGTGTGAGCTTCTGGGTGACATGAGTTAGGTTACAGTACTGTTACTCTTTGCTCTGCTGATGGGCCCCGGTATGATGTGGGTGTGAGCTTCTGGGTGGCATGAGTTAGGTTACAGTGCTGTTACTCTTTGATCTGCTGATGGGCTCCGATATGATGTGGGTGTGAGCTTCTGGGTGGCATGAGTTAGGTTACAGTGCTGTTACTCTTTGCTCTGCTGATGGGCTCCAGTATGATGTGGGTGTGAGCTTCTGGGTGACATGAGTTAGGTTACAGTGCTGTTACTGTTTGCTCTGCTGATGGGCTCATGTATGATGTGGGTGTGAGCTTCTGGGTGACATGAGTTAGGTTACAGTGCTGTTACTCTTTGCTCTGCTGATGGGCTCATGTATGATGTGGGTGTGAGCTTCTGGGTGGCATGAGTAAGGTTAGGGGATGAACAGGCTGATAGGCTGGCAGGGAAAGCACCTCTTGGTGGTAAATTACCTATGGACAAGGGAGAGTGATCATGCACCTGTGGGACCAGGTGGAGGAACAGATTGAGAACCCATATGTGGAAAGAATGAAATTGCGGGGGATTGGCAGGGGTTCTGGAAGAATCTCAAATCTGAGAGAGAAGACCAGGTGAACTTCCAATCAGATAGCGGTGGGAATTATTAGTAGTATGACTCTTCGCTTGCTGTTGAGCGAGGGGATAGAGCGCGTATGGGAATGTCCTGAATGCAGTGATGTCATTTCTTAGCTCAACTCAACTCAAGTACAGGTGGGTTAACCAAATGTGTCACACGAGCAAACAAGCTGTACACTTACCTTTAATGTGGCGTGGTTCAGCATCTCTTGCCAGGTGGGGTCCAAATCCTGCTCCCGTCGTTTGTACCCCTCTTCTGCCAGCTGGACCATTTCCCTGGCTGCCTCATGCATTCTCCGAGATCTCTCGAACCGCAGCACTGCCTTCTGGCTTTCTAGATGAGCCTGCGTTAGAAGCAGATAGTCATGCCATAGTACAATTGTATCTCTGATTGATTAAATTACTGATTGAATGATTGGCTGATATCTTTAAATCATTGAATGGCTGTATTGATTGGTTGTATGAAAGACTTACTAATTGACTTTGATTTAATTATTGAATTATTATTGAATTGTTGATTTACTGACTTAATTATTGACTAATAGATTGAAAGATTGAATAATTGACTATTTAATCAAATGACTGATCAATTGACCTACTGAATAAATGACAGATACATTTACTGAGTGAATGATAGACTGGCTGATAGACTGACTGATAGTTAATCAATGATAAACTGGATTCAAGGGCCATCTTCATTACAGTGTGAAACAATCCATCAGTGGTTCAATCAATGGAGGTGGCTGAGAGTCTACGGTGTTCGTTTCAGGAGCAGAAGGTACTGGGTTCAGTACAGAGCTTGAAGTTTGTCCAAGAACCATTGGTGTCTAATATCACACGCCCCTCCCCATTGATCTCTTGGGTAGTGAGATCAGGTACCTAATCTGCTTAAATTAGGACCAAAAATAGGAGGTTACAAGTTGAACACTTTAAAAATCCCATGGCATTTAGAAATTGCAATGAGTTGACTGTAAGGCCACTGCCCAGACACAAACCTGTAACCTTGACACAAACCTGTAACCCTGACACACATGCATGTTGAGGTCAGACACACTGATCTCTAAGGTGCATAACCAGGTGTGACACTCCCACCCCCCTTCCCTCAAAAGAAAAATGAAGAAGTAAAAGACAAAGTTTCAATCTCCTCCTTCAGGTGACACTAGGAGTCTCCCAGCTCAGTGCACAACTCGACGGCGCTGGTGATAATGCTAAAGTGTGTATACCAGAATTCACATAAGCTGTGAATATCCTGTTATGGGCAGATTCTTTTAACTGTGTCATATGACTGGAACCTTGCCATCTTGACGGATGATCGTTTGTTACATTGTGCTTCAAACAACTACTATACCTCTATATAGCACAAAGCCTGGGCTGAACTGAGAGACCATGTGTTGCCAATGCAGCATGATCCCTCTCTTGGCCTGTCTAGTGTATTCCAGAAGACCAATACATCAGGAACAGAAGCTGCTAGATCAGCAAAGCAATGCTCTAACTGTCTGCCTGTTGGAGCTTTGACCCTAGACCAGTTGCCAACCAAGACTTAGGCCCTGTTTTTCTCTGCTATGATATTTAGTCTTTAGGTTGCATTTCCTTGCACCAGGATAAGGCTTTTACCCAGTTGTGCTCTTCCGTCTGAAGCCATTGGCACAATATGGGGTGTCAGGTTTGGTGAATGCCACCCAATATTCGGTGCTAACAGAAAGCAAGTAGTACTGTGTATTGTCATATGGTAGCTCAGTCATATCTGACTAAGACCTGAAACTTAACTGTGTCATATTAAATATAAAATTAATGATTCATAGAACAAAGATGTATGTTTAGAAGTTTAGATGTAGAAGAAAATCCAACCTCTTTCAACCTCATTCTGGCATCATAATAAGGACGTGCCTTATCCACACAACTGCCAAGTTTCCTCGACAGAGCATTCAGAGACTGAGTTGATTCGGACAGAACCTGACGAAAAGCTGTTCTTGCATCCTGTTGACAAATAACAAGTTATATTGAAGAACAAACATTAAATAAATATGGTTCCATGAAAGAACAATATGAAACACATTACAAACATTAATTTATTAAATCTTTTTCTTCTTTTTACCTACTGCTTTTGCCGTAAAGTGTGGCAGAGAGTAGATGTAATTTTCTGCTTTTGCCATTAAGTGTGGCAGACAGTAGATGTAATTTTCTGCTTTTGCCGTAAGTGTGGTAAAGAGTAGATGTAAAGTTCTGCTTTTGTGGTAAAGTGTGAGATGTAATGTTCTGCTTTTGAGGTAAAGTGTGGCAGAGAGTAGATGTAATTTTCTGCTTTTGCCATTAAGTGTGGCAGACAGTAGATGTAATTTTCTGCTTTTGCCATAAGTGTGGCAGAGAGTACATGTAAATTTCTGCTTTTGTGGTAAAGTGTGGCAGAGAGTAGATGTAATGTTCTGCTTTTGTGGTAAAGTGTGGCAGAGAGTAGATGTAATTTTCTGCTTTTGCCAAAAGTGTGGCAGAGAGTAGATGTAATTTTCTGCTTTTGTGGTAAAGTGTGGCAGAGAGTAGATGTAATTTTCTGCTTTTGCAGTTAAGTGATGCAGAGAGTAGATGTAATTTTCTGCTTTTGCTGAGTAGATGTAATTTTCTGCTTTTGCCGTTAAGTGTCGCAGACAGTAGATGTAATTTTCTGCCTTTGTGGTAAAGTGTGGCAGAGAGTAGATGTAATTTTCTGCTTTTGAAGTAAAGTGTGGCAGAGAGTAGATGTAATTTTCTGCTTTGAAGTAAAGTGTGGCAGGCAGTAGATGTAATTTTCTGCTTTTCACTTCTCTTGTTGCTTGTGCTAATGTCACATTTCATTACTTCAATGTCTTTTTTCCTCTGTCTAGCCATCTCTTTCAATGGGTTATCTCCTTGCCTTGTATCATGATGTTCTCATGTAGAAAGTTGTAGCCGCTGGTTGATCTTGTTCCATTCTAGCTAAATGTTGAACCATTTTATTGTTTAGTGTTCTATAACGTCTCCAAATTCAATAAAGTATTATTTACATTTCTATAAGGTATCCCTCCACTTGTTTTTAGTTTCTCAAATTCTCTTTCAATCTTTTCTTGTTTTTCCAGTAGCATTTCTTATGCACCGCATCTCAATGATGTGATTTTACACCTGTGTGTTTCTACTACTATCCATGTCTGGCCTTGGTAACACAGAAATGGGACTAATAAAGCATATATCGGCTTCTTTTTTGTATGCATGTTGATATTTGGATGTTTTAGGATAGGTGCTATTTGATAGCTGATGTTTGCTTTGTGTATTCTCATTTCTATTTCTTCATCTATTCTTCCATCCTGTATGAACATACTGCCCAGATACTTGTTTGAAGTGTTTCTTCTTCTTCGTTCATCCGGAGTTTTTTTTTCGGATGTGATTGCGTTGTGCCTGTTTACAGCAGAGCTGCGTTCTTGCGCCGTTAGGCCGACACATCCGACTTCTGCGGGCATTTGTTGACCGGGTTAACCTTCCCGGGGTTTGAAGTGTTTGAAATAACACAAGAAAATATAATAATAACTACAGTGAAATGTTTATATGTGGTAAGCAGGTTCATACGCAGGCAAGTAGTTGGGTAGGTGGTTAGGTATGTAGTTAGTGTAGTAAGTATGTAGATGGTAGGGGAGAGTGGGGGTGTAGGCAGGAAGAGTAAGGAAGAGTATGTAGGCAGCTCATCATCATCATGTGCGGACATCTCTACAGTTGAGTCCTTGGTGTTGTAGATCAATTCTGTTGATGGTATTCCTCCAGGCCATCATCTCAGTCCGTCTAGCACAATTTCTCTCAGTCTGCCCATGTTTTCCCCAATGCCTCTCTTCTCATTACATGACAAAAGGACATTGTAGGTAGGTAACTATGTAGATAGAAAGGTAGGTAGATAGGTAGGTAGGTAGGCTGTAAGGCAGTTGTGTAGGAGGTAGGTTGGTAGGTAGTTAACAAACACGTTAATTGCAATCCTTAACAGGACGTTGCAGTCAACCCAGCATTTTTTTAGCTGTTTGTGATTCCTGGGCAAGTTTACGTTCAGCAGTTTGCCATTACTTTCTGAATGACCGGCACTCATACCATTGTATGGAAACCAACTCAAGACAGTTTGCTTCCAAAATGCCTGCTGCTGTGTTCTGAACATGATATGTGGGATTACGAATTGCATTCATAACCCCTCATGGCAGAGCCGGCTAGATAGATAGGTAGGCAGGCAAAAGAGGTAAGTAGTATGTTGGTGAGTATATAAATTAGCAAGTAGACATAAAAAGGTAGAGTAGTAAAAAAAATAATAGGTTGACAAGTAAAAGTTGATAGACTGCTACACAGATTAACAGGTAGGTAAAATGGTAAACAGTTAGATATGCAGACATACAGAAATGTAGGTAGACAGAATGGTAATGTTGTATGTAGGGATGAATGGTTGACAAGAAAGGCAGTTTAGCACAGGATTCTGGGATGTAAGTATGGTCAACAGTTAAGATAGGTTAAGTAGGTAGGTAAATTAGTAGGTAAATTAAAGGGTAGGTTGGTGGATAGGTTAGATCGGGAGTGGTATTAAGCAGACAGGTAAGGTATGTGTGTATGTGAATTATCTGATGTTGTTTATGTGAAGTATGTTATACTGCAACAAACTAACTCTTACGTCAAGCTCCATTTCTAGTCTGTTGATGTCCTCGCTTGCTCGGTTTAACTTTTCTAGTTCAACCTGGAAAACCAGATACATATATCACATACATATTTATATATATTATTTAATTATACATATAAATATATACCCAATTGGATAAACAAAAAAATCTGGTAAGCTGGCAATGCCCACACACTGCAAATCTCCTATGTCATCGATTGGATGGCACATTTTGGAAAACGGTTACGTGATTGATAGGGACAATGCTTTTGTATGTGTTGTTTAATACACAAAATGATTGCATGTTAAAACTGGCAGAGGCAATCGCCATTCATTTACAAATGCCAACTTTGTGCAAACAAAATATCATGATAGTCAGTTACAATCTACTTTTATGATTAAATCAGCTAAATATCTGTGTTGTATATTTCAGCGTTAAGGAATTATCTTATAGTTTTAGCTTATGTTGTGTGATTTTTGCAATATGTACCTGACGAGATGCAACAAAATATACCAGGCAATAAATCGCACAATCTATTGATTGTGTCTTTGTTTATTCAATTATATTAATGGCCTTCTTTTTCATCCCTTTTTTTCTTTTTGTCTTATTCTGGTACTAAATTAAATAGATGGAAAATGGAACAAACAGATCTATCCAAAATAACTCACAATTGAAAAAGATTAGTTATTTAGACAAATCAAACTGAAAGAAATGAAATATTTCAGGCATGTCTAGAGACATGAATTCTTAGAAAAGATAATGATGGAGGGAGATGTATTGGGGAAGCAGAGACTATGAAGACAACATCATAGATGGATTCAAGTGTGATAGATAATTTACATATGACAGCAACAGAGGTAGGAAGTCTGGCCTATGGCAGAGAGGAATTTTTTAAGTCTTCTTTCACTCACTTGCAATTTGTCTATAACTGCAATGATGTCTTTGTATGAATTTAACTATATCTTTTAGTTCACTCAGCGGACCATAGAGTTTATCTTTCACTGCCATCGCGCTAGGCCAGTAGATTTTTCTAGATATGTTGTACTTTGGGCAGTCTTGGAGTACGTGATCTGCTGCCTGTGGAAGCGCTGTTATGGGGGGAAGTTCTACACGGGACAAACCATTGAATGATGATGATGGTGATGATGATGATGATGATGATGATTATGGTGATGATGATGATTATGGTGATGATGATGATGGTGATGATGATGATGATGATAGTGGTGGTGGTGGTGGAGATGATGATGATGACAATGATGATGATGGTGGTGGTGGTGATGATGATGGTGATGGTAGTGATGATGATGATGACAATGATGATGACAATGACAATGATGATGATGATTTATGATGATGATGATGATGATGGTGGTGGTGGTGGTGATGATGATGACGATGATGATGATGTATGGTGGTGGTGATGATGATGATGATGATAATGATGTATGATGATGATGATGATGATGATGATGATGGTGGAGGTGGTGGTGATGATGATGATGATGGTGGTGGTGATGATGGTGATGATGATGATGATGATGATGATGATGATGATGATGATGATGATGATGATGATGATGATGATGGTGGAGGTGGTGGTGGTGATGATGATGATGATGATGGTGGAGGTGGTGGTGGTGATGATGATGATGATGATGATGATGGTGGAGGTGGTGGTGGTGATGATGATGATGATGATGATGATGATGATGGTGGAGGTGGTGGTGGTGATGATGATGATGATGATGATGATGGTGGAGGTGGTGGTGGTGATGATGATGATGATGATGATGGAGGTGGTGGTGGTGGTGATGATGATGATGATGATGATGATGATGATGGTGGAGGTGGTGGTGGTGATGATGATGATGATGATGGTGGAGGTGGTGGTGGTGATGATGATGATGATGATGATGATGGTGGAGGTGGTGGTGGTGATGATGATGATGATGATGATGATGATGGTGGTGGAGGTGGTGGTGGTGATGATGATGATGATGATGGTGGTGGTGATGATGGTGATGATGATGATGATGATGATGATGATGATGGTGGTGGAGGTGGTGGTGGTGATGATGATGATGGTGGTGGTGATGATGGTGATGATGACGATGGTGATGATGGTGGTGATGATGATGATGATGATGATGATGATGATGGTGATAGTGATGATGATGATGATGATGATGATGATGATGATGATGATGATGATGATGATGATGATGATGGTGGAGGCGGTGGTGGTGATGATGATGATGATGATGATGATGATGGTGGAGGTGGTGGTGGTGATGATGATGATGATGATGATGATGGTGGAGGTGGTGGTGGTAATGATGATGATGATGATGATGATGATGGTGGTGGAGGTGGTGGTGGTGATGATGATGATGGTGGAGGTGGTGGTGGTGATGATGATGATGGTGGTGGTGATGATGGTGATGACGACGATGGTGATGGTGATGATGTTGGTGATGATGATGATGATGATGATGATGATGATGATGATGATGATGATGGTGATAGTGATGATGATGATGATGATGATGATGATGATGATGATGATGATGATGATGATGATGATGATGATGACGATTATGATGATGATGATGATTATGATGATGATGTATAAAACTATATACATACTTGAATCCTTGGATCCAACTCTTCATCTCCTTCTTCTTCGCTGCCTGATGGCACCCGATGCAGACGCAGGTGATGTCGGTGAGAGTGGGACAAATGATGCGGGCCTAGTAACGGTAAATCGGCCTTGATGTAAGTCTCCGGGGTCGCCATGTGTTGAGTCATTGCTATCTCACCTGAAAGAGAAAAGGGTTCAGTACAGGCACATAATACAACTCACACTGTTGTTAATGGAAACAAATTGTCAAATAACTCAAGGCCTTGAACAACATAATTTTAATAGGAGTGCAATCTGACTGCTATATTGTAATATTTAAGTTATAAACACACAAAAAGTGATACTGAAATAATTAGCAAAGGAACTCTTTGGTGGCTTGTGAAGGAGAAGACGAAGCACCAATAGGAATGTCCTAAGAGTATTTATGTTGATTCTTAAATTCAACAGTTTCTTAAATTCAGCAGTTTCGTACATTTTCACACATTTGTGAGACTCTCTGAGGATATTTCACATACACACTATCCACCTCAGGTACTGACACTACTATTCATTTGAAACAGACAATTACAAACTGACAAATAACACCACTAATATCACACATCCTTGCTCTGAAAACATTACTTACACCGCAAATGCAACTCACACTAAAGTTGCATATCCCTTACAGGACTCGCAGTCAACCCCAGCATTTTCAGACTGTTTTGTGATTTTCTAGGCAACTTTATATTCAATAGTTTGGCATTGCTTCCTTTATGAATTCATACTATTGTATGAAAACCAGCGCCAGGCAATCTGCTTCGAAATTGCCTGCAGCTGATGTCGACCCTGGTATACGGGATTGTGAATCAATTTCGCTACCCCTTTGCCACTAACGCCAGCTTTTGTGATTTATTTACTACTCAGGCACAGCAAGGGAACATTTCCCATACAAAGATCACAATTTGCAATGATTTGTTTTAGACAGCTGTTTACAGTAAAAGAAAAATATTACACATTTATTTAAACCAAATTACGGTTAAATTCATTTTCATCATTCACGTGTAAAGTGTTTAATGAATACTAATTAACCGGTGGCAAATTTATACCGTTATTCATCATCATGTGCCATGCCAATAAGTGTTTGCGATCATGTTTCACCATCCCTCATGATCACCAGAGTCGTGGAACATCTCTCTTTTTTGGGGGGTCTCCATTATGCCATGTGGCCAAGCCAGCCAGACATTTACTTCTCTGTTTTCCCCTTGTTCTCTTCCCCTCAATCTTGTTGTCACCAAGTTCTCCAGTTTATTTCTTCTCATAACGTTCCCAAAAAGTCTTATTACTCTAATCAATTTATGAAGTTCATTTACATTTTCATTAGGTCTAGATAAGTGGAATCAAAACAGGCCGTTAGGTTTGTTTCATTAGTCTGATCAATAAAATACATTTTGCTGAGCTCACTTGCCAGTAATTATAAATGTACAAGGTATTTAATGAATAACAATTAATTGATGGCTAATTAGAATGTTTAATCAGATCACAGCAATGGTTACAAAATAGTGATTTCACTTTTAGTAAGTTGTGTCAGTTGTAAAAAGTTATAAATGTCCATGGTGCAAAAGTAATAAACGCCCATGGTACAAAAGTTATAAATGACCATGGTACACATCTCATCTCATCTGTTCCTCTTGTACCTTGCGGTGTCGAGGTGAAGTATAAACATCATGAGAGTGCCCGATTATGGGCTTCATGTATCGATATTCCCATGGACTCTGCTATTCCCTCCGTTCAACATTTACGTGGTCGGCCTCTTCCTCTGTTTCCATCTGGTACAAAAGTTATAAATGTCCATGGTACAAAAGTTCATCATTCATTCAGTAGCATGTCCTTTGCAGAATCTCGCTCCCATAAGAACCTTCTGGAAAATGTCTCGGTCATAAGCAAGATGTCCCAGGTCTGATACACCCATATGGAGATCATCTGCCACATCCTGCACCCATCTTCTCTTTGGCCGTCCTCTTCCTCTCTTCCCAGGCATATACCCCTCCATTATTGTTCTCTCCAAACTTTCGTGATGTTTCAAGTGACCAAAATATTTCAATTTTCTTTATTTTATCGTCTTTAGTAGCCAACCTTCTTCAATATTCAGATCTTGTCATTTGGATGCATGTGTTCTTTTCTGTATCTGAGATATTCTTAGACTCCGTCTATAACATTTATATTCAAAGACAATTATGCACTGTTCAGCTTGTTTAGTAAGTGTCCATGTCTCACAGGTGTATGTTGCAATGGGACAGATGCATGCTCTTAAAAATCTAATTTTTGTGGTTCTGTCTGTTCCATGCCACAATTTATTCAGTTGTTTTAATTTTTTAAGAGCAATAGATATTTGTCTTTTAATTTCTTTCCTTGTGTCACCGTTGTTGGTAATTAATGACCCAAGATATTTGACATTTTTCACCACCTCCAATCTTTCCTCATTAACATATATTTATTTCTCCATATTTGTTTTATCTGTAAGCATTATCTTTGGTTTTGTTTTTCGCTATTCTTTTGGGTTGAGGTTATTAGTTTTTCTATACCATTCCGTAATGTGGATAATAATACTGTATCATCAGCATATCAATCTCTGGTATTTCATGACCACCAATATTTAGGGCATCATATTGCTCCTTCATCATATCATCTCTGACATTTCTCATATTTTCGGTGTACAGGTTTAACAAATAGGGTGACAGCACAGAGCCCTGATTGACTCCTTGCTTGGTGTCAAACCAATCTGTTGTCTTACCATCTATTCTAACTGCTGCTGGTTAGTCTAGATAGAGCATTTTTATGAGTTGTATTACATGTGATGGAAAGCCCATTTTCCTCATGATTTCCGAAAATTTCTGATGTTGTACACAGTCTTTGAATAATCCACAAAACACGAGAATAGGTTTACATTAAATTCTCTACACTTCTCTATTATTAAATGCATGTTGAGTATGTGATCTCTTGTTCCTCTTCCTTGTCTAAATCCAGCTTGAACCATGTTAATTTCTTCTTCGATTTTCTTTTGAAGTCTTCCCATTATGATTAATAGTAGAATTTTACTTGCATGACTGATCAGGGCAACAGTTCTATAGTTGGTGCATAATTTCAGGTTGCCCTTTTTTTATATTGGAATGAAGATAGTTCTCTTCCAATCTGTTGCCAATATACCATATTTCCAAATCTTTTTACATAATGTGTTTGTATGCTTTCTTCTCCTCCCGCTTTAATTAGATCAGCTGGTATCTCTCACATCCAGGTGATTTACCATTCTTCAGGTTCTTCATTGCCTATACAATTTCATCTGACTAGGGTTCAGGTTCTGTCTCTGCTGTCCTTGGTTCAATATCTCATTCATATCGCCAGTCATTCATATCATAAAATCGAAACAATGTTTTCCTGTAGTGAATTTGAATAACGAAGACATGAACAATATATTGCACGATGTATTGCCTGGCATATTTTGCTGCATCTTGTCTGGTACATACTGCAGAATTCACACAACATAAAGTAAAATAACTAGATAAATCCCTCAAGCTGAAATATACTAATATACACATTCGCACGGTAATTTTAAGCTGACTATCGTGTCTTTCTGTTTGCACAAAACTGGCCTATGCAAATTAATCATAATGATATACTGCTTTTCCTGCATTGTTTGCATAATAAATACTAATATTAATAATGTGTGTATGTAATGTATATATTTCAGCTTCAAGTTGAAGGATTTAATATCTAGTTTACTTTATGTTGTGGGAATTCTGCAGAATGTACCTGACAAAATGCAGCGAAATATGCCAGGCAATACATCCTGCAATCTACTGTTTGTATCTTCATTATTCAAATTCTATCATACATTCCACTGCAGTATAAGTCAATATTCCTGCCATGACCATCTTTCTTGAATTTCAGAATTTCTCTAGATTCTGTTCTGTTCCGTCCGTTCGGGTATTTCCCAACTTGTCACATATAACATTTAATTTTAATTGAGGTTGAACATTATATCAATATGAATATGCCTTCAAAAGGTAACAATATAACTACCTGAATCCCCAGTCACAGTTTATTTAAGAATGTAATTTTCCTCATGGTGAAGTCCTTTTGTTTACTCGCCCAGGACAACTATCTCTGCCATCATCTCCAGTGTCAAATTCCAGTATCATCTGTTTGTGCTGTTACGTAATTTTTATGAAATTTCTCAATAACAAAATTACGAAATGTCCTTGCTAAAGCAAAATTTAAAGAACATAGATTTAATTAGTTATTTTTATTTATGTAAATGCTAGCTTATTAGTTGTTTAGATAACAGGACATGTGTTAATTAAGATATTTTAAAATATTGTTTCGTTAATGTTTGAAAAAGTAAACGATAACGTTGTCACGAATTGGGGGGGGGGGGGGGGGGGCGCTAAATATGGGTTATCTATTGACGTCAATGGATGTATGTGGGTTGATCGCATACAACCAGTTCTTTGTTTCTTCTTACTGTCTGTTGTATTATTTTTTTTTTCCATTACACTTATACGTGCCTGACTGCATGGGCGAGTGGGTTAACTAATAGACACAATTACAGGATGTCAAACAGACAGACAGATACACAGGCTTGCAGTCAGACAGATACAGATTTATACTTTATAGAAAGACGGGCAGACACAGAGAAAGACACGCAGACAGACAGATACAGATACATAGACAAACGGGCATACAGATAGAGAGACAAACAGACATACTTACATACTCATAATCTCACATATATACATACTACATACATATCCCTGAGACATGCTGCTGTTTATGCGCCAGTTTTCTGTCGTGATGCTGTTTATGAGCCAGTTTTCTGTCTTGACAGTGTTTATGAGCCTGTTTTATATCGTGATGCTGTTTATGAGCCAGTTTTCTGCCGTGACAGTGTTTATGAGCCAGTTTTATATCGTGATGCTGTTTATGAGCCAGTTTTCTGTCGTGATAGTGTTTATGAGCCTGTTTTATATCGTGATGCTGTTTATGAGCCAGTTTTCTGAACTTCTTCACTGGTGTTGTGTCTTGGCTCTTAAGACCCTTTAACTACTACAACACTATGACCAGTCTCCCTCTGTTGTCTTTTAAACAGTGTACATTCTTGTTATTTATGAAGCCAAAATATTCAAAGTTGTGACATTTTCAATAAGGTTATCGTTATAGCCGGCTTCGTGGCTAAAGGCTTGTGAACGCGGTTCATGAGACGGGTACCAGGCGTTCGAAACTCAGCTGCGACCGATTTGTGCAGCAGACCGTGTTGCGCTGTGTTATAACGTGCTGGTATCGGAGCCGGTCGTTCAGAAAGCAATGGCTAACTACTGAACGTAACACTTGCCTAGTACATCAACAGCAGCTGAAAAATGCTGGTGTTGACTGCGACGACCCATAAGGGATACGCGACAATTTTTTTTTATCGTTATTATCTTGTTCTTCTTCAGCGTTCCGAGCCATTGGGGTTCTTTGCTGCAGATACAATCCGTCTCCATTCGTCTCTCTGGTGGACCTTCTCTTGCCAGTAGTTGATTCCAAGTGTTTGTAGGTCTGTATATGTATTATCTCTCCACCGTCTTCTTGGTCTACCTCGGGGTCTACGGTCATTTATTTCCTGAGTGTAAGCGAGTTTTGTTTCCCTATTATCTTCCATTCTTTCTATATGCCCCAGCCATTGTAGTCTATTAGCCTTCATGATACCAGTGATTAGCGGGGACTTAAACAGATCATAAATGTCTTTGTTACTTCTTCTTTTCCACTCTCCACTTTGTGTATCCCTAATGGGTCCAAAGATGCCTTCTTAGAATTTTGTTCTCAAAGGTTTTGTTTTGTTATCTTATTATAGTGTATGATAAACATATAGTTTTATGTGTGTCAATTATTTTTTATTTCTAGTTCAGTAAAATAGATGTCGATCTTAAATCTGCTTTTGACAGACAAGATTACCTGTTCTAATTAGTTTGCACTATTTGAGAGGAAGATCGTGTCATGAGCTTATCTGAATTCTGGAATTCGATTTCACCAAGTTATGAGTGGCGAGAGTTGGTGGGCGGTGTTTGATGCGGGAGAACCTGGCGTGTGATACCATGGCATTTGGTCTCAGAATGGTGGTAGAGGAGATCGCGGCGGCGCTCCTCTGACTAGAGGACAAGCACCACACGTATGTCGTTGTTGTAATGAACGCACATGGTATAATGAGAAAGGTGAAGATTGTCAAGTTTCGGGCATAGTGGCAGGCTTCCATGCAACTAGCAACCATAGAGTGCATCTGCTGAATTTTTTCCACAGGACACGCTGGTGTGGTAGGAAACGATCAGATGGACAGATTGACTGGGTTTGCATCCCTTGGTGGGGTATTGGTGCATGATAAGGCAGATGTGGTCGGGGCCCTTGGAACCGTGGGGATAGTGCGGGAGGCGTAGATCATCACATCTTGTGTAGAATGGTGCTACAGGAAGTGACCCGAGGATCTGACCGAGACTAGAATCTTCAAGGAAAGGTCAGACTGACACATAATCAAACGCTACTGGTACCATTAGTATCGGGGCTCTTCTCTGGCTGCTGCAGATGAGAACGGAGCACGTATGGGAATATCCCGAGTGCTGTGATATCGGTTCTTGGCTCAACTCTGCGTGAATCACAATTGTCACAAGTCTCATAGTATCGGACGTTTCTCATCACATTGTTCGCTTATTCCAAGCGAATGAGGGGAGGGAGCAGAAAGAAAGTATCAACTGCACAACCGAAGAGTTAAGTGTATGGTAGGCAATTCAAGTGGTGGCACTTGATGAACACGTCTGATATCATATTTTCATCCACGCAGGCATTACACTAAGCCAGGCTTTCGTTCGTTATAAACCTGTTTTTGCTTGTGTGGATCTAAGATTACACCGCTCCGGCCTTTGTTAGGCTGTGTTTTTCAATACTCTTTGTCATTCATTTCGTGTGGAACTTTTGGAGTATGTGTTTTTAACTCTTCAATGACGTAAGGATTTTATTATCTTTGGTTCAGGATTTTCTATTTATCTGAGTTTTTCATGCATGATTATATGTTAAGGATCGGTTATTTTCAAGCGATTTCAGTATTCAATTGTCGCTATGCATGATAAATCACAGATGGTGGTCATAATATAAGCAGCTTAGGTTGTACTGATGACACCGTCTTGATAGTAACAAGTCAAAAGTAACGACAGAAAAATATAGATGCAGTGGTTGTGAAATGTGCAAAACATGTTAGTAAGTAAGCAAGTAAGTAATTAAGTAAGTGGGTTATTAAGTAAGTAGGTTAGTAAGTAAGTAAGTAAGGAAGTAAATAAGTAAGTAAGTAAGTAAGTAAGCAAAGAAGCAAGTAAGTAAGTAAGTAAGTAAGTAAGTAAGTAAGTAAGTAAGTACAAGGGTAAATTAATAAGTAAGTCACAAATAGCTGTAGAAAAATAATTAAATATGATGAAATTATGTTGAGAAATAAAGGGTCAATGTATGTATACAAATAAACTGGTTTCAAGTTGTTATCATATTTAGTTATTTTTCTACAGCTATTTGTGACTTACTTATTAACTTACCCTCGTAAGTAAGTAAGTAAGTAAGTAAGTAAGTAAGTAAGTCCCACATACCTTCTACTCGAAATCATGGCACTCTACAACTACACCTGACCTGGCGTTTTATTCACCAGACCTGGAGTGGAACATTACACGAATTGTTGGGAAACAACTTGGTGGCAGTGACCATCGGCCAGTCTTTCTAACTGTAGAAAATGAGTTTGTAAGTGAAAGCAGCACCCTCTCGAGGTGGAACTACAAGAAAGCAGACTGGGCAATGTACAAGCATCGCACCAGCATACTGGTTAAAAACCTGAACACTGAGAAGGACATAAATAAAGTAGTTGAAGAGTTTGGGAAATGCATACTACAGGCAGCACGAGAAACAATACCAAGAGGAGCCCGTAAACATTATAAACCCTACTGGAATAGTGAACTGGAACAGTTGCATAATGATGTGGATGTATGTAGAAAACAAGCAGAGGCCAATCCCAGCCAAGAGCACCACAATAAATATCAGCACGCAAAAGCCAAATTTCAAAGGGCCCAACTGCAGGCCATACGGAAAAGCTGGCAGGAGAAAACAGAGTCACTGAACTTTGAAAGAGACACAAGGAAGTTATGGAGGCTAATAAAACAGCTTAACGATGAGGGCACAGGGAGAAACTCAAAAATTGCGCTACATAAAGACGGAAACATTTTAACAGGAAAGCAAGCAGCTGACCATTTTGCGGACTCATTCGCACAAGATAACAATATTGAAATTAGTCCAGAGAAACAACAGGAGATTCGAGAGAAATGGCAAAATACAGGACAGAAGGAAATTGTACATGAGGTTATGGAGACACCTATCACATTCAGTGAACTGGAGCTAGCCATATCAAAACTGAGAATGAGAAAATCACCAGGAGCTGATGGTATCTCCAATGAGATGATCAGGAACCTAGGAACAGAGGCCAAAGCAAAGTTGCTACAGATCTTTAATAATACATGGACCTTAGGCAGTGTTCCACAAGTCTGGAGAGAAGCAATCATGATACCCCTAATAAAATCTGGGAAAGACAGTTCCATTGCCTCCAGCTACAGACCCATTAGCCTCACCAGTTGTCTCTGCAAAACAATGGAACGCGTCATCAATCACAGACTACAGTGGTACATTGAAAGTGAAAACATCCTTGTGCCACAACAGGCTGCCTTTAGACAGTGCTACTCTACGGAAGATCAGACAACCTACCTCTCTCAAGAAGTTGAGGATGCATTCCAAGAGAAGAAGATGGTACTTGCGGCTTGGATAGATCTGAAGAAAGCCTTTGACAAAGTCTGGAAAGAGGGTCTGATGAAGAAACTGAGAAACTGTGAAGTCAATGGAAGAATGTACAAATGGGTAAAAGCATACTTGCACAACAGAAGAGCCCGAGTTCAGATAGACGGTCTCAAGAGCAAGAAAGTTCTATTGCGTCACGGTGTTCCCCAGGGCGGAGTCCTGTCCCCAAAACTTTTTCTAATCTTCATCAATGATCTTGTTGCTAATCTACCCGACGGAATTAAAGCGGCAATGTACGCTGACGACCTGGTTTTGTGGAGCGCAAATGAACATGCATCAGTGGCCACCATATTGCTACAGAGAGCTGTAGATACATTTGTTGCATGGGCGGATAGATGGTGTATCAGCATAAACACTGACAAGTGCAGTACCACTCTATTTACCCTTTCTCCGAAACAAAAGGCAGGGAGCATTCAGATAAATGGAACACCCCTAAGAGAAGATAAGGAACCAACATACCTTGGTGTAACATTCGACGACAGGCTGACATGGAGAAAACACATCAAAAAAGCAGTAGTAAAAGCCAGAAGGAAAATTGCCATCCTGAGAAAGCTAACTCGAACCACGTGGGGAGCCAGTGGGAAAATACTTAGCAAAGTTTACCAACAGAGCATACGAACCACACTTGGAATACGGGTCAACTGCCTGGTGTTCAGCATCAAAAACTACATTGCAGGAGCTGGACAAGGTGCAAAATCAAGCTCTTAGAGTCATCACAGGAGGGATGAGATCAACCCCTATAGTAGCAATGGAGAAAATGGGGAGGACACAAGCTTTAAGAGAACGCAGAGATACAAAAACACTAATACAAGCAGAAAAGTTTCTCAGCTTGCCAGGCCACCCTATGAAGAACCGATTTGAAAACTTAGCTATGGGGCGGTTGAAAAGAAGTAGTTTCATCCACCAGGCCAAACAACTCTGCAGAGAATCCATCGATCTTCCCACAGTTGGTATCCCCCTGACAACTATTCCAGAGCGAACCCCGTGGAAAGATGAGCATAGAATATCGCTACAAATCCAGTCAAAAGTGAGAGGAATATTGGACAAGGAAGAACAGAACAGTGTACAGCGCAGAACAGCCACTCTCAGCTTCCTTGATGATGAATACCCACAGGACCTCTGGATCCGAGTCTACACAGATGGGTCAGCACAAAATGCTGTTCGAAATGGAGGAGCGGGAGTGTACATAGAATACCCAAATAATACTAGAGACACGGCCAGAATTCCAACAGGAAAGTACTGCCATAACTATGATGCTGAAATTGAGGCAATCAAGATAGCCACAGAGAAATTACAAAATACCAGCCATGGTACACAACCTGCAGTGATATTGACAGATGCAAAATCCGTAATAGAGGCGCTCCTGTCTGGGAAATTGCCAGTTCTGTGGACACTACTTTCTGAACTTAGCAGTCAGCGTAAGATCACCATACAGTGGATACCATCCCACTGTGGAGTCCCCGGAAACGACAGAGCTGATCGATTGGCTAAGGAAGGAGCAAAAGAAGAACAACCTGATGTGCCTATTACATACCACCAAAAGAAAAGAATGATCAAATTCAATCAGAAAGCCTCCAAACCTTACTCAAGACGACTACCACGTTATGGACAGATCAGAACAGGTCATTCTTCTGCGCCTCAGAACAGGACACAATAGATTACGCAACCACTTGTATACAAAATTCAAGATTGGTGACTCAGCCATGTGCACATGTGGTTTGGCGTCGCAGACAGCAGAGCACATACTCCAGGATTGCCCAAACTACAACATATCCAGGCGAACCTTCTGGCCTAGAGAGACAACAGTGGAAGATAAACTCTATGGACCGCTGAATGAACTAAAAAAGACTGTTAGATTCATACAAGAGACGACATTGCAGTTGTAGATATGTTTCAAGCGAACGAAAGAAGAAGAAGAAGAAGAAGAAGAAGAAGTAAGTAAGTAAAGGACCGTGTTAGATGCATCGAGGCTTGGCATAATGTGGTGGACGCACATATTCCTATACCAGTTGGTATTTGAACGAACGAACGGACTTTATTTTCAAAAGGTAACAAACTGGGCACGCAGGCCCGTCTTACATTCGGCCCTTCCAATCACTCAACTTTCGTTCATCAATAGTGCATAGGAAAAACATTGTCAAATGAATTTTGTAAACATAAACAATGCATATTACCATGTTATGAGACACATCTACCACCCACCCACACATCCCCCATTCACCCACACATCCCCCACCCACCCAACCACACACACACACACACACATTCACACACACACACACACACACACACACACACACTCCGCAGGCACACATACATGCTACACATTTGATGGGCGATGCGTGATGTGTAATGCGTAATGTATGATGACTGATGGGTGGTGTGTGATGGGTGATTGGTCAATACCAGGCCAGAAAATATATGTAATTTTATGTGTAAAATGTCTACAGGAAATAACATGAGATAACAGCAGACACAATGCCACAGTGGATCATTGACACACTGGTTCAAGTCGTAGTTGTGGCATGGTTATTTCCCAACCAGGATGGATCCAACGAGAGATATGAAATACTAAACAAAGCCTGTTATGGTGTATGTTCGTTAATCTGAAAATATCATTACCATCTACCACTTTTGTCGCCAAGCACGTTCCCACTGCCGATGTGTGACACTGGATAGTGAGATTCCGTATGATTAGATCATGTTTTTGATTTCGTCAATCCATTGTTTTCTCGTACGCCCCCTTGCTCTATTATCAGAACTTTCGTCATATAGCGTCAGTGCTGGTAACTGGGTAACTGGTAACTGGGTAACTAGTAACTGGTAACTGGGTAACTGGTAACTGGTAACTGGGTAACTGGGTAACTGGGTAACTAGTAACTGGGTAACTGGTAACTGGTAACTGGTAACCGGCTCTGTGGCGAAAGTGTTACGGGCGCAGTTTGTAATCCCGCATATCCGCGTTCGAAACACAGCTGCGGGCGATTTGGCAGCAGACCGCCTTACGTTGGGCATTTTATGAAATGGCATGGGTGTCGGTCGTTCAGAACGCAATAGCAAACTACTGAACGTAAAACTTGCCCAGGAATCACGAACAGCCAAAAAATGATGGGGTTGATTGCTACGTCCCGTAAAGGAGACGCAACTAACTAACTGGTAACTGGTGGTATTGCATTCTAATGAGATGGCCGAACCGTTTGATCTTCTGCCTTCCAATATATGTGGCAGAAGGTGTTAGTCCTACTGTCGCTCTGATAACAGCATTTCTTATTCTGTCTTCGATTGTTTAGTATGTATCAACAAATTAGGAAGAGCTTGAAAGGGATTGAGATGTAGTTTTGGGGGCGATTGTCACGAACAACTTGGACTGCTAGAATAACTATCGATTGCTATGAAAAGATTAATGAAAGTGGAATATTGTGAACACTTATTGGAAAGAAACGAAGTTCTTTGGTCAACCAATGAGAAGAGAAGCATTGGAAAATATCGAGACAACTGGAAAGATAAGAAGTCGAAGAGACGGAGGCAGACCAAGGGAAATGATGGAGAATGACTTAATACGTTGGAATGGGGGAATGGCATCAACAGAATTGAATGAGAACACCGAAGACAGGAATCTTTGAAAATACTTGAACTGTCACTGTCATTTATTGCCAATACAGTAAGTATCTTGCGGTGTATGGCAGGGCGTCTTTGAGCTTGAGGAATTAAGGCCGCCTGGCTAGTGCAGTCGTCGCGAACTGTGTATGTTAGGATTTTCTTTTTGAACCCGATAGAAAAGCATCTCACACCTTACCGAGGATTCGAACCCGGATCTCCCGAAGGAGAATTTGGCGTTCTAGCCACTCGGCCAGCCGCCCCTCGACTTGAACATTTATGTCATTTTGGCAATGCATATTGTTAATGTTGATGATGATGATGATGATGATGATGATGATGATGATGATGATGATGATGATGATGATGATGATGATGATGATGATGATGATGATGATGATGATGATGATGATGATGATGATGAGTCTGAAGTCCACTAAATCTCGTTAATTAGCATCAAAAATTGGGCAGGGGTGGGTTAAAAGAATAGTTACATAAAAATACTGGGGTTAACTGTTACAGTCAACCCCAGTATTTGTTGGCTGTTTGTGATTCATGGGAACGTTTTATATTCAGTAGTTAGCGATTAATAAAATCCTTACCTTGAAAAGCTCAAACCTTGAATCTTATAATGTCTGTTCGTGTTAGAGGCACACGTTGTCACCTGTAGTCACTGATCCCCAGCTTCTTCTGAATTATGTTTCAACCACACTCGCCGGACGAGGATTCGATGTGTGCTAAAGCCAGATACAGATTAGCCACCTATTCCTAGGTGCATCCTGGTCTACAACATGTGATGGCATTTTCATATCACCGAACCTTAGCAAGAAACTGCTTCTGTGCGATGTTTAAGCTGGTGCGTTAGCGAAGTTGGTAGCAAACTCTGCTGATAATGTGATGAGTGCAGTCTGACGTGGGTTCGACGCCTGGGTTTGTCGTCTGGGAAGATAAGGGAAAGATAGGCCACCTATTTCCCCCGTGCATTCAGGCCTTCAAAATGTGATGTCCCTATCATATCACAGTCCCATAGCAGGAAATTGCTTCACAACAAGGAAAACAGCGGGAACATATAATAACCACAGTTGAATGACCATCTATGGTAATGGAAATGTTATCACCAACATTAACTCTCAAATGAACGAATGGGGTGAATACTTTGAGGAGCCATGAATTTCCTCCTCCCAACATACATAGCCTGCAGAAGCTATGCTGGACATCAACTGTGGAAAATCCTCGAAGGCCAAGTAAGGGCAGCTGCTGAGGATGGGAAAGCTACATGCCCAGATGGTATCTCAGCAGAAGCTATTAAAACCAATCCAAACAAGTCAGCTGAATTACTAAATTAAGTTAGTTGCATATCCTTTACAGAACGTCGCAGTCAAACCAGCATTTTTTGCTGTCGTGATCTCTTGGCAAGTTTTACGTTTAGTAGTTTACCGTTGCTTTCTGAACGACCGGCACCCATACCATTTCGTAAAAAAACCAACGTGAGTATGCGGGATTACGAATGGCGTCCGTAATAACTTCGCTATTATTGGTCCGTTGTTATTGGGTCCAGGGGAAATAAGCAGGAGCATTCTGGAGAGATTAGGAAATAATTTTGACAAACAACAACGAGATGAACAGGCAGGAGTCTGACCAAAGACCGGCCTCTGAATAAAGACATCTTGCACTGACCATATAGCCACACGGCGTGTAATAACACAACACAGAATTGACATGACTTAGTCACGGCATATTTGATTTTACGGACTTTGAAAAAAAGCCTCTGTCATTATTGATAGGGTATCAATTTGGAAGTTTAAAAGACAAACACACACACATTCAATACCAAATAAAAGTGGATGGTAGAAAATTGGAAATAAGGGAGTGTCACAGTTATTACTTAAAAGTCGTTAATATGGTAGCAGATATGTTGTATTATATATCACATTAAAGGGGGTTGCATATAAAAAACAACCGTATTTAAGCCCATAGCAGATATGGGAAGTCGCTTGAGACGATTAATCATCCCATGGCACTTAATCAGATATAATGTTGCATCGGCAATGAAATACGTTGCAATCAACCTCAGTCTTATTTTCTGGGCAATTTGACTTTCAGTAGTTTGCCATTGCTTTCTGGACGAGACGTCATATTAAAGTCCAACTGAGCGGTGCGTGGAAACAACCCACTACCCCGTCGTCATAGCACGGGAACTTTAAGGTGCGAGTGTCTTAACCCTCTCATCCATGCTGACCTCTCTATAATACATTACACTGAGCAATTTTCCAAACATGATAAATCAAATATATATGAAACACTTTACGCTGAGCAATTTTCCAAACATGATAAACCCAGTATATGTGAAACACATGACACCGAACAATTTTCTAAATACGATAAACCCAGTATATGTGAAATACACTACACTAAGTCAAACTGACTCAAGTCAGTAACATTTAAATCCGGCTATTGGAAAGGGGGGGGGGGGCCTCTACCTCGGTCACCAAGGAAAGATCAAGAGGGCGCGTGTTACACCATTCGGCCACGTCGACTTTCAAACCTTACAAATACTGGAGTATCTATCTTATGGGCTGGGTCGGGCAAGTCTTTATAGAATTAGCTGGCTTTCGCTGCGAGCGTGCAGGAGGGTGAATCCGTAAGCTGTGAGCGGCGTACGAAGAAGGAAACATAGCAGCCACAGTGTCTACTGACTGGGTCATGGCTAGCCGCCCAGACAGTGGTGAAGACCGAGGCCTACTCAGAAGCTGGCGTTCCCGCTGTCAGTTACGATGTAGTGTCAACGCTGGTAAATGCCCCGGGTGCCCAGTTTTTGCCCACCAAGGGTGGGAGGGCTTCTGGGCAGACACACTTAGCGATGTCGATGATGGAAATGTACTATCTTAAATGTCTCGAAAATGTTTATGCACGACAGGAGAAAAACGGTCGGGAGTCATGACCTAGAAAGTATCATAAAGGTACAGAAGACGAAATATTCGGCGAGGGGGAGGAACTACTTCTGACAATCGGAAGCCTCATATCGCACTTGGTCCGCAACTGAGTTTTTGCCACTTATGAAGGCTTCTAGAAATTCTGAGCTGAAATTCCATTTCCAACATTTCCAATGGCGACCAATTGGTTAAGAGTTAACTTGTTTCTCCCAGGCTGCCCATGAATATTTATCTACAATTTTATGACTGCTGTATGTACCTGGAATCGATATAGCTGCACGAGCCCTGCCTGCTTGCTCCCCGTTGATCGATGCATGATGGGGTACCGGCCGCGCCATAGCAGGCAATTTAATTGATATTGTTTCGTTTATCGTAAATTGAGCGCGGTTAATCTTTTTATGGTTATCGGCTGTGTCTATTGAGCTGACGACAGGGAAGTATTGTATCTGTTCTCTCTCTCTCTCTCTCTCTCTCTCTCTCTCTCTCTCTCTCTCTCTCTCGCCCTCTCTCTCTCTCTCTCTCTCTCCCTCTCTCCCTCCCTCCCTCCCTCCCTCCATCCATCCATCCATCCATCCATCCATCCATCCATACATATATCTGTCCGTCCGTCCGTCCGTCCGTCCATCCGTCTGTCCGTCCGTCTGTCTGTCTGTCTGTCTTTCTGTCTGTCTGTCTGTCTGTCTGTCTGTCTGTCTGTCTGTCTGTCTGTCTGTCTACCTCACTAAGAAAAGAACGCACACATCAACGGGTTGCCTAAAACCAAAGACGACAATATCATAATAGAAAATGATCAGATTTTAAATGCATGGTTAAACTATGCGAAAGACCTTTATAATGATACAAGAGAAGACAAGTATGATATTCTGAATAATATTGAAGGACCATAAACTCTGAGGAAATTTAAAAGTTACACAATATGTTAAAATATGAATGACATATTAGTCCGGGTAATCAATATGTGACACAATACAATGAAAGAAATTACAAGACGAATATCTATTGCTCTTCAGAAACTAAAACCTACACAAATTAGATTTTTAAGAGCATGCATCTTTCCCATTGCAACATACACCTGTGAGACATGGACACTTACTAAACAAGCTGAACAGTGCATATAAATATCTTTGAATATAAATGTTATAGACGGGTTCTAAGAATATCCTGGATACAGACATGAACAAATGCATCCATACGACAGGTTCTGAATATGGAAGAAGATTGGCTACTAAAGACGATAAAACAAAGAAAATTGAAATATGTTGGTCACTTGAAATGTCATGAAAGTTTGGAGAGAACAATAAGAGAGGAAGAGGAAAGCCAAAGATAAGATGGGTGCAGGATGTGGCGGATGATCTCCAGATAGGTGTAACGGACGTGGGATATCTTGCCTATGACCGAGAAGTTCCCCGGAATGTTGTTATGGGAGCGAGGTTCTGCAAAGGACAAGTTACTGAATGAATGAATGAATGAATGAGTGAATGAATGAATGAATGAATGAATGAATGAATGAATGAATGAATGAATGAATGAATGAATGAATGAATGTGTTGCTATAATCCGTTACTGCCTTACGTGTTGCGTGGAAATATGCCAGGCTACAAATTTTGCAACCAGCTGTTTACTCCTTCCTTGTTTACATTCAATAAGAGAATACATTGTTTTAAATTTCTGAAACGTCGCCTCCCATTACAAACAAGCATTTCCCTTTTGAGTCATAGTGAAAACATATTTTGCATAATTCTTGAGAAAAGATTACCTCCTACAACAGAACCCCAGCTAAGTGAAAAACAACTTGGATTTACGAAAAACAAAGGATACACAGGTACCATCTTTGCTCTTAGACCACTTATAGAAAAATATCGAATTTAATGAAACACCCTACTTTGCCTTTGTTGGCCAAGAAAAGGCATTTGATAGAGTAGATATAGAAACAAACTAAGGGAAATTCTTAAACGATATGGAGCGAGTACACATCGAAGAAACGTATGTAGAAGCTTAAACAACAGCGAATGCATAGTGAGAACAAATGGAGGATACTCAGAACCCTTTACCATAAGATCCGTAGTACGACAAGGTTGTACGTGTCCTGTCTCCCCTCTTGTTCATAACATATTTAGACAGCATATGTAAAGAAACCAGCGACATAGAGACCGCAACAACATCACATGATGAACAGAACACAGAAGAACCAAAGGAAAATTACACCATTAAGGAACTCATATCTACAGACGATCAAGCATTAATAGGAAAATCAGAAGTAGAATGACAAGACCACATGAATTGTCATCATGAAGTGTGCGAGGAACATAACATGAAAATTAGCTTCAGTAAAACGTAGGTAATGACTATAACAGAAGAAGAAGAAACAGCAAAGATTAATCTAAAAGAATATCCCCGAAAACACGTAAAGAGCGTCAAGTATTTAGGAAGTACAGTAAAATCTCGGTTTTCGTTGCCTTCGGTTTTCTTCGGTTTCGGTTTTCGTTGATGTTTTCCGCGAAACATTTGTCTCGGTTTTCTTCGGTTGCCTCAGATTTCGTCGGCGTACCCACATGACCTCGCTGCTAATTTTGCGAAAATATAGGGACCCGCACATTCATCTGCTCATTTTGGCTTTGCTTTTCGTTGTGCGAGCATCATCTCTAAATAATAAAATGCGAGAGTGGCATTAAGATTGCTGAAATCGGCCGCATTTACGGAAAGTCACCATCCACGATAAGTTTCATTGTGTCGAACAAGGAAGCAATAAAGGAGGATACTTTAGCGAAAGACATAATTGTGCTAACGAAACGGAAATCGCAAACAATTAAAGATGGCGAACAGACAATATTAATTTGGATAAACCAAAACCAGTTAGATGGCGATTCTGTTTCAGAGCCAATCATATGTGAAAAAACCAGACTCAAAATCCTTAGGACGAGTGCTAGTGTACTGTGATTTTAACGCCAGCAGAGGATGGTTTTAAGAAGCAAGAGGGGCACTGGCTTACGCAGTGTTACTAGGCAAGGCGAAAGAACGAGTTCAGACAAGTCTGGGGCCGAAAAATAATATTAAACACTATATTTATTCTCTTTAAAATGTATTTTTGGTATGTATTTTGGACGTAATGTGATTTACATTGATTCATATGGAAATAATTGCCTCGGTTGTCGTCGGTTTCGGATTTCGCCGATTATTTTCGCATGGATTATCGACGAAAACCGAGGTTTTACTGTATAATATCATCGAATGGCAAATTGGAAGTGAGACTGAAATTAGATGTAATAAGGCAACGCAATTCATTATACAAAAGACACCAATACTAAAGAACAAACACGTATCAACAGATACTAAGAAAGCACTCTACAACACCATCTACCCACGATATCTATGCTACCAATGCCAAACCTGGACAGTGACAGAAACAGAAAAACAAAAGAAATATCTCAACAACAGAAATGAGATTTCAAAGGAGAATTAACAATGTATCAAGAAGAGAAAAAATCAGAAATGAAGAAATCTGGACTAAAGTGGAGTTTATAGCAGCACTAGACCTTATTAGAAGACAGCAAGTTAAATGTTTGGCAATGTAACTAGATTACTAACTAACAGTATACCACAACAAGCAATGATGTACAATCAAATGGAAGCAGAAGAAGAGGCCGACTACGTAAACGATGGGCAGAAGGAATAGCATAATAATCTCGATAATGAAGCATGTAAACGGGCGCTCTTCCGCTGTTTATGCGTCACCTCGACACAGTATAGTACAAGAGGAAGAAGATGAGATGAGGTTAGGTGAGTTATCTTTTAATTAGCAGTCGACGTGCGGTAAAGGACAAAAGCGATGTATCTAGCTTTTAAACTTCGAGTGCGGTGATGACGGGGTAAGGGGTTGGACTTAAACGTTGACTTGCAGATGGATTCAAGCGTTTGCTCCTGAATATCAGTTGCGCTGATGCCGAGGTAGCGGGTTCACCCCTTACAAGGGCCAATTGGAAATAAAATCTTGACTTCTCGTTTTTGACTTGGGAACGTAAATTAGAAGTACCTCAGAAGTCGGCGTGCGTTCGCCTGATGGTGAGAAACTCTGGTAACATGGAAAGCTCATCCACACGCAAAAATTTGTAAAGTGCGCTAGAAATAGTAGCAATTATATGAACGACGCTTGAGTTCAAAACGAGCGAATGTAAAAAGACCTTGACTTAAGCAAGAATGGCAAACTACTGAATGTAAAAATAAACCTGGGCTTGATCGGAAAGACCTGTAAACAACATGCACATTGTTTTCTTTTCTGTTTAACAATATGTCGCTTGCACTTCTGTTTGCTGCCGACAATATATTTTGATGCTGTTTGCTTTTGTTTAGAACTGACACACGTTTTAGTTTGTGTTGTGGTATTGGAACTTATATAGCCTAGAACATGATCATCTGGCCATTTCTCTTCTGAACACCTCCCAGCTCGTGGTGCTGGCATCGCTCGATGGGAAGCTGTGTTCTGTATTTACACTCTGTGCCTTCCATACACAGTACAATCTTCCTTGTGGTCTTGGCCTTCTTTCTCAACACAGGTTTAGACTGACCACCATAACCACTCTTATTCTATTGTAACGCATTGTGCTCTGTGCTTAGGGTGAGGCTTTTACTGCGTGTATTGGGTTACTTTGTCGACTGTGCTTCTTGCACTTTGTACCCTTGCACAATTTGCGGCGTTGTTTCGGTACATTCACCATGATAAAATCGCATGGTATTTACTAGCAAGAGCTTTCGAAAAGCAAACAACAAGAGTTAAACACGCCATGTCCTGGTATGGACAATGAGAACTGTAGATATGTCACAGCAATCTATTTATAACACATATAGCCAAATCACGTGACATATTTGGCAGTAACCCCGGCAAGTTTCCTGCGCGCGTAATTGCTGCACTTGTCATGGCGCGAGATATGTAAAGTGTGGGCGTGGCCTTATGTGTCAGTTTCTAGTTCTGAAGTGGCTGGATCGTTGTTTCTGTTCCAGTTCCACTTCCTTTGTCTCTGTTTGTCTGTCTGTCTGCTTGCCTTCTGTGTGTCTGTCTGTATGTTTGTTTGCCCGCCTGTCTGCTTGCCTTCTGTCTGTAAGTTGATTTGTCTATATGCTTGTCTGTTGATATGGTTTTCTTCCTATTTGTTGGTTTGCCTGTTTGCCTGTCAGTCTGCCTATTGATATGTTTGCCTGCCTCTCTGTTTATACTAAGATAGGCGTGTACATCTGTATGTGTGTCGGTCGGTCTGTCGGTAGGTCGGTCGGTCAGTCGGTTTGTCGGCATTTATGTATGTACGTATGTACATATGCATGTATGGATGGTTGTTGGAACTTAATTAGATTTTGCCCTTAATTGTCTGCCATTACAATCCTTGCTACTCATTATCTGAGTCTTGCTTCCTTGCTGTTAGTTATTTCCCTCAGTAGGGATGTCTCAAGCACTTTAAGTATACCTCTTTATCTATGTACACCGAGGGCCTCAGGAAAAGTTTGAAACTACCGTATGTTTAAATTACACCCGAAACCTGAAGATTTCCATGAGATACGAAAAAAAAGTATACTATTTAATATATACATTTAATCAATAATTAATTCCATCACAATTGTTTCCCTTAGAGCATTAGTAATCTTAGATTTACCTCCCTTCTTATCATCTATTAAGTTCAGTCCCATCACCAAGTTCAAACTAATTGGTGCCACTGCTTTAAGGATCCGACATGTCGTGTTAAATTTTAGACACCTATTTAATTAGATATAGCATGGTGTTTATTTTACTCTGTGTAGCGTATGATCTTCACGGGTTTTTCTATTTCTGTTTGTTTATGTAGTGTCAGTAGACAATATGTTTTCAAAAGCGCTAATGAAGCTTATTATTATTATTATTATTATTATTATTATTATTATTATTATTATTATTATTATTATTATTTCTATTCTCAGAAACATCTCACCCAGTTACACGTAGAATCATGTGCTAACATTATCCAGTTACAGGAAGAATCATTTACTAATATTATCCAGTTACATGTAAAACCATGTGCTCATATTATCCAGTTATAGGTAGAGCCACGTGCTTATATCCAGTTAAAGAGAGAGCCACGTGCATAAATTATCCAGTAACAAACATAATCATGTCCTTGTTTTCTCCAGTTACGGGTAGCCATGTGCTTACATTTTTCATTTACAGAACTATGTGCTTATGCTATCCAATTATATATAGAACCATTTACTCGTATTATCCAGTTACAGGTAGAATCATGTACTTATATCATGCGGTTACAGATAGAGTCATGTGTTTATAACACCCAGATACAAATAGATCCATGTGCTTATATTATCAGTTTAATGAAAGAACCATGAGCTTATAGTATCAAGCTACGGATACAATCATGTGTATATAACACCCAGTTACAGATAGAATTATGTGTTTATAACACTCATGTACAGACAGAACATGTGTTTCTGCCATTCAATTACAGGTAGAATCATGCCAGAGTTATCGACCTACCATCACTAACTCAAGACATCAATAAGTAAACAACTATC
>JACEFZ010015360.1:0-137500 GCA_014155875.1 Cepaea nemoralis | reverse complement strand
AAGAAGAAGAAGAAGAAGAAGAAGAAGAAGAAGAAGAAGAAGAAGAAGAAGAAGAAGAAGAAGAAGAAGAAGAAGAAGAAGAAGAAGAAATTAACAGCAACGATTGGGAAAGAACAATGCAATGGAGGAAGATGAACAAGGCGTATGCGATTTACGTAATTCATGTGATAATGGAACTGCAATTCCCTTCCTGCTACAAATTGCTGCTCTGTACAATGCAATTATCAACGGCCAGACCGGGATAACCCCGTGCTGAGCTAGCACGATAGATGAAAAAAAAAAAACAGCTTACATACACAAACGGCAGCTTTAGCCTAACCCACAGACCGTGTCTGCTTGCATATTAATTACCCCATGCAAGAGTTCAATTGTCTCCCCCAGGGGCTTCTCTAACCTAGAATCCTCTGTTTAAACATGTATTGAACAGATAAACATTATATTTGCTAACTTCGTGTTTCTATGCACGTAACAATCTGAAAAATAACTTCACGGGTATAGATCGCCGCCACTAGTAGAAATAAGTATACGAAGTAGATACAAGATCACATGTATGAGAATATACGACTTGAAACTTATACGTACAGATGGGTTCGAATATCTCACTTGCAAATGACAACATCGTCTCGCAGAATGAAAAAGTGTTGATTGATGTTTCCGTTATGTGACATGGTTGTGAAGAACGTTCGGAAATTCCCTCAGGACATAGAGCAAGGAGTTGGGAAATGAAGATATTGATTGACACTTCTGTAGGGTACAGGAATAGAAGTAAGGTGTAGAGAATAAATCCAACAAAAGAAGTAAATCTGGAGCATCTATGCGCGCGCGCGCGCACACACACACACACATATACACACACACACCATACACACACGCACACACACACACACGCACGCACGCACATACACTCACGCGCGCGCACAGAATACAAGTGGGTCATTAACATGTGTCGGAAAGTGAGGAATACTTTGTTCGTATTCTGCTGTCCTTTATCTTCTTTATCATATCACAGCCGGCGCTGTGGCAAAAGATTCACGAACGCAGTTCGCAATCCCACATTCCGCGTTAGAAACACAGCTGCGGGTGATTTGTATAGAGACCGCCTTTCCCTGGACTTCATACAATGGTATGAGAGTCAGTCGTTAAGAAAACAATGGCAGACTACTGAACGTAAATTGGTCAAGAAATCACGAAAAGCCAAAAAAATTATAGGGGTGACCGCGACGTCCTGTAAAGGATATCCAACTAATTGTATCCCCATTGGGTAATAGGTCCTGGGCCAACCCACGCCTATATGTTGCTGTCTCTTGCAACCCCCCCCCCCCCCCCCCACATTCTCCTCACACCAGCCATCTCTATCTATCATACTCTGCTGCGTGTGTTTTCAGATATCTCTCTATTTCGTTTACCCTGTAGGTTTCACAAGAAAGACTTTCTATTTGTACGTTTATCAGGTTGTCTCATATTCAATACCAGCGTGGTGTCCCCACCTGTCGATTAGCTGGAATGTTTTAGTTTTCTGTTTAAGCTAAGACCTGTGTTAGTGATTCAATCATATCACTGTGGACTCTGAAACAAGCTAAAGAATTCAAATATCTTGGAAGTATGATCACAAAAGATGACAGATTGGACAGAGAAATCGAAACCAGATGTCAAAAAGCTAGTGCACTTACATATCAACTATCACCCTTACTGTAACATCCAAATATACCCATGTCCGCACAACGACATATAATAAACAACATATTCACACCAACCCTATGCTACCAATCTCAAACTTGGACTTTATCAAATCACACTTTCGCAAAATCAACACCTGCGAAATGAGATGCCTGAGGAGAGCTGCCAACTTAACAATCCGAGACCGAGTAAGAAATGCTACTATCAGACAGACTGTGGGATCAACACCTTGTGCCACATTTATTGAAAGACAGAAGATCAAGTTGTTTGGCCATGTCGTTAGAATGCAACATCAGCAACTGCCATCACTGGCCTTACATCAAAGATCATCTGCGACGAGACCAAGAGGACGTCCAAGAAGAAAATGAATTGACAACATCAAAGACATTGTACAAGCACACTGAATGATACTATCCAGTGCAGCCCACCGGGCGCGGAAACGCAAATTATTCCTCCCTATGACGCTTGACGGCATAAGTGGAAGACGAAAATGATGATGATGATGATGATGATGATGATGATGATGATGATGATGATGATGATGATGATAATGATGATGATGATGATGATGATGATGATGATGATTGTCGTGAAAATCACTGTAATTAACAATCAGATGATAAAAATAACAGCGACAGGCTGTATTCGCCACTACAAGTTGTTTACTACGGAGAGTCGGCGAGATCAAACAGTGGAGTTGTCTGTGAATGTCCCCACAAGACAGAAAGGTTGTAGGCTTGTTATTGTGACCCAAATTGGGAGAATGCAGGAACACGCTAGCTGTGTTGGTTGTCATAACAAGGAAGACAATTTTTGCATTGATTAAACCAAAGGGAGAGAAGATTTCTGAAATGGATAATCTGCCCCTGGAACCATCTGATGTTTTGACATCAAAGGAACGTCACCAAAACAACCCAAGGCTCTTTGACAAAAACATGACTTGTTTACAATAGTGTAGCCAAGAAAGTTGACCTGAACTGACGTGTTTTTTGTACCGCTGTTAGGAATTCGGAGAGAGCATCTACAGTGTTGATTTAATTAAAGATTAAGTAACATGTGTCTTTATGGCAAATGGTAGATGCCATCCAGGAGTGATGCGGTGTTGCATAAGGTATTAAAGATAATGTATTTAGGCCTAATTAATATAGGCAGTAGCCTTGGTAAAACTAGCTAGAGTAGTGAAGTGATGATTGGCTCTGCTAGTTGAGAATAGAGTAGTGAAGTGAGAATTAGCTCTGCTAGTGAGAATAGTGTAGTGGGGTGATATTTGGAGAGATTTAAAAATGGGTTGGGAGATGGGGGAAATGTCCAATAGTGGGATCTTCCAGTGGTGTGCCTACTGGGGTTCTGCGGTCTGTCTATTGGTTTTTCTTTGTCTTAACCTGATTCAGATTGAGGTGATGAGCCACTCTAATCCATGACAGAGTTTAGTTCACTGAGAAATCTCTGAGCAAGGCAGTAGGCCTACATTCAGCTAGTAGGGATTAGTATCAGGCGGCCTTCACCAGATGTGGTCTCTTTCTCTAACAGGTTCCCCTACGTCTATGAGGAAGCTCTACACTGGGTTTGATGGAGGTCAACTCTCATTAAGAAGAACATCAAATGAACATTCACTTTATTCTATAAGATGAATAAACACCCAGAAGAAAGTATGGTCAGCACTGTTTATGCTAGGCCCAGGATCCAGAGGGTCCATACGAAACTGGATAAGTTGAGCAAACCATTATAAACGATTAATTTACAATAGGGATTCACCCAGGTTGGGTGATACTCGTTTTCTTCACCACATACCACTGAACACTAGTGAATAGAAAAGAACATGGAACATGGCGTTCTTGTGGAATAATTTAGTCCAGTGAAGAAGTACTTTAGAACCGTTTGTGTGTGACAATCTATGAAAACGGATTAGAAAAAATGTGAGACCTGTGACATTGAAACCTAGTTTTCACGGTACAGAGATCCGTACTTATCTGAGTTATAGGGACCTTAGTCTTTATAGTGAGTGACAGATCCATGATTAATGTTAAACAATAACCATTTTCGGAGGAGCATGCATCTAGTCGACCCAGTGGATCCCGGAGAAAGTCAACGTCTAGAAGAAGAGACGCATCAATGGGTGAGGTGTTCTTATGCTAAGCTATCATGCTGTGGCGTACCCTTGCTATGATGATCATCTGACATGGCTCCTGATCTGCTGCTCTGAATCTACAGACACACTAGAATTCGACATACATTCTACACATTACACACACACACACACACACACACACACACACTTCTCACACACATACTCTTTGCTTTAATAAATTATTTTTTGTATTTATTTGTTAAGGCTAGAGTTGTTGAGTATGTTGTGTTGGGGAAGAGAGAGAGAGAGAGGGGGCATGATCTAGGGGTGAGTGAGAGTAAGAAAGAGGTGTCGACAGACTGAGGGAGTTTTGTGGACGGATTCTGGTGGTTTCTCTAGGACAATAATATTGGGGTAATTAAAATGGGGGTGTTGATTCCCCTCACTCCAGGGACGACACTAAAGTAATAAAGGATTACTTACGACAATGATGATGATGATGATGATGATGATGATGATGATGATGATGATGATGATGATGATGATGATGATGATGATGATGATTGCGGAAAATGACTGCTCGCATCTGTAAGTCGAACCAAAACAACAAATGTATCTCTGGGCGAATGAACGCAAGTGTTCAAATTGTTCGACAGGCAAAAAATTTTCAAATCAGTTACTTCGTGCTGAAGGTTTTGCTGTAATTGACAGAGCTTGACATCGGGAAATACGAACGGATTTATGAATAGGGCAACATTATCCTCCTCTATTGTGAACTCTTGAAATCTCGACTGAAAGATATCCAGAAGACTTTCAACTTTTACTTTGTACTGTAACAAGTCGCATTTAATTTCCACCACAAGCGTCTTCAGAGTTGGAAACGCCTCTAAAGTCCCTTCAGTCAGCTGTCCGATAAACAGTCGTTGTCTATTTTAAATGAAGAAATATCATCGCACAAATTTGTGAATATTATTTTTTTTTAGCCCTGGATCCTCGCATTTAAAGAGTTTAAATGAGGCATGACGTCCAATAAAGGCTAATAGACTACATTGGCTGGGGCATATCGAACGAATGGAAGATAATAGGGAAACAAAACTCGCTTACACTCAGGAAATAAATGACCGTAGACCCCGAGGTAGACCAAGAAGACGGTGGAGAGATAATATATATACAGATCTACAAGCACTTGGAATCAACGACTGGCAAGAGAAGGTCAACCAGAGAGACGAATGGAGACGGATTGTATCTGCAGCAAAGAACCTCAATGGTTCGGAACGCTGAAGAAGAAGCAGATGACGTCCACTAAAAATGCCAGTCATCGTTCAGCAGACATTCTCGTTCTGTAGGCAATTAATTTATTTCAGACAGAAACAGATAGACACTATTTTTCAGTGCCCAGAAAGGAGACAGAACATTCCCTTTAGATATAAATCTGACATCACAGTGTAACAGCAGCTCACCGTATTTCTCGTTCAGGTCTGATAGAAACTGTCTGATTAAGCAAACTGGTTTACCACTACGGATAGGTATAAACATAAATTTCTCCGTCCAATCTTCGTTGAATTCACGACAAGCAACGTCTTCACATTTTCGTTTTTACTTTTGTTTGATTTTAGATTTTTCCACACCCATGTTTATAGGCTGTAAATTTTTATTTGAAAAATCTAATTTCAACACAATACTACCGACTCTACTAAACACTTGCAACAGACGAAAACATGGCGCCTTGCGCACTCTGATTGGTCGACAAGACTGGGATATGTGAACTTTATAACGTTTCGTTGCGAACTGAACAGGCGCATTTGATAATATCTGAGCATAACAACCACGAGCAGAGTAAATTATCGAACACTAACAGGGTGCTCCGAGTGCATGTTTTTTTTTACATTATTAAAATATATTATATTAAACAACGAGGCCTCGCGTGCCACTTTCTGACAGCTGGCGGGCCACATGTGGCCTGCGGGCCGTGGTTTGGGAACCTCTGATTTTAATCCTTCTGTTCAGTACAGACATAAGCCCCGTGTTAATGATTCAATCATATCATTTTAGTCCTTCTGTTCAGTGCAGACATAATCCTCGTGTTAGTGATTCAATCATTTTAGTTTTTCTGTTCAGTACAGACTTAAGCCCCATGTTAGTGATTCAATCATTTTAGTCCTTCTGTTCAGTGCAGACCTAAGCCCCGTGTTAATGATTCAATCATTGTAGTCCTTCTGTTCAGTGCAGACACAATCCTCGTGTTAGTGATTCAATCATTTTAGTCCTACTGTTCAGTACAGACTTAAGCCCCGTGTTAGTGATTCAATCATTTTAGTCCTTCTGTTCAGTGCAGACATAAGCTCCGTGTTAGTGATTCAATCATTTTAGTCCTTCTGTTCAGTGCAGACAAAAGCCCCATGTTAGTGATTCAATCATTTTAATCCTTCTGTTCAGTACAGACAAAAGCCCCATGTTAGTGATTCAATCATTTTAGTCCTTCTGTTCAGTGCAGACAAAAGCCCCATGTTAGTGATTCAATCATTTTAATCCTTCTGTTCAGTACAGACAAAAGCCCCATGTTAGTGATTCAATCATTTTAGTCCTTCTGTTCAGTGCAGACAAAAGCCCCATGTTAGTGATTCAATCATTTTAATCCTTCTGTTCAGTGCAGACTTAAGCCCCGTGTTAGTGATTCAATCATTTTAGTCCTTCTGTTCAGTGCAGACAAAAGCCCCATGTTAGTGATTCAATCATTTTAATCCTTCTGTTCAGTGCAGACTTAAGCCCCATGTTAGTGATTCAATCATTTTAGTCCTTCTGTTCAGTGCAGACAAAAGCCCCATGTTAGTGATTCAATCATTTTAGTCCCCTGTTCAGTGCAGACAAAAGCCCCATGTTAGTGATTCAATCATTTTAATCCTTCTGTTCAGTGCAGACTTAAGCCCCGTGTTAGTGATTCAATCATTTTAGTCCTTCTGTTCAGTGCAGACAAAAGCCCCATGTTAGTGATTCAATCATTTTAATCCTTCTGTTCAGTGCAGACTTAAGCCCCATGTTAGTGATTCAATCATTTTAGTCCTTCTGTTCAGTGCAGACAAAAGCCCCATGTTAGTGATTCAATCATTTTAGTCCTCTGTTCAGTGCAGACAAAAGCCCCATGTTAGTGATTCAATCATTTTAATCCTTCTGTTCAGTGCAGACTTAAGCCCCGTGTTAGTGATTCAATCATTTTAGTCCTTCTGTTTAGTGCAGACAAAAGCCCCGTGTTAGTGATTCAATCCTTTTAGTCCTTCTGTTCAGTGCAGACACCAGTGAATGAATGTTTGCAGTTTGTCACTAACTGAGTTATTCTGCCTCCGTGTTTCTGACCCATCCAACGGCACTGATCTGACGTTAGTTACATATTCTAAATTTAGTTAATGTCCTTTCACTTCCACAGAATTCCTAGCGCAATGAAAGCATCTTTTGTATTCTTATTTTAATATCTCTATATTTTCCTCAGTCTTTGTGTACGTCTTCTTCTTATAGTCCAATTCCGTGTGGCGTTGGTGATCATGTCTGTCCACAACCTTCTGTCTCTTGTGCTGCAAATCATTTCTGATACTGATGTTCCTCTAAGCCGTGATACAGGGACACGTTAGTAGCGGTTCCAATATCAAAGGGTCACCGCATACTGAAGGCTGGCTATAGACGGAACATGGATAAGACAGACATACTGAAGGCTGTCTATGGACGGAACATGGGTAAGACAGACATTCTGAAGGCTGACTATGGACGGACCATGGGTAAGACAGACATACTGAAGGCTGTCTATGGACGGAACATGGTTAAGACAGACATACTGAAGGCTGTCTATGGACGGAACATGGATAAGACAGACATACTGAAGGCTGTCTACGGACGGAACATGGATAAGACAGACATACTGAAGGCTGACTATGGACGGAACATGGATAAGACAGACATACTGAAGGCTGTCTATGGACGGAACATGGATAAGACAGACATACTGAAGGCTGTCTATGGACGGAACATGGATAAGACAGACATACTGAAGGCTGTCTATGGACGGAACATGGATAAGACAGACATACTGAAGGCTGGCTATAGATGGAACATGGATAAGACAGATATACTGAATGCTGGCTATAGAGGGAACATGGATAAGACAGATATACTGAATGCTGGCTATAGATGGAACATGGATAAGACAGACATACTGAAGGCTGGCTATAGACGGAATATGGACAAGACAGACATACCGAAGGCTATATATAGATGGAACATGGATAAGACAGACATACTGAAGGCTGGCTATAGATGGAACATGGATAAGACAGACATACCGAAGGCTGTCTATAGACGGAACATGGATACGACAGACATACTGAAGGCTGTCTATGGACGGAACATGGATAAGACAGACATACTGAAGGCTGTCTATGGACGGAACATGGGTAAGACAGACATACTGAAGGCTGTCTATGGACGTAACATGGATAAGACAGATATACTGAAAGCTGGCTATAGACGCAACATGGATAAGACAGACATACTGAAGGCTGTCTATGGATGGAACATGGATAAGACAGACATACTGAAGGCTGTCTATGGACGGAACATTGATAAGACAGACATACTGAAGGCTGCGTATAGACGGAAGTTGGATAAGACAGACATACTGAAGGCTGTCTATGGACGGAATATGGATAAGACAGACATACTGAAGGCTGTCTATGGACGGAACATGGATAAGACAGACATACTGAAGGCTGTCTATGGACGGAACATGGATAAGACAGACATACTGAAGGCTGACTATGGACGGAACATGGGTAAGACAGACATACTGAAGGCTGTCTATGGACGGAACATTGATAAGACAGACATACTGAAGGCTGTCTACGGACGGAACATGGATAAGACAGACATACTGAAGTCTGTCTATAGATGGAACATGGACAAGACAGACATACTGAAGGCTGTCTATGGACGGAACATGAACAAGGCAGACATACTGAAGGCTGTCTATGGACGGAACATGGATAAGACAGACATACTGAAGACTGTCTATGGACGGAACATGGATAAGACAGACATACTGAAGGCTGTCTATGGACGGAACATGGGTAAGACAGACACACTGAAGGCTGTCTATGGACGTAACATGGATAAGACAGATATACTGAAGGCTGGCTATAGACGCAACATGGATAAGACAGACATACTGAAGGCTGTCTATGGATGGAACATGGATAAGACAGACATACTGAAGGCTGGCTATAGACGGAATATGGACAAGACAGACATACCGAAGGCTATCTATAGATGGAACATGGATAAGACAGACATACTGAAGGCTGTCTATGGACGGAACATGGATAAGACAGACATACTGAAGGCTGTCTATGGACGGAACATGGGTAAGACAGACATACTGAAGGCTGTCTATGGACGTAACATGGATAAGACAGACATACTGAAGGCTGTCTATGGACGCAACATGGATAAGACAGACATACTGAAGGCTGTCTATGGACGGAACATGGATAAGACAGACATACTGAAGGCTGTCTATGGACGGAACATGGGTAAGACAGACATACTGAAGGCTGTCTATGGACGTAACATGGATAAGACAGACATACTGAAGGCTGTCTATGGACGCAACATGGATAAGACAGACATACTGAAGGCTGTCTATGGATGGAACATGGATAAGACAGACATACTGAAGGCTGTCTATGGACGGAACATGGATAAGACAGACATACTGAAGGCTGCGTATAGACGGAAGTTGGATAAGACAGACATACTGAAGGCTGTCTATGGACGGAACATGGATAAGACAGACATACTGAAGGCTGTCTATGGACGGAACATGGATAAGACAGACATACTGAAGGCTGTCTATGGACGGAACATGGATAAGACAGACATACTGAAGGCTGTCTATGGACGGAACATGGATAAGACAGACATACTGAAGGCTGACTATGGACGGAACATGGGTAAGACAGACATACTGAAGGCTTTCTATGGACGGAACATGGATAAGGCAGACATAGTGAAGGCTGTCTACGGACGGAACATAGATAAGACAGACATACTGAAGGCTGTCTACGGACGGAACATGGATAAGACAGACATACTGAAGGCTATCTACGGACGGAACATGGATAAGACAGACATACTGAAGGCTGTCTATGGACGGAACATGGATAAGACAGACATACTGAAGGCTGTCTATAGATGGAACATGGATAAGACAGACATACTGAAGGCTGTCTACGGACGGAACATTGATAAGACAGACATACTGAAGGCTGTCTACGGACGGAACATGGATAAGACAGACATACTGAAGGCTGTCTATAGATGGAACATGGACAAGACAGACATACTGAAGGCTGCCTATGGACGGAACATGGACAAGGCAGACATACTGAAGGCTGTCTATGGACGGACCATGGATAAGACAGACATACTGAAGACTGTCTATGGACGGAACATGGATAAGACAGACATACTGAAGGCTGTCTATGGACGGAACATGGATAAGACAGACATACTGAAGGCTGTCTATGGACGGAACATGGATAAGACAGACATACTGAAGGCTGTCTATGGACGGAACATGGATAAGACAGACATACTGAAGGCTGGCTATGGACGGAACATGGATAAGACAGACATACTGAAGGCTGGCTATAGACGGATCATGGATAAGACAGACATACTGAAGGCTGGCTATAGACGGAACATGGATAAGACAGACATACTGAAGGCTGGCTATAGACGGAATATGGATAAGACAGACATACTGAAGGCTGACTATGGACGGAACATGGATAAGACAGACATACTGAAGGCTGAATATGGACGGAACATGGATAAGACAGACATACTGAAGGCTGAATATGGACGGAACATGGATAAGACAGACATACTGAAGGCTGTCTATGGACGGAACATGGATAAGACAGACATACTGAAGGCTGTCTATGGACGGAACATGGATAAGACAGACATACTGAAGGCTGTCTATGGACGGAACATGGATAAGACAGACATACTGAAGGCTGTCTACGGACGGAACATGGATAAGACAGACATACTGAAGGCTATATATTGACGGAACATGGATAAGACAGACATACTGAAGGCTGTCTATGGACGGAACATGGATAAGACAGACATACTGTAGACTATCTATGGACGGAACATGGATAAGGCAGACATACTTAAGGCTGCCTATGGACGGAACATTGATAAGACAGACATACTGTAGACTATCTATGGACGGAACATTGATAAGACAGACATACTGTAGACTATCTATGGACGGAACATGGATAAGACAGACATACTGTAGACTATCTATGGAAGGAACATGGATAGGACAGACTTACTGAAGACACCATGGACAAGGCAAACATACCGATGGCTGCCTATGCACGACGGACAGACAGACATACTGAAAACTATCCATGCACTACTGACAAGGCAGACATACTGAACACTATCTATGCACGACGGACAAGAGAGACATACTGAAGACTATCTATGCACGACATCTACGCATATCTATGCTAAAGACACAGGGACGGATGAATGAAAATATTCAAGGATGTTTTAACTACGAGTTCAGTGTGGGTCTGGGAGATTGTTGTGTGAGAGGACTATGTGGGCATATTTTCAACCAGCGTGTCCATGGAACGGTTAGCATCCACACCTTCCCACCGCTCCTGCAGGTCATTGGCCATCTGTGGGATTGTCCGCGATGTTGTTTTGAGGGTTCTTAAATCAATTAATCAATCAATTAATCAATTAACTATATATGTTTGTGTTTGATCTTTGCCAGGGACCAAACAATGGCCACATCCTGCAGAAACTCTATTGAACGCCCATATAGCCTACACGGTCAAAGTAAGTAATGCCCTTAACCCTTGCTGTACCATACTTATTACTTCTGTGGTGCCGCAGTTTTTGGGTTCCGCAAAAATAGCTACACCAGAGAAGCAATAATCTGTTTGAGGATGTTGATTGAAAAACATAAAGAAGGTAAAAAACATATATATGTATGTTTTATAGACTTTAAAAATAACGCGTTTGATAGACTACATCATGAGCGATTCGCCCATAGAAATAAAAAGAGGAGTGCGGCAGGGATGCGTGTTGTCCTCAAGCCTCTTCCACTTACACACAGAAAGAATTTTTAAAAGTCAAACTGTCTGGATTTAACATCAATGGAAGAATTATAAACAATCTTAATATGCTGACGATACCGTGTTACTAGCAAAAATCGAGCAAGAGTTACAAGACCTAGTGGAACAAGTAAACAGGCATTGTGCAGAATGTGGCTTAGATATTAACATCCAAAACATGAAAACTATGATTACTAGTAGTGTAAAGGAAAGATCATCAATTAACATTACAGTAAACAGGAAGATATTACAAAAAGTAACAAATGTCTACTGTCTTGGACATGTAATAAAAGATGATGGCACACGTGAAACAGAAATTAAAAAGAGAATAGGATTGACCAAAAATGCTTTCAACATCATGAAATCAGGATTAACATCAAAAGAAATTAACAACGCATTAAAAATGAGAATTGTCAAATGTTATGTATATTTAAAACTACTATTTGACGCGGAAACCTGGACACAGAACAAGTATTAGAAAGTTGAATAGAGGCCCTTGAGATGTGGATATATATATATAATGTTGCATATCCCTTACAGGACGTTGCAGTCAATGTCAGCATTTTTCAGCTGCTGTTGATGTACTAGGCAAGATTACGCTCAGTAGTTTGCCATTGCTTTCTGAACAACCGGCTCACATATCCCGTAAGTTACCAGCGCGGCGCGAACCGCTGGAGACAATTCTCAAATAAAGAGCATCACAAACTTTTACTTGTTCTCAAGTCTTTCCGTCGCATACAGCCATTACTTTGACCTAGTTTGTTCTAGTTACTTCTATTGTTTATGTGTAAACGCAGACAACAGAAATAAACTATTGCACAATTTCCTGCCTGACATATGTCGCTGCATCTCGTCAAGCGCTTCCTGCAGAGTTGTTTAAATTCACTAAGGGAATACACTGGTTTGAGTGTTGATGTTATATTACGATACATCTATTCATCATATGCTATGCCGGTAAACGTGGGCGGTCATGACTCGCCATTTCTCTCTATCACAGAGTCGTGGATCAGCTCAGTGTTCCTGTCTCAATCATGCCAAGTGGTCAAGCCATCCAGGTATTCACTTCTTTGTCTTCCCCTTGTTCTCCTCTCCTTGATCTTGCCAGTTGTCACCAAAGTCTCCAATTTATTTCTTCTCATAACATATTCAAAACAATTTGACTGTCTACGTCTAATTTCTCTAATCAATTTACGATTTTCATTTGTTTCTTGTAGTACTTGGTCATTGGTTTTTCTGTCTGTCCATGGTATTCTTTGCATTCTCCTCAGAAACCACATTTCCACAACCATCAGCTGTTTTTCAGCTTGTCTGTTCATTGTCCACGCTTTGCTTGCATACAAAAGTACAGGCTCTATGTAGCACCTCAACACTCTTTTTCTCGTTTCAATTGACATATTTTTATTGGTCAATGTGTTTTTCATCTTGCTAAAGGCTACATTCGCCATGGCGATTCTTGTTCTAATCTCTTCATGGCATCTCCCATCAGATTTTACAACCTTTCTGAGATAATTACTACTAATACTGCACATTCCGAGATAAATACTACACATACAACTAAAATAAACAGACATCGGCGTTGTTTGGGCTTATAAAGAGAAGACAGGCATAGTGACTACTGGCAGTGGCGGACTGGCTAGGGGGTCAGTTTGCCTGAGGCAAGTGGGTCGTCTGGACCCCTACTGAAGTGGGTCCCTTAAACATTAGGCGATATGTTAAAAACGTTGAGTTGAGTCAAGAACTGATATCTCAGCACTCAGGACATGTCCATAGTGCTCAGTCCTCATCTTCAACAGCCAGCAAAGAGTCCCAATACTAATGGTATCAGTAGCAGTCTGATTATGTGTCTGTCTGGCCTTTCCTTGGAGTTCAGGGTGTCGGTGAGGTCCTCATGTCACTCCCCGCAGCATCATTCTCTCTAGACCGTGATGGTCTACATGTTCTTCAGAACTATACACACAATTTCAAAGGACTCCGACCGTATCAATACCCCACCGAGCGGTGCAGACCCAGCCAATCTGTCCGCCTGCTAGTTTCCCACCACACCAGCATGTCCAGGGGGGGGGGAGAATCCAACAGATGCTATGTATTGTTGATTGTTGAATTGATGCCTGCACACTGCCCGATGCATGCCTATCTTCACATTTCTCATCATACTTTGTGAGTCCGTTACAATCACAACATGCCAGTTTCACATTTCTCATCATACTTTGTGAGTCCGTTACAATCACAACATGCCAGTTTCACATTTCTCATCATACTTTGTGAGTCCGTTACAATCACAACATGCCAGTTTCACATTTCTCATCATGCTTTGTGAGTCCGTTACAATCACAAAATGCCAGTTTCACATTTCTCATCATACTTTGTGAGTCCGTTACAATCACAACAAGCCTTTCTTCACTTTTCTCATCAAACTTAGTGAGTCCGTTACAATCACTACATGTGTGTGATGTTTGTCCCCCAGCCAGCAGAACGCCGCTGTGACTGCCTCCATCTCCATTCTCATACTGGATGTTGTGGTTTTAAAATGTTAATGACCTTTCGGTCACTGACAACTGAAAAGATCAGAGAGAGAAGAAGCAGAGGCAGACAGAGAGGAATAATTCTGGGCAGACTTGAATGTTGGCATGGAGGAATAGCATCAACAGAGTTTATCTGGAACACCAAGGACTGAGATCTGTGGAGAGACATGAACGCCTCGGCAATTGGCACGCCACACGATGCTGATGATGATGATAGTATCTTACTTCCTGCAGAACCAGGCAGTTGTTACATTCACTTGGTTTAGCATATCTGCTATCTTTAATGGCGCATGTTTACATTCTAACTGTTACTTGTTTACTAGTGTTGTGTCATAGAATCTTAATACTGTTCAAAATTGGCATTGGTAAGGTCATTTCCCCCCCCCCCCCCTTTACCTTAGCGGTGTAGCCACCTTGTAGCGGTAGAGGAGCTTAAGAGTTCCAATGACCCTCAAGAAGTGCCGACGATACCGCTACTATTGGTTGGGTCTCCCGTGTCGGACAAGTCAAGGGATAGGAACCAGACGAAGAGAGACACAGACCTATAATGTGGATACTAATCGTTGTGATCTCCGACGGCATAGATCAGTTCATGTCTTGACTCCCTTCCGTACCATGACACGAGACTGTCAAATATTTTCTCTTGCTGTCTTCCTCTAAATCTCTTTCCACAAATCTGTCCAGTTGTCACAACATGTTCCACTTTTGTTTTCTCGTTATATGGCTAAAACATGAATACGGCTTCTCTCTGTCTGTTTGTGTCTACTTTAGTTTATGTTTTATTTCTGCAGTTTGTACCTGACGAGATGCAGCGAAATACGTCAGGCAATAAATCGTGCACGGTTATGTTTGTGGCTTCAATATTCAAATTCACTATGGGGAAACATTTTTTGGAGTTGATGACAAGTTGTCTTTGCCACTTAACCTCCCTCAGAATGTCCATATTGCTCATTGTGGCTGTCCAATGTAATTTCATCATGCTTCTGTAAAACCACACCTTCTGCAATTTTTTTCGCCTGTTTACTAATTTTAAGAACAGAATCCACCCATCCATCATGTGCCATGCCGATAAGCGTTGGGGTTATGTTTGCCATCTCACTCGATCACCAGAGTCGTGGATCAGCTCCGTGTTCCTGTCTCGACTATGCCACGTGGCTAAGCCATCCAGGTATTTGCTTCTCGGTCTTCCCCTTGGTCTCTTCCCTTTGATCTTGCCAGTCGTCACCAAGTTCTCAAATTCATTTCTTCTTATAACATGCCCAAAAAATTTTCACTGTCTACGTCTAATGTCTCTAATCAGTTTATGATCTTCATTTGTTTCTTGAAGGACTTGTTCCTTGGTTTTTCTGTCTGTCCATGGTATTCTTTGCATTTTCCTCAGAAACCACATTTCCACAGCCATCAACTGTTTTTCAGCTTGACTGCTTATTGTCCACGCTTCATGATGTTGTGTTTCCCTCAAACCAACTGCTATAAATATCTTCAAACCAGACTCTATAAACAGACTCGAACCAAATGCTATTAATATCTTCAAATCACAATATATAAAAACGTCAAACCAAATTAAATATCGTCAAACCAAATAACCCCGAGGAAGGCTAACCTCATTAAAAATGCCCGCCGAAGTCGGAAGTGCCGTCCCACGGGTGGCAAAATAAAAATTGGCACTACGCATTTACGTCCGAGTGAAATGTCTCGTCCGAATGTCTCTCGTGCTAGGAACAGCTCTGACCACCTAGTTTCCGAATGCCGCTCTTGTTCGGAACAGTTCTGACTAGGTAGTTTTCCGAATGTCTGTCGTGCCTGGAACAGCTCTGACAGGCACAACGACAAGCACATGTCCGAATCGAAAACTCGCTGAGTGGATACCGTCTGCTGACCTGTCTGGTTTGTGCGGGAACGGCCCGGGGCAAACGAAATGCCCAGTATATTGAAGTGAAGAATTAAAGCAGCCATGAGCAGGGCGTGACGATTCCCTCGGTGAGCCTAGGACCACGGCGCTATGTGTCGGCTCCTCAATTATGGAAGCCACCCTGGATGGAGAAAAATGCCATGGGCTGTCTCTGCCTTCCTTTGAGGGATGATCGTGAAGTCTTCGACTGTTCCAACTTGACCAGCTGGGATGTGGACGGTACCAAAAAAGTGAGAGTCTCCCAGGAATGCTAACCTGGTCAAAATTGCACGCTAAAAGTCGAATGTGTTGGCCTAAGGGTTTTTACCCAAGGGTGCCTAACTGGACACACCGCAATCACATCTGAAAAAACACTCCGGATGAACGCAAAGAAGAAGAAACCAAATAACCAAATTCTATAAATATCTTCAAAAACTATAATATCTTCAATGTCTATACATATTTTCAAACACAATTCTACAAATATCTTCAAATTCTATAAATATGTTCAAACCAAATTCTATAAATATGTCATGTACTTCCAAATCTAAAGACAACGTGCTTTCTCCACAACAGTTCCTTGGAGAGTGCGCTGTTGACCAGCCCAAAGGTATTGACGTCATCAGAGACGCTATCAGGAAAATGAAGGTAATGTATTCCAGAAAAAATGTCTATACCAGCTTTCCCATTAACAGTTTCTGCACCAAGCCACGCACTATGCGTTCATTGCATATTCTGTGCATAATCTGCTCTTCTAATTGTCTCTGCCATATTCAATTGCTAAATTAACAACTCTATGGTGATTGTTATGGGTGGCGGGAGAGGGCTTTCCCTATAAGAGGAGACGTAAGTTGCCTCCCTCCCTCCGCTAGCTTACGAGATCACCCTTGGGCAAGGTGGAACACCCGTTTAGCTCCCCCCCACCCCACCTCTCCGATCAGGTGTTACGTGAGGCCATGTGTGCAGGTGGTGGATGGAGTTGAAGAGCAGCTGACAGATAGTTGTAGGTTATGGATGTGAAACGTCGCCAATGAGCTGACAAGCTGAAAAACAGCTATTGGTAGTGGAAACAGTGGTTTCTGAGGAACATGGAAAGAATACCGTGGACAGTAGACAGACAGAACAATCAACGATCGTGTCCTACAAGAATCAAATGAGAACAGTAAACTGATTAGAGAAATTTGATATAGTGAACATTGTTTGGAAACGTTATGAGAATAAATAAACTAGAGAACTTGGTGCAAATTAGCAAGATTGGGTGGAACAGAACAAAGAGAAGGCATAGAAGAACATACCTGGATGGCTTGGCCACATTGTATGGTCGCAAAAAAGAACATTGAGCTGATCCACGACTCTGGTGATCGCGTGAGATCGTACCCATTCTTATCGGCATGACACATGATGATAATATAATTCATGTTTTTGAATGTGCACGTGACTATTTCGACTGTTTCTATAGTTTGTGATATTTACTTCATCGGTCAACATTTTTCACTTGAGCTGATTCGATCCCAGAGATTTGTGTTGATCTTTTGGGAATATGGTCATTTCATAGTGAATGGGGAGGAGGACACGAAGAAGAAGAAGAAGAAGAAGAAGAAGAAGAAGAAGAAGAAGAAGAAGAAGAAGAAGAAGAAGAAGAAGAAGAAGAAGAAGAAGAAGAAGAAGAAGAAGAAGAAGAAAGAAAAAGAAGAAGAAGAAGAAGAAGAAGAAGGAGAAGAAGAAGAAGAAGAAGCAAAAGCAGCAGCAAATAGTAGTAGTAGTAGTAGTAGTAGTAGTAGTAGTAGTAGTAGTAGTAGTAGTAGTAGTAGTAGTAGTAGTAGTAGTAGTAGTAGTAGTAGTTGTAGAAAAAGAAGAATCGGAAGAAGAAGAGAAGGGAGAGAGGGAAGAGAAGGGGAGGGAAAAGAGAATAGGAAGAAGAATGATCAGGAAAAGGAAGGAGAAAAAATAAAAATATGTCGACTAGAAGCATGAAGATGAGAAAGAAAAGGTGAAGAATGACAACACTTAAAACAGTAACAACAACATTCTACAACAACAACAACAATAACAATAACAACAACAACAACATACTGCAATGTCTGAGGTCAACAACTAGTATCCATGGTTTCAGTTCAGCAAGCACATCAAGCGGGCCGAGGGACAGAAACCTCCCAAAGTGGACCTAGTCATATCGGCAGATGCTGTGTCCATCCTGGACCCCAAGACCAAAGTAAGTCCTTGAGTGTTGTATTCCCAGCTGATTAACGAAGTTGCTTCGGAGTACTTCCTAATTCAGGAGCTGACATACATATTTCAGGAGTTACTATTTTGGTTAGTCCTTTCAGTCCCAGACAGATCTTACTTGTCATTTTCTTTCTCAAATTATTTGTGACCATTTTTTAAATGTAATAATGGGTTAAAATAATACAACTATAGAATAGAATAAGTTAAAGAATTGATTAACATAACATGACAACGTTACAGCAAGGGGTTAAAATAACAATGGGGAAAATGGACTAACATATAAGAAAGATTATCAATTGGAATAAAGTGGACTAACATAATGGAAGAATGAACAAGTGGAATAGAGTGGACTAACATTGCAGAAGAATTAATATGTGCAATAGACTGGACTAAGATAACAGAAGTAGTAACTACATACAACATGATATGCAACATAAACAACACATACAACGTATACAAGATACGCAACATACATAACACATGCAATACATACGAAATATGCAAGATATGCAAACATACAACATATACAACATATGCAGCACATACAACATATTCAACACATAAAATATATACACCACATACAACACAAGCAAAATGTGTGACACATACAACATATGTAACATATTTAATACATACAACAAATACAACATGCAACGCATACAACATTTACAAAACATACAACATATACAACATAAAGCACATATAAAATTTACAAAACATACAACATATGAAACACAAACAACACATGCAACATATTTAACAAATCACCATATTTAAAACATACAGCATATACAACATACAACACATACACCACGTACAACACACACAACAATACAACATATATAAACATACAACACATACAACATATACACACAAACAACATATTTAACACATACAACATATACAACAAATTCAACACACACGCACAACACATACAACATATTTAACAAATCAACATATTTAAAACATACAGCATATACAACATACAACACATACACCACGTACAACACACACAACAATACAACATATATAAACATACAACACATACAACATATACACCACAAACAACATTTTTAACGTATAAAACACATACAACAAATTCAACACTTACGCACAACACATACAACATATTGTAATCACTCTGTAACCCTAACGTGTCCAGCTGATCCTCTACCAATACCCGCTGCACCTCATCTCCTACTGCGCAGACGACAAGTGCGACAAGCAAATGTTCACGTTCATTGCCAAACAAGTCAGTGGACAGCAGCACTTCTGCTATGTGTTTGACAGCGACAAATGCGTAAGTTGTTTGTGTAATCTCTTGTATTACTTCTGCAGTAAGTATATATGATAAATAGAAATATCACGACAATTATAATGTCCCACTTTTCAGGTCATTGTCCGATATGACTGAGCTACCATATAACAGTAGATGGAACTATCTGTTTTCTGTTAGAGCCCAATTTTGGGCTACATAGAACCTGTACTTTTATATAGATGTGAAGCGTGGACAATAAGCAGTCAAGCTGAAAAACAGCTGATGGCTGTGGAAATGTGGTTTCTGAGGAAAATGCAAAGAATACCATGGACAGACAGAAAAACCAATGAACAAGTCCTTCAAGAAACAAATGAAGATCGTAAACTGATTAGAGACATTAGACGCAGACAGTCTAAATTTTTTGGGCATGTTATGAGAAGAAATGAATTGGAGAACTTGGTGACGACTGGCAAGATCGAAGGGGAGAGACCAAGGGGAAGACCGAGAAGTAAATACCTGGATGGCTTGACCACGTGGCATGGTCGAGACAGGAACAAGGAGCTGATTCGCGACTCTGGTGATCGAGTGAGATGGCAAAACATGACCGCCCACGCTTATCGGCATGGCACATGATGGGTGGATGGATGGATGGCTAGGCCAATCCCTTGGGCTTGTGACGTTATTGCCTTTAGCGCATTTATCATCCCAAACCATACATCCTGTTCATTCACTTCATTGTAATTATACGTGCTGATTCTTTGAAGGACGTGTCCAGCCACAACAAGGATACAGATCATCATCATCATCATCATCTTCCACTTCTGCCGTCAAGCGTCGTGGGGAGGAATAATTTGCGTTCCAGCGCCCGGTGGACGGCACTGGATAGTGTCATTCCGTGAGGTTGTACAATGTCTCTGATGTCGTCAATCCATTTTCTTCTTGGACGTCCTCGTGGTCTCGTCGCAGATGATCTTTGATGTAAGGCCAGTGATGGTAGTTGCTGATGTTGCATTCTAATGACATGGCCAAACCACTTGATCTTCTGTCTGTCAATAAATGTGGCACAAGGTGTTGATCCCACAGTCTGTCTGATAGTAGCATTTCTTACTCGGTCTCGGATTGTTAAGTTGGCAGCTCTCCTCAGGCATCTCATTTCGCAGGTGTTGATTTTGCGAAGGTGTAATTTGGATAAAGTCCAGGTTTGAGATTGGTAGCATAGGGTTGGTGTGAATATGCTGTTTATTATCTGTCGTTTTGCGGACATGGGTATGTTTGGATGTTTCAGTAAGGGTGATAGTTGATATGTAAGTGCACTAGCTTTTTGACATCTGATTTCAATTTCTCTGTCCAATCTGCCATCTTCTGTGATCATACTTCCAAGGTATTTGAATTCTTTAACTTGTTTCAGAGGTGTGTTATTTGTCTGTATACTTAATGGGCCTGGCGATCTGCTAACTTGCATTACTTCGGTTTTGGCTGTGTTTATACTCATATTGTATCTGCTGCAGGTTGAACTCAGATTAGTAATATGATTTTGTAGTCTGCCCTCATCGCTGTAAAACAGGCACTGATCATCTGCAAATAGAAGTTCATTTATTCCCTGTGGGTCAGTTGTTTCATCTGGAGTAAAGAGTTCTAAATTTTCTGAATCTGGTCTGTCGAGACTTGCTTCTTTGGAAATTCTGTCCATGTAGATATTGAATAGCAGGGGAGAGAGCACACATCCCTGCCTCACTCCTGTATTGACTGTGAACATATCTGATATACCTTCCTGTGTTCTTACTGCACTTTGGCTCGAGTGGTACATGGCTATGATGTTTTCTAGCAGTTGCCCTTCTATCCCATAGTCTTCAAGGATGGTCCATAATTTGTATCTGTCTACTCTATCAAAAGCCTTTTCCTGATCTACAAACACAATATTCTGCTGGTCACTATATTCAATAGTTTTTTCACAAATTTGTCTAAGTGTAAATAATGCATCAGTGCAACTTTTACCTTTCCGAAAACCGAATTGTGCTTTGCTTAACTGGTGTTCAACTATTGGTCTAGCTCTTTGTTCCAAAAGTTTTGCATACATTTTCCCTATATGGCTTAGGAGTGATATACCTCTGTATGTTTCGCACTCTCTCATATTGCCTTTCTTTTTCCATATTGGTACTATTATTGCCTGTTGCCAATCATCTGGGACTTTTCTTTCTTCCCATGCTATATTAAAAAGTCTTGTTAGCCATTTAACTCCTGTTTCCCCACAGGCCTGAATAGCTTCTGTGGTTATTCCATCTGGACCTGGTGATTTGTTCTTAGGACTTTTCTGTATAACTGCTTTGACTTCTGCAGGTATGAAATTTGGTTCTTGCTGTCCCTGGCGTTTAGGCACAAAAGTGAGGTTTCCTATGTTATGTGTGGGGTTAAGTAGTTCTTGAAAGTATTCTGCCCATCTTGCTAGTCTTTGTTGTGGATTAAATATTGGTATACCTCTTTTGCTGTTTATGATGGTGGTTGGGTTGTAACATGCATCTCTGTTTCTCATTGTGGTGACACGTTTATAAAATTCTCTTGGGCAGTCTTTGCTAAGGGTCGCCATCTGTTCACCGTATATTCTCCAGGAATCATCTTTAGATGCTCTAATTGTTCGTTTGGCATTACGTCGTGCTATTCTATAAGTAATATAGTCCTGTTCAGATTTAGTTGTGATCCACTTTTTGAATGCTACCTTCTTTGTGAATATGCTATCTTTAACTTCGTTGTTCCACCAGGCTGTTCTTAATCTTTTGTCTTGCCCTACTTTCTTTGTTCCACATTTATTTTTCAGTGTGTCGAGCATGGCAGCCTTGAAACATGTCCATTCCTTATCTACGCTTGAGTGGTCATCAGGGATGTTCTTATGTAGGTTTTGGATTTCTTGATTGAATTCGTCTGTAACTGTATGTTCCTGCAGCCTCCTATAATTGATGACATGTGTTGTTACTTTTTTGTTTCTTATTCTCCTGTGTGGTGAAATCTTTTTTATTATGACTGGTTTGTGATCAGTATCAACATCTGTATTTGGGAGTGCTCTTGAATCTAATAGTAGCCTTCTGTCTGATTTCCTAATTAGAATAAAGTCAATTTGGGATGCTTGGTTTATGTCATTCCATTTATACCAGGTTTTGGTGTGGCTACGACGATGTTGAAAAAAACTATTTGCTATTATTAGTCCATGTTCCGAACATATGTTGAGTAGATGTTGACCATTGCTGTTACAATCAGTCTCTGTGTCGCTGAATGGCCCCATGCAATCCTCCCACGGTGTTCTTCGTGTGCCTATTCGTCCGTTAAAATCACCCATCACAACTAGTTCATCTGTCTCCTTGACATTATTTAACGTGTCTGCAAGTTTATCGAAATATTCGTCTTTGTCTTCGTCGCTGTAAGTGTCATTACATGGGGCGTATGTTTGTATAAAAGTTGTTGTTCTATTTCCTTCTTTGATCTGTACTAGTATTATCCTTTCTGATATAAATTTAGTGTTGATAATGGCTTTCGCTTTGTCTCGATGCAACAAAAAACCCACTCCATGTTTAGCTGTAGCTCGCTGATCGACGCCACTCCATATAAGGACGTAACCGTCATGTGTTTGTTTCGTGTTCTGCCCCTTTTTCCTAGTGTCTGCGAGTCCTAATAATTGAATATTTGATTGTTTCATAAACTCTACGAGAGCTGGTTCCTTATATCCTAGACCTGTAACATTCCAAGTTGCAAAAATCTCCTTTCTATTTGAAGTGTGTCGAAATTTAGCGGTTGTCGTCGTTAGTCGTTTGTTGTGACGCTTCGGTGTGTAGTTTCCGGCGTGAACGCTGATAGAGCTGCGTTTTTCTCTCAATTTCCTCCATAATTCGCGAGCAATAGTTCTTGAACAAATAAATTCCCTACCGGTTTGCTGGACCTGTCGTAGGTTCATCCTTATTTGAACAAATTGATGTTAAGAAACACGCACAGAACACATAATTAATCTCCGAATCGAGCGACGCGGTTTACACCGCCATCTTGGAGAAACAGATCTTAATGAAACAGATAATACAGGATACAGATAAGTAACTTTTAATTTTATATTTTCATGTAGTGTTTTTCATGTAGTTGTGTGTCGGTTTGTGCTTGTTTATTCTATGCTGACGACGGCTTTAGCCGCAACGTCCATTAAAAAAAATCTGTAATCGAGCTCTAGTTAAGCCACTGTCTACTTCTTCTTTTATTTTGTGTGATTCATTCATTGGAAGTTACCTAGTTGATTTCCTTATTGGAAGTTACTGTACGTTAAAGTTTTGAGGTGACGTTTTGAAATCTAAACCACAGGCTGAGGAAATCACTCTGACGATTGGACAAGCGTTTGACCTGGCATACAAACGGTTCACGGAGACTTCGGCCCTTAGTGATGACATCCGGAAACAGTTCTTCGTGCTGCAGAGAAAGGTAACAGATACAAGGAAATAAACACGCTTGTTACATCTGATCCGGTGATCAGTGTCTCTGGGCTCACATTTTGTTGAAAATCGCTATAATACAACGTTTGTTTTTTGTTTTTCAATTTCACTTCTTGTTTTGCATGTCTGTTCAAATCCCGCTTCTTCTCTACATCGTTATCCACATTTTATTTCTTTTTTGTGGTCCTTCTTCATTTTCATCTTTTTCTCTATATATGCCAGTAGTATACAATGCACGTTTCGGGTATGATTTGCCGGATTAATCCGGATTGACCTTGACCTCGGCTGATTTTCACTCCCCCTCGGTCATATAGTTGGGTAAGGGGTGGGTAAGGGGTGGGTAAGGGGTGGTATGTAGGGGTGATATATCTTTTATATTTTGGGGTTGTATAGTAAACAGGTGTGTACCACATAAGCAACATGAAGCACCCTCTTGCAGTGGTCAACAAGAAAAATCATTCATACCACTAAAAAACCAAAGAGTTCGTTTTCATAACTTTTATTTTTTCATCAAATTTTCAATAGTGTGTAGAAGAGTCAACCCATTTTCATTGACAAAGTACATTCATTTTATTGGTCGTGACAAACGTGACATTGATTCTTTTATATAGACATTTCATACATATGACCACTTTAATAGAACATATAGACACCAAACAGTAGAAAACATACAGCGACATTACCTAACAATTTCATTGTTTCTGCCGTAACACTCTCAGCTGGCTTTTTATCCCCTTGGCGACGGGCGACGGACGATTAGACACTGTTTCCCCAACTTGTTTAAAACAACTAACCGGTCGATACTCTATTGTCTGGTAGATGTGTGTAACCACCAACCCATGGGCTAGATACCACTTTAAAAGAGGGGTGGCTAATAATATTTTCTTCCCGAAATAACTACCAATCAATGTCCGGCGTGAGGTACTCATAAATACTTCATAAATACGCCAATATCGTCCCTCGACACTTCTGTGTTCTTAAAAAATAGGGGGGCATTTCGACAAAGGACTCTTGTAAAAGCAGTCGGGGTCTCTATATCACACTCCACCAAGCCGAAAAATGTATCACTTTTTACAACCTCAATTATCTGGTTTTCACTCAACCCCAAGGAAGTTGTGTGGGTTCCCGTAAGAAACGATTTAATCAACTCAATTATTGACAGATTTGTCTGTTGTACTCTGTTTTATTAAACTTATCAACAGGGTAAAATGTACCACGTTTGGTCACGCCCACCGACATGGCACACGATGACTGAAGAATTACTGCCCTACACAAAAATCTAATTTATTTAAAATTAATAACTAAGCTGGTAGTGTTATGTCTTTTCGTTACAAACTTGAGTGAGAAGTCTTATCGACAACGTTAAATTTATACAAGAGACAATATCACAATCATAGACACAGTTCAAGCGAACGAAAGAAGAAGCGACACATGATAATGATAGACCCAGAGCGGTTACCGACATGAAACATAATGTATTCTTTTTTCGGCGTTACAAAGTGTCTATCTTCTTATCTGTGGGCGTAAGCGAAAGAGATACCAAAAAGAAAATATAGTAGACAACGGTATATTGATGAACAGCGGTTTAAAGCGTGCGAAAGAATTAAAATTAAAAAAAAAAAAAATTACACTTTGAGGATCGAACCACGGCCACCCGAACACAAGCCAAGTGCGCTATCAACTAAGCTATTACTTCTGGTAACACTGGTCTTACAAAGCAAAGATACAACAGCAACCTTGCAAGTGTGACTGTCGGAGATGATAAAAAATAAGAATTACAGCGATAGACAAAACATATTTCCTAGAACAGACATTTATAAACATATTATACAAAAAATTACTCCGCTCATTATGTTTAAACACCAATAAAGTATGGTTTTCAGTTGTATAAAAAGTAACATAATTTATTCGTACAACTGTGCTATGCCCGCTTCCGAAAAAGTCAGATTTAGACAAAATTATTCAAATATCAGAAAAAGAGCACAGCCACAAAAGAAGTATGGGAGCAAATAAAAGCTATACAAAGAAACCAAACAAACAGCAATATTCCAACAATAAAAATACCAACACTAGCAGTAACAGACAAAGAAAAAGCAGACGCGTTCGGCAAATACTTCTACGAAGTCTGCTCCAACATGTCACTAGGAGAGCAGGAAAAACAAAGACGAGAAAAATACGCTGAAGAGGTGGAAGAACTGCAACAAGAAATAGAGGACTTCTACATGGACGCAGACATAACGACTGACGAAGTAATATCAGCAATCAAGGAAAAGGACGACACAGCAGCAGGGTCAGACATCCTAAACTATACAATACTGAAAAGGATACCAAGAAAAACAATAGAGACAATAACAGCTCTCTACAACAAAGTGTGGCACACGGGACAAATACCAGCACAATGGAAGAAGGCGACAGTTATACCAGTCAAAAAGCAGTTCAAGAACTCACAAAGAATCGACTCATACAGACCAATATCCCTGACATCACACCTCGGAAAAATTATGGAAACAGTCATCAATAAAAGAATCACACACCACCTGGAGAAAAACGGACTAATTAGCGACACACAGTCAGGGTTTAGAGCCAACCGAAGCGCAATTGACCAAATAATTAAGCTAGAAAACCACGTAAAGAGGGCATTCAAAAAAGGAGAGAAAACGATAGCAGTATTTTTAGATCTGGCTAAAGCATATGACCAATGCTGGAGACAAGCAGCTCTGATCAAAATCAACAAAATAGGGATAATAGGCAGGACATATCGATATATCGAAAACTTCCTACAGAACAGAAGCTTCACCGTACGAATAAAAAACGAGGAATCCAGAACCTATGAGCAAGAAAACGGAATACCACAGGGATCGGTAATATCACCAACAATATTCACAATATTAGTAAATGACCTAGATGAAGAAAAGCTAGAAGACAGGATAGGGATATCGCAATTCGCCGACGACTGTGCAATATGGAGAAGCGGAAGACACATAAAAACCACAAGAGACCGACTACAACGGCAACTAAACAGAATTGCCAAATGGATGGAAAAATGGGGCTTCCAGATCAACACAGACAAAACGGTCAGTATGATATTCAACGCGAAAAGAAAACGAAACTACACGGACGGGGACATCAAGATCCAAGGGAAGAATATAAAGAGAACAAAAAACACAAGATTCCTCGGGATGACACTAGACGAACAACTAAGTTGGAGAAAACATATAGACCAGACAGTCGAAAAAGGCAAAAAGACAATAAATATTCTAAGAGTAATTAAAGGCAGTGGATGGGGAGCCCATACAAAAACGATGCTAATGCTATACAAATCTCTGATCAGAGGAAGAATAGAATACGGAAGCATAGTATACGATGCTGCACCGGAACACAACAAACGAAGACTGGACTCAATACAGAACCAAGCGCTGGGCATTATCCTAGGAACAGGCAAGCAAACACCAAGGGAAGCCCTAGAGGTAGCACTAGGAGTACTTCCACTACAACTGAGAAGAAAGCAATTAGTGTACAACTACTGGATGAAGGCTGCGAAAGGATACAAGACACCCTGCGTTCAGTGCATTCGAAGAAAACAGAAGCAAATGGGGAGGAATACCCATACAAAAGACACAAACACCAGCAGGATGGACAGCTGCACAAGAGATGAACGCGGACGAGAAACTAGCGAGGGCACTGGCACGAACGAAAGTTCACAGACAAACAACACCCCAATGGGAGCTAGAACTACCATTGACGGATACGACACTCGCGAGCATAATTAGTAAATCAACAGAGGACAGGGAAGCCAAAGACATAGCGGAGGAATACATAAGGACAAATAAGCACGGACAACCTCACTATCTACACAGACGGGTCAAAGAACGAGAATGGGGAGGTAGGGGCAGGAGTAGTAGTACCATACCGGAACATCCAAAAGGAGTACAAAATAACAGACAATACATCGGTATACACGGCAGAACTAGTAGGTATTATGAAAGGACTAGAAATAGCAACAGAGAACCCCCCTATAAAACTAACTATACTGACGGACTCACTATCTGCAGTACAAGCGCTAGGCAACCATTCTAAAGTGAACAGACAAGACCTGAAAGAGAAAATACTAACACTAACAACAAAACTAAGAAGTATGGGACGCCAGGTCACAATTGTATGGATACCAGCACACAGAGGGATAACTGGCAATGAGAGGGCAGACAGGGCCGCAAAACGCGGGACAAGCAGCCAGAATATAGTAAATACAGGACTCGGCATTCTGGAGGCAAAAAGCATTATCAAACAACAAGTAATCGACAAATGGAAACAACAATGGAGAGACAGCAATAAAGGACGACACGCCTACCACATGCTCAGAGAACCAAGTTTGAAAAGTCAAGTGAAAGACAACACAAAAATACCAACGTACAAGAAACTATGGAGATTGAGAATCGGGAACTGGAAAGATAAAATCACCCGACCACTTTGCATTGACTTGCCTGGAGGAAAACACCTATAGAACACTACCTACTATCGTGCACAGCCTATGCCCAGGAACGCAGGGACCTAGTAGAATACTTCCAAACAAGAAATACGACGATGACGATGAAGGAATGCCTACAGGTGGAAGGCGACAAAGAAGTACAAAAGCTTACAAAACAATTCATTGCAAGAACAGGGAAAGAAATATAACCAACATAAAATAAAGCCAACAGCAAAATAAAAATACAGTGAGGAAAAACTCGACCACACGAAAACCAGACAATAGGAAATATATAGGGGGGCGTTAAAACTCTCAAATGGCAAACAATAGAGAGACGAAACGACCCTCTTCGACGCGGGAGACAAGGAGAAGGGGGGAAATTGCCCCAACGATGGAGAAGACGATGGGAAACCCCCCTGACGATGGATAAGAGGGACGTGCAAGAAACCCCTCCGGCGCGGGACAAGAGGAGACCGTAGGAAACCTCCCCAACGATGGACAAGAGAGACGATACAATCCGACCCCTATGCTTGACAAAAAACCGTTGAACCAAGACCCAAGAAAACAAGCCCAGACGATAACAGGCGCCCCCCCCCCTCCCCAGGACAAGCCCAAGAAAACAGATGAAAAAAGACAGCCCCTCCCCACCCCCCAAGGTCAGCTCCGGAAAAGAAGACATCAAACGAGAGGGATGGGCAAACCGATAATGATAGCAGACACACCAGCAACAACGTCAAAAGCAAAAAGGATGGCAAAAAAGAGGGACTCGGCCAGACAGGCAGTAATAGAAGCTGTCTAACGCACAAAAGACCATAAAACCTATACCGCACTATGAACCACCACAACTATAACCAACGTCATTGAGACGGGTTGAACGAGGTGGAAAGTTTCTTTTTTTTCGACAAATCGGAATCGGAATCGGTGTGGTTATTCGCCAGCCCAGACGAACACTGAGGCTCGCCTTGTAAGTGTTTTACTAACACGATAATTAGATTTAATTTTGATATCATCAGAATAAATCTAAATTTCGCCATGTTCTGAGTGAACGAATGGTTATATTTTTTTTCGTTTCGCTCTGTACAAAAGTCACACTTCTTTATTTCTTTCGCACCACACAACACATAGCTGTCTTTGGTGTTCTGAAACCAACTTGGCTGACACTATCATCATCAAGTTCCGTGTTGTAGGCCTTCATACTGCTGTCTTTGGTGTTCTGAAATCAACTTGGCTGACACTATCATCATCAAGTTCCGTGTTGTAGGCCTTCATACTGCTGTCTTTGGTGTTCTGAAATCAGTTGTAGGCCTTCATACTGCTGTCTTTGGTGTTCTGAAATCAATTGGCTGACACTATCATCATCAAGTTCCGTGTTGTAGGCCTTCATACTGCTGTCTTTGGTGTTCTGAAATCAACTTGGCTGACACTATCATCATCAAGTTCCGTGTTGTAGGCCTTCATACTGCTGTCTTTGGTGTTCTGAAATCAACTTGGCTGACACTATCATCATCAAATGATGTAGGCCTTCATGACGCTGTCTTTGGTGTTCTGAAAGCGACTTTGCTGACATAAAACTACCATAATTTCTAATTGGTATGTTACTGAGATAACAAGTTGTCACGATGTTCATGCGGGCTCTCTACATGATCGAAGGAAAGTTGTTTCTTTTCTAGTTGTTACACAGGAAATTCACCTTACAAACCAGCTGCTTCTAATTTTTTTGTTACAACATTCACTCCCACACACCAAAACTATTTACCACTCTCTTACTTTTTCATTTTCTAAAATTTTGTTTGTCCTGTACATTAATCTCTTGTATATCATCCATCTGATAATTACCCCTAGATAATTTATCCACTTGGTTAAGAATGTTTCTGTCACATTTGGTGTCACCACTGTTGGTATCCCCGGTTACACTTTTTCTTCGTAAGTAACGTGACCACTGTGAGAATCAGCACTGGTTCATACTTATGATGTGAGCCGGTCGCTCAATGGCAAACTACTGAGTGTAAGCTTGTCTAGAAATCAGCTGAAAGCTGTTGACAGCGATGTCCTGTAAAACATTTACTTTCTTTTGATACCATTATTAATATTTTCTTGATAGAGCACTCCATATTACTACAATGTCCAACAATTATAGATCTGCTTGCATTATCTATCCCCCAAAACTGTATCATTGATATCTTCCGAATAGTATTTTTGTGACCTGTCTGGTTTCTCATATAAATTCCCCAAGGCACGAGCCCACGCGAGCACAGGGAAAGGCGGGCTCACGGGCCAAGGTCTGTTTTCACTTGCTCTCTTTTCGTTTTTACTTGTTACTCCTTTTCAAAGGAATGTAGCACAAAAGTCATCTACACAAGGCTTTTAACACACATGTGAATGTTATCACGTTGATAAGGCTGTGTACGGCAAATTAGCTATGTTTGAAAATCTACAAATTGGTGGGGGAAGAAAAAACATATTGGGTCTGTCATGTGGATTGATAATGAAATAGGTAAATATCAACCAATTAAAAGGGGTGTGTAATGTTTTTCCCCTTGTACACCAGAATTATATGAAAAGATTATTGCGGGACATCAATAGATAGGCAGTCTTGATTGTAGACAAGGAACAGAACCTGCAACAATTAATAGACGTGAACAACTAGGATTAGCATTAAAAAGACACAGATTATTAGGAAAACACCACAAGTAAATAGGAAAACAAGTACAATTATCTCGGAACAGTTCTGAGGGGCAATGGTTTGAAGAGATTACAAGAATCGCCACGGCGAATGTAGCCTTTAGCAAGACGAAACTGACCAAAAAGATAGCAATTAGAAAAAGAAAAGTGTTGAAGTGCTTCATACTTTTGTATCGATGTGTGGACCAGGCTGAAAAACATCTGATGGAAAGGTGGAGAAAAGATACCACGGGCAGAAAATAATCTACAAGAAACAAAATGAAAATCGTAAATAGATTATAGAAATTGGACAGTAGACAAAATTTGTTGGGTATTTTATGAGAAATAAACATGGTAACAACTGGCAAGATCGAGAGGAACAGACCGAGAAGTAAATACCTGGATGGTTGGTCACTGGGGTATGGTCGAGACCAGATCCACGACTCTAGTGATCGAGTGAAATGGTAGAACATGACCGCTTAGTGACATGATGGATGAATAGATGTGTAACCACATGATAAGCAAAATGATGTCATCAGAATAAATCTAAAATTCACCATATTCTGAGCACAAAGATTGAAAAGTAAGAAGGTAATGTGAGGGGACACTTCGGGCCGTGTGTTTGTTGTTTCATTTATCTGTTAATGGTTTGTATCAGTGTTTGCGCGTATGACTAAAAACGTGTCTTTTTATCTGTCTGTATGTCTGGTTGTCTGTATCTGGTTATTTGTCGGTGGGTTTCTCTATATGGCTATACTGGTGTCTATGACTGAGTGTCCATCTATCTGTCTGTGTGTCTATCTATATGTCTGGCTGTCTTTTTATCTGTCTGTATGTCTGGTTGTCTGTATCTGGTTATTTGTCTGTGGGTTTGTGTGTCTCTATGTAGATATACTGGTGTCTATGACTGAGTGTCCATCTATCTGTCTGTGAGTCTATCTATATGTCTTTTTATCTGTCTATATGTCTGGTTGTCTGTGTCTGGTTATTTGTCGGTGGGTGTCTCTATATGGCTATACTGGTGTCTATGACTGCGTGTCCATCTATCTGTCTGTGAGTCTATCTATATGTCTTTTTATCTGTCTGTATGTCTGGTTGTCTGTATCTGGTTATTTGTCGGTGGGTTTCTCTATATGGCTATACTGGTGTCTATGACTGAGTGTCCATCTATCTGTCTGTGTGTCTATCTATATGTCTGGCTGTCTTTTTATCTGTCTGTATGTCTGGTTGTCTGTATCTGGTTATTTGTCGGTGGGTTTCTCTATATGGATATACTGGTGTCTATGACTGCGTGTCCATCTATCTGTCTGTGAGTCTATCTATATGTCTTTTATCTGTCTGTATGTCTGACTGTGTGTATCTGCTTATTTGTCGTCGGGTTTCTCTATGTGGGTATACTGGTATATATGACTGCGTGTCCGCCTGTGTTGTTGTTGTTGTTGTTGTTGTTGGTCACTCTAAGACCTCTAATGTTAGCACAACGATCAGACAGCCTATAAAGAACTCACAATGAGAGTGTGTATGACTGATTGTGTGTGATATTCTGAGAGATTGGCCTAAAATTTACTTGTGTATGGTAGTCCCGATTACAGGGTATCCTTCTTTCTTCTATGGAGCACTTTTGGGTGGCGTACCTGAATCAGGGTTATGTGAAGCCATGGAAGCATGTGGATGAAGTGTAACAACATATTGTTGTTGGTCTGGACCGATAGATCATCAGTATGGTCACAGCTTAAAATAGTCACTGTCCAGAAGGAAAGTAATGTGCTTTCGGCAAAGCCAAGAACCCCATAACAACCAGGTGGTGGAAACTTTCGAATATCTTGATTACCAACAGTGACACAATGAAAGAAATTAATCGATTATCAATTGCTCTTCAAAGACAACTTAATAGAGTGGGACAGATAGAACTACAGACAATTATGTTTTTAAGAGTATTCAACTTACGCCTGTGAGACACTAAACACGTCATAAAGGCACTTGAATATAAAATGTAATAGAGGGGTTCTAAGAATATCTTACTTTACTTCAAGAATATTGAAGATGGTTTTTTAAAGACAAGCAAAGAAAATTGGTATATTTGGTCACTTGAAACGTCATGAAAGTTTGGAGAGAACAATAAGGGTGTATGTCTTGGAAGATCTAAAGTAGATGATCTCCAGTTGGTTGTAATGGACATCTTGTTTGTGATAAAGAATTTTAAAAATTTTTTTTTCTATATTTTCGGCGGGTTTTTATGGGCACGAGATTCTGCAAAGGACATGCTACTGAATGGTAGTAGTAAGGTATGTGTGTACACATTTAGATTTCAGGATCAATCAGGAATATTTTCTTATATACACTTTTCGCAACAAGACAATTAATTTTCAAAGTTCACACATTAGAATACTTCTGGTTTCATTTAAAACAAACTTTACTAAAATAGTTTTCTTTATAAAGTGAAATAGTGCCACGTGTTAGAAGTTGATACATCAGAAGCCGACTTGGGACCTTTTCGATATATAACTATTGTAACCAATGGTGTATTTTAATGGTGGTTAGTGATGTCTATATGGGTTAAATATAATCATATCATTGACGATGTGTTAGAGATGTATGACTCTTCATCGGTCTGTGTAACAGTCTTGGTCATAATTAAAGTGGGTTACACCAGGTCAAAGGTGGTTCGGGTTGGAAACATACATCTGGAAGACGTGGACATAAATGACCAAAGTGGGCTTCCGGTCACATGACCTACATCTCGGAAAGAACATTTGTGTTAATTTCTTATCTGTTTTCTGTTAATTCAAAATGTCCCTCAGACCACTACAGGAGATATGACCTATGTGATTTTGATGTTATCTGTTCTCTGATTGGTTGATTCAAAATATCAGGCAGACCACTACAGGGGATATACCCTTTATGATTTGATGTTATCTGGTCTCTGATTGGTTGATTCAAAATGTCCCTCAGACCACTACAGGGGATATACCCTTTGTGATTTGATGTTATCTGTTCTCTGATTGGTTGATTCAAAATGTCCCTCAGACCACTACAGGGATATACCCTTTGTGATTTGATGTTATCTGTGTCTCTGATTGGTTGATTCAAAATGTCCCTCAGACCACTACAGGGATATACCCTTTGTGATTTGATGTTATCTGTTCTCTGATTGGTTGATTGATGTTGTTCATTTCAGCTATACACCTCTCTCACGCAGACAGTATCAAAACCAGTGACGAAACGAAGGCCAAGTCTTTTTCTCATTTTCGCATTCAACGAAGAAGGATGTTTTGATTCAACGGCTATTAAATTCAATTGTTACATTGTGTAAGGTACTTATTTTCCAGTAAGGGCTATAATCTGTGTCTTCTTACTATTCAGTTCCACCCCTAGTTATTGACTGCGTGGGTCTACTAAATGTTGCAGGTCCTCTTCATTGTCTGTAATCAGACTGTGTCATCTGCCTAGCTGTTATTGTTTCCTTTCATGTCTTCTATATTTCTGGAAACAGTTTCATTGTACAAGGCGACATTACACATACCCATCTCACACCTCTCTCAATAGGCTGAAATTGGTCTACTTCATTATCAATTTTTATGGTAGCTTGTAGTTTTCATTATATGTTTTTACATGTCTAAGGTCTTTTCCAGCCGTTTGTAGATCATCAGTTCTAAAGTATTAAGCATTTATGCTATGATGCTGTCTGAACCGGGCTTTTGGTAGCTTTCATATGGTTAGAGCCTCCACATTCAAAACGGTGGCCCTTCCTTATTATATTCTTCTCTGTTAACTTCATAAAGGTTTTTTCAATATTCTGATCATATGTGTAAAAGCTATTCTATTATTTTATCCATCTGTTGTCTTTAGGTAGCCTTCTGCTGATCTTTGATTAGTAAGTGGTTGAATTCTTTTGTATTAGTTTCGTATTTTACTGTTGCGTTGTTTTTTTAATTTCTAAGAACTGAGAGTTTCTTTGACCTCTTATATAATATTCTGATTTTCTGTGATTTTCTTCATATTAGACAGGTTTATCTTTGTTTCCATTAGTTGTTTCAAGCATCCCTATCTTATTTTACTTTGTTATATCTATAATATTTATCCTTTCACCAGGTTGAAAAGTTGCTGACAGATCGAAGCCATTACATACAAGGAAGTACAATCTCGAGGCTATTACGTACAAGGAAAGGAAGGGAACTGTCTACCACTGGTATGCCTTCAACGTTTTTCACATTACACATCACTAAATATTTTCAACCATATATAGTGTTCCTTGGTGGTCATATTCAGCAATGTTCATTAGTATACCACAGTTGTGTCATCCAATATAAAATAACACAGAGAATACAATTACAAATTTAAAAAAAAATAAAAAATAAATAAATAAATAAATAAATAAATAAAATAAAAATAAAAAAAATAAAAAAATTTAAAAAAGGTCATTGTTTGTCTTCACCATCAACTACATAAGGACTGGATGTGAAGAAAACAGAGAAAATGAAAATATAATACTAAGTGTTATGTGACTCAGTTGCCATATCTTCCTTTTGGTATGGCTTATAAAATATTTCCTGTAGATATGTCATATGGTTGCGAAAAATATCTATAATGATTTTTGTTATTCTCCACAGCTGTTTGCTGCCCAGTGCTTACTCGAGCTTTATACAAGAGTGGAACGATAGGAACCTACAAACTAATTTTCACTATCAAGACGTTATCTATTGGATCCACACAAAGTCCTACTATCATCAAAGCCAACACCGGAAACTATTGCCTAACATTATCAAGCCATTACCAGGAACTATAATAACAGGAAAAGCTACCAACTACACAAGATCTTAATATCACCTTATCATCAACCGGAAACTATTGCTTCATATTACCAATACCGGAAGTTAAAAGTCTTTTTGCTGAATAACACTGTCTACTACCAAGATCTGTAATTTGGAAAAGTTTGGATACACAAGAGCTTATCACCGGAAACTTGACTCATCACCACAGTTCTGTCTATCACTATGGCCACTACTCAGAATGTCTTTCTGTGTCCTACCTGTGACAAAGCTTTCACTGAACAGCATAATCTCACACGTCACATTAACACCATACACAGCACCACAACTCACAAGTGTCACATATGTTATAACTCATACAAAAGAAAAGACAACCTAAATCGCCACATTAAAAAGCATCACCAGACATCATCAATGGACACTACACCCTCAATGCACACTACACCCTCAACATCAAACATGGACACTACAGCACCAAATACTACTGCATCAAACACCACAGCACGTAAAAGGAAAGCTCCCACAGACACACATACACCTAAAAAACAGAAACTTGGACAAGTTGAAACAGAAACACCAGACAACCTCCCTGATGAAATCCAACCCACCTATAGGGAAAACTGGGATAGTATTAGGACACATCACAAGTGTGGTAAACACATGTCAGTCTACACATACTACATTAGCCCACAGACACAGCACCCTATCGACTGGACAGACACCCTATACAAGGTCTTTAATACTCAGACAAACCGATTCAAGATCAATTATTCCCACCATTTAATTCTGAGACATAGAGAAACACAGGACCTTAGATTCTTTCATGCTTCCTCCAACAACGCTCCCGTTTTAGAATTTCCAGCTTTAATTAATAACAGACATGACTTTGACGACTTCATCAAGACAGTTCATCAACATGACATCCTTACATACGCTATGCAGCAACGACCAGACACCAAATACAGTGTAGAGACAATAGCTGCTACGTCGTTTTACATTTTTCACATTCCTGATTTTCCTATTGGTTGCTGCCTGACTGATATTCCCGAATACATTACCCACAACCAAGCCATCAATATATTACAACACGACTCAAACCTACAAGCCATACACTGATAATCTTTGTTTTTTTAGAGCTCTAGCCGTACACAAAGGATCACCACGTAAAGATCTTAGGAAACAGACAAAAGAGTATGCTAATAAGTGGAAAGAGTATCAGAACATAGAATCCCTAACTAATTTTCCAGGTATTAAACTACTTGATGTCCCCAATTTAGAAGAATGCTTTGCTCTCAATGTAGACATTTTTGAGTACTGATGATAACCAGTCACTGGTACCAAAGCTTAGAGGTAGTGGAACATACGATGAAACGTTAAGACTGTTGTTTTTTAAAGATCATTTCATGCATATTGTAGATATTGACAAAGCAGCTCACGCTTTTAGTTGCCCAAAATGTGGGAAGTTGTGGAAGATCTTTAGGGATATGGAACGACATGAAAACAGTTGCAACGGAGGTAAAACTATAGAGCATTTTAAAGGAGGGGTTTACAGTCCACCTGAAACCGTCTGGGAACTTATTGCTGACCAAGGCATCCCAGTCGAGCCTAAGTATGTTTACCCTTACAGGGCTACATACGATTTTGAATGTTTCTTTGAGTCTTCAAATCTTCCTTGTGATAGTACTTCAACAACATTTTTAGCAAAACATGTTCCCATGTCGTGCTCAGTCGCCTCCAACGTACCTGGGTTCGAGGCCCCGGTCTGCTTCATCACAGCGGGTGATCCCCAAGATCTGGTGAATAGGATGCTTGATCATTTGACCCGAATCGCTGATGCGGCGTATTCAGAACTGCATACTAAGTTCGAAGATGTGTACACTGCACTAGAGGCGATAAATGAAAACACTTTAATTGACAGGTTCGATGCATACTTGAAAGAGCTACCGGTCCTAGGATTCAACTCTGGAAAGTACGATATGAACCTCATCAAGCCATACTTATTTTCTTATTTCATAAAATCAGAGGACGTGTCGTGCAATTTTGTTGTCAAGAGAAACAATAATTTTATGTGTATTGCCACAGATCAATTGAAGTTTCTGGATATCAGTAACTATTTAGCGCCAGGTTTCAACTACTCAAAGTATCTAGCCGCTTACAAAATTAAAGAAACTAAGGGAAATTTCCCTTATGAGTTTATAACTAACCTTGAAAAACTAAAAGAAACACAGTTACCCCCACACGAGGCATTCTTTTCAAAACTAAGAAATTGTAATATTACTGAGACAGAGTATAAAGAGTGTCAGAAAGTGTGGGTAGAAAATAAGATGGCCACATTAGAAGACTTTCTAGTGTGGTATAATAACAAAGATGTTCAGCCTTTTATTAAGGCATTAGATAAACAGGTTACATTCTATAAAGATTTAGGTGTAGACATGTTTAAGGACGCCATTTCCGTCCCTGGAGTAACCTTAAAATATCTTTTTAGGACTCTGCCCAAAAACGTACTGTTTTCACTATGTTCTGAGAACGAGAAAGACCTGCACAAAACACTTAGAGACAATATTGTAGGAGGGCCGTCCATAATCTTTCATAGGTACCATGAGATAGGTCAGACACGCATCAGAGGGGGTAAGCTTGTTAAGAGTTTGAAAGGGTATGACGCTAACGCTCTCTACCTGTGGGCTCTAATGCAAAAGATGCCCACGGGTTTTCCTGTCATTCGAAAGGCAGAAGATGAGTTCAAGACTCATAAGGGTAGATTTTACACTGTTCAGTGCAGAGAGTGGCTAGCGTGGATAGAGCATAGTGAGAATATAGAGTTGAGGACACAATTCAATGGGCGAGAGATGGCGCTGGGCCCGCGTCATATTAGAGTAGATGGTTGGGATAGGGTGAATACAACCGTGTATCAGTTTCACGGATGTCTATTCCATGGTCACCCAGACTGTCCCCTGACTCGTGGTATTGACATAAATCCAGTAAATAAGATACCTCTGACAGAACTATATGACAACACCTGTGACATTCACGACTACTTGGTTAACGAGGTGAAAGTTAAAGTAGTAGAAATGTGGGAATGTGACTGGCGGAACCTTAAAAAGACCAATAGTGACGTTAAGGGTTTTGTCAAGGGCAGATTCCCATATGTCAAACCATGGCATAATAAAAAGACCATTAACAAAGAAAGGATTCTAAAGGCTGTAAGAGCTGAGAGTTTGTTTGGGTTGATAGAGTGTGATATCCACGTGCCAGACAAATACAAAGCGCAATTCTCAGAGATGACACCAATATTCAAAAATATTGAAGTGGGCAGAGAGGATATTGGTAAGTTTATGTGTGAGTACGCCCAGTCCCATAAACTGCTGTCAAGTGCCAGACGGACACTTATAGGTAGCTATATCGGAGAAAAGATCATGTTAGCCACGCCATTATTAAAATGGTATCTGGAACATGGGCTAGAGGTCACCCATGTGTACCAAATCATTGAATATAAGCCAGTTAGCTGCTTCCAAGAATTTGGTGATATGGTTTCTGATGCCAGAAGAGAAGGTGACAGTAATACAACCTCTACCGTTAAGGCTGAGAACCATGAAATTATTGGGGAATGCCGCTTACGGCAAAACTCTAACCAATAAGGCCAAGCACACCAATGTTTCCTATTGTAAGGGTGAAGACACAACCAAGTTAATAAATAATCCCTTATTTAAGAAGATGACACCACTGACCGAAGACATATTTGAAGTAGTAAAAGGGAAAAAGACAACAGTCTGGGATCTCCCCCTTCAGATAGGTTTTTTCGTTTATCAGTATGCCAAATTAAGAATGTTGGCTTTCTACTATGACTTTTTAGATAAATTTTTAGACAGGGAGGATTTCCAATTATGCGAAATGGACACTGACTCTCTTTACTTAGTGCTTAGCACACCTAACCTAGCGGAAGCAGTTAGACCATACCTTAGAAGCAGAGTATGATAGAGTCTATACTCAGTGGTTCCCGTCTGAAACCTGCTCTGTACATAGAATTACCCTAGTACTGATACCTGTAAGGATTGCCAGACTATCAAAGCCTATGAAAAGAGAACCCCTGGTCTTTTCAAGTTAGAATACGAAGGGGATGGAATGGTATCCTTATGTAGTAAAACATACCATTGTTTCGGAGACTACAATAAAACAAGCACAAAGGGCCTCACCAAACACCACAACGCACACCTAGACAGACAAACATTTTTAGATGTACTTGACACACAGACAGCGACTGGAGGGACAAATGTAGGTTTCAAAACACAAGACACGTCTATCTACACATACACACAACACAGAAACTCGCTATCCTATTTCTACATAAAACGTCAAGTTCACAAAGACAAGGTCACTACATCACCCCTAGACATATAACACGTCCTAGTGTACTTATGTATATATGTTTTCTACTGATTGGTGTCTATATGTTCTATTAAAGTGGTCATATGTATGAAATGGCTATATAAAAGACTCAATGTCACATTTGTCACGACCAATAAAAATGAATGTACTTTGTCAATGAAAATGGTTTGACTCTTCTACACACTATTGAAAATTTGATGAAAAATAAAAGTTATGAAAACGAACTCTTTGGTTTTTTAGTGGTATGAATGATTTTTCTTGTTGACCACTGCAAGAGGGTGCTTCATGTTGATTATGTGGTACACACCTGTTTACTATACAACCCAAAATATAAAGTTAAATATCTACCCCTACATACCACCCCTTACCCACCCCTTACCCCCTTACCCAACTATATGACCGAGGGGGAGTGAAAATCAGCCGAGGTCAAGGTCAATCCGGATTAATCCGGCAAATCATACCCGAAACGTGCATTGTATACTACTTATGCCTTTATATTACAAGTCTTCTCTATATTTTTATTTAGATTTCACAGCTGCTCTGCATGTTTAGATAGATTTCTCATCTTCTCTACATCTTTATATAGATTTCTCATCTTCTCTATAACTTTATATAGATTTCTCATCTTCTCTATAACTTTATATAGATTTCTCATCTTCTCTACAACTTTATATAGATTTCTCATCTTCTCTATAACTTTATATAGATTTCACATCTACTCTACATCTTTATATAGATTTCTCATCTTCTGTATATCTTTATATAGATTTCTCATCTTCTATATCTTTATATAGATTTCTCATCGTCTTTATATCTTTATATAGATTTCTCATCTTCTCTAAATCTTTATATAGATTTCTGATCTTTTCTACATCTACACCTTTATTTAATCTCCTCTTCTTCTCTACATTTGGGAGTCTCCGTGGCAAAGTGGTTACTAGGCCTACCTCCCATTATGAAGGTTTTGGGTTCGATTCCGGACTACAACATTGAGTTCACGGATGCAATTTACACCCAGGGGGTCGTCGCTAGAGCAATCCGCCCTGCGGAAAGAGATGTAGCCATAAGTTAAACCCAGTACAATGAAGTCGATCTTATTGCCTTTTTGTCTTCTGCTCTACATTTGTAATTATGTCCCTGTTCTTCTTCATACATCTATTTAAGTTCCTCTTCTTTTCTACTTCTTTATTTAAATATCTAATCTCTATGCATCTTTATTTAGCTTTCTCTTCTTCTTGCCTCTGCTCTCCTCGACCCTTCCCGTACACCAACCTTCCCCTTCTCATGACATACCCAAAGAATGTAGAGTGTCTTCTTCTGACGCAATTAACCAGTTCTCTTTGTGAGTTCACTTCTTTTATCTTCCTTGCTCTTTCTATCTGTCTGCGGTGTTCTCATAATTTTTCTATAAAACACATCTCCGTATCTTCCACATAATTGCTTACGTCTCTGCTAATTATCCATGACTGGCTTCCGTTCATCAGGATTGGCTCAATACAGATTTTAAGCACTCTTTTCTTCATTTCGACTGAGAAAGATAAATTACAGAGAATATTCCTAGTCATGTGATAGGTTGTCCTTTGCTTGCGCTATTTTGCATTTAACTCCAGTTGTGTGTGAAATATGTGGTTGAAAATATGAAACACTGTTTATCTCATCAATACGTAGCAAGTCCTTTGTGAAATCACGGGCCACAGGAACGATGCTCGATCTGTAGTCAATCAATGCCTATGCCTCTTGGATTGTCCTGTGCAGGGTGTCTTTATTGTCCCGTGTTCACATCTGTGTTTGTAAACCTCTGCCTCTTCATTATGGGACCTTGACTTGTATTACTGAATCTTATAGACCACTGTATGAATAAAGTTAGTGGAACTGCGGTAAAACTGTGGAAATGTATATAATAGAACAAAACATGAATTTATGCAGCTTTACAGAACACAGTTACGGAAAACAAAAGACGTTGCGGTGACTAGCCTTCATCAGCAAACATATACACTCGTGTTTATACATTTGTTGTTTTGTATATTTGTTTGCTGATGAAGGCTAGTCGCCGGAACGTGCTTTGTTTTCCATAATTGTGTTCTGTAAAGCTTCATTACTTTGTGTTATTTTACATTGTTTCTATGCCGTTGTAACGTTTAATAAATGTTTATTTAAAGTGAATTTAAATAATGAAGACGAAAACAATAGAATGCGCGATTTATTGCCTGGCATATTTCGTTGCATCTCGTCAGGTACATACCTCAGACATCACATAACATTAACTGAAGCAATACGATATATCCTTCAAACTGAAATGTAATAAAGTGTATTTACAATGTCAGTAAATAAACATGCACAGGATATGTTAAGCAATGTTTACTTAAAGTGTAAGTAGTTTATGAAAAGTAATTAGCAATATTTAGAAATATTCATTTTCTCTCTCAAACATAAAAAAAAAGAATCCATAATGTACAATTAAACATTACACATCTAACAGAATAAATAAATAGACATGTTTAAATAAATGTATGGTCGTTCAGAAAGCAATGGCAAACTACTGAACGTAAACTTGCCAAGAAATCACAAACAGCCAAAACATTCTGGGATTGATTGTGACGTTCTGTAAAGGATATGGGACTTACTTTATGCTTATTTTAACTAAAGCACGCAGCTGTTGCCGATTTGGCAGCAGACGCCTTGTATTGGTTTCATACAACGGTATGAGTTTCGGTCGTTTACAAAGTAATGGCAAACAACTGAATGTAAACTTGCCAGGATATCACAAGCAGCCAAAAAATTTTGTGGTTGACTGTGACGTCCTGTAAAGGACATGCAGCTAACTGTATGCTTGTGTTTAACTAAGGTGCAATCCCTGGAGTATGAGAACGATGTCCTGCGCAGGAGAGTTGCAGACCTGGAGAAACTCAAGGACAGACCAGTTGTGGATGTGCAGAAAAGTAACACTCAGGTAAGTGCGGTCAATCCTCGCTACCCGTGGGCGTCCACCCAGTGAACTAGTTCATCATAGAGTGGGGGACACGGTGGCACAGTGGCTGGACACTGGCCTGTCCTACCCGTGGATGTCTACCCAGTGAACTAGTTCATCTAAGAGTGGGGGACACGGTGGTGCAGTGGCTGGACACTGGCCTGTCCTACCCGTGGATATCCACCCAGTGAACTAGTTCATCTAAGAGTGGGGGACACGGTGGTGCAGTGGCTGGGCGCTGGCCTGTCCTACCCGTGGATATCCACCCAGTGAACTAGTTCATCTAAGAGTGGGGGACACGGTGGTACAGTGGCTGGACACTGGCCTGTCCTACCCGTGGATATCCACCCAGTGAACTAGTTCATCTAAGAGTGGGGGACACGGTGGTGCAGTGGCTGGGCGCTGGCCTGTCCTACCCGTGGATGTCCACCCAGTGAACTAATTCATCTAAGAGTGGGGGACACGGTGGTGCAGTGGCTGGGCGCTGGCCTGTCCTACCCGTGGATGTCCACCCAGTGAACTAGTTCATCTAAGAGTGGGGGACACGGTGGTGCAGTGGCTGGGCGCTGGCCTGTCCTACCCGTGGATATCCACCCAGTGAACTAGTTCATCTAAGAGTGGGGGACACGGTGGTGCAGTGGCTGGACACTGGCCTGTCCTACCCGTGGATATCCACCCAGTGAACTAGTTCATCTAAGAGTGGGGGACACTGTGGTGCAGTGGCTGGGCACTGGCCTGTCCTACCCGTGGATGTCCACCCAGTGAACTAGTTCATCTAAGAGTGGGGGACACGGTGGTGCAGTGGCTGGACGCTGGCCTGTCCTACCCGTGGATATCCACCCAGTGAACTAGTTCATCTAAGAGTGGAGGACACGGTGGTGCAGTGGCTGGGCGCTGGCCTGTCCTACCCGTGGATATCCACCCAGTGAACTAGTTCATCTAAGAGTGGGGGACACGGTGGTGCAGTGGCTGGGCACTGGCCTGTCCTACCCGTGGATATCCACCCAGTGAACTAGTTCATCTAAGAGTGGGGGACACGGTGGTGCAGTGGCTGGGCGCTGGCCTGTCCTACCCGTGGATATCCACCCAGTGAACTAGTTCATCTAAGAGTGGGGGACACAGTGGTGCAGTGGCTGGGCGCTGGCCTGTCCTACCCGTGGATATCCACCCAGTGAACTAGTTCATCTAAGAGTGGGGGACATGGTGGTGCAGTGGCTGGGCACTGGCCTGTCCTACCCGTGGATATCCACCCAGTGAACTAGTTCATCTAAGAGTGGGGGACACGGTAGTGCAGTGGCTGGACACTGGCGTGCCCTACCCGTGGGCGTCCATCCACTGAACTAGTTCATCTAAGAGTGGGGGACACGGTGGTGCAGTGGCTGGACACTGACCTGTCCTACCCGTGGATGTCTACCCAGTGAACTAGCTCATCTAAGAGTGGGGGACACGGTGGTGCAGTGGCTGGACACTGGCCTGTCCTACCCGTGGATGTCCACCCAGTGAACTAGCTCATCTAAGAGTGGGGGTTAGGTGGTACAGTGGCTGGACACTGGCCTGCCGTATCTGTGGATGTCCACCCAGTTAACTAGCTTCATCTAAGAGTGGGAGACACGGTGGTGCAATGGCTTGACGCTGGCCTGTCGTAGCGGTGGACTTTGGTTCCATCCGCATAAGGGAGGTTTCCAATTTAAAACTGATTGGGCTCCCAACTCAACCTAGGCTAACATGAGTACCAGAAATGTCTTAGGAAGTAAAGACGGCCAGCGAATTACCGATCACACCACCCGCTGGGTGCCGTGTAGTCTAGCTCCGTGTGCACAATGCGCCTTGGTGTGTCCTGAGGAGCGTTACTTTCTGTTGCTAGTGTATTTCTTCTCATACAATGTCTAAAACAGCTTGACCGCCTACGTCTAATGTATGTAGTCAGTTTACAGTTTACATTTGTTTCTTCTAGGACGTGCTCATTGGTTTTTATGTCAATCCATGGTATTGTTTGCATATTTTTATATGTTGCCTATATTAAGTTATGAACTTCTGTTTTATCCCCGAGTGTCTCGAACAGTTTCCAAAGAGATCCCGTATCAATGCTGTCAAAGGTCTTTTCATAGGCCACAAACCAAACATAATGTTACGAATTCATTTTCAGTACTTTCTTTTATTATTAATGGTAATATGGCTATCTGATTAATGATATGATTGGTAACACGTGTGCCTGTTAATATCTTGTTCTTGTAGATTTACCAGATATCCAAACTCCAATCTACTGCTTTTTTTTTTTGTGTGGTTTCCTAGACTTTGCAAAATAATGTGTGTAGCTTTACAGTGATATCTGTTGGTTGTAATAGCTTCTGTTGTGATACCATCAGGACCAGAAGCTTTACAATCCTTCCCAAATTTGATAGCTTTTTCTAATTTCTCCTTTAGATGATTTCCTTCCCAATGCTCATCCCTCACCAGCCATCTCATCCTTCCTTCTTTTCCCCTCCTTCATCATCACCATCATCAACATAATCAGAGAATATGTTTTGCACTGAATCTGTAAGGAACGCACTTTAACTAGGTTGGTATTGTCAAAGATATTGTGAATACAGTCCGTGTCGTTATCTTTGCAATGCTGCCTCACATCCGCTATACAACTGAATAAGCTCTGACATTATTCCCTTCCCCGTACAGATTACAGAGTTGCATGCCTTTACAATATATTCCTATGAAAGCTCACTTCACGATGACAACTCATCTGATCTCTCTGATTGTCAGGTAGGTGCCAGACCAAACCAATTGCCCCCCTCCCCCGTGGTAGACAGATACATTTTTTTTCTTCTTTTGTCCCGTGATCCATTGTGTGGGTCGCTGGGGTGTCCCGGTGGGTTCATTGTCAACGGCTTGTACAACTCCATGTCTTCAGCTTGCTTGCTTGCTTGCTTGTGTTCGTTGGCTTGAGCTCCAACGCAAAGTCCTGTATGTCGGATGAAGGCATCCTGTTGTCCAACATCAGTGTGGTGTCATACAGGACCTGAGTTTTGCGTGAGTATCCGTTGTCCCATGTCTGGCTTATTGGTGTGCAGACTGGTGGTTCCTCGCCGTACAGGCAGACACTCTCCGACTTCGGAGGAATCGGCGATCCTACTGACTTTAGCCAGGAACCCAAAGGGACCTGTTGCCCAGGACGCTCGACGAGGACGCGTCAATAGGTCTTGGCCAGTATATAACCCGGCCCTGGTGCCTTGGAAACACCTCTGCGTCCCCATGTCTTCAGCGAAACGTGTAAAGCACGAACGCACTGTTTGATTTTGCTTCATATAACTTACAGTTTAGTAGTGCTTCAATAAACATACTCTAAATCAACCTTGTTGTAAAATGTAAAGTGTAAAATTAGATTTATCCACAATATTGTAAAATGTACAATAACGTAAATCCATCTGAAGATAAATGTTACACTGTGAAACCAGTAATTCTACCTCACGATACATCTAATATGTAAAATGTCATACATAAACCTAGTGATAACATACAAAGTGTGTGCCAGCTAAAATGCCCTTTCCAATAAAATATAAACAGTGTGCCAGCTAAATTGCCCTTTCCAATAAAATACTAACAGTGTGCTAGCTAAATTGCCTTTTCCAATACAATATAAACAGTGTGCCAGCTAAATTGCCTTTTCCAATACAATATAAACAGTGTGCCAGCTAAATTGCCTTTTCCAATAAAATATAAACAGTGTGCTAGCTAAATTGCCTTTTCCAATACAATATGAACGGTGTGCCAGCTAAATTGCCCTTTCCAATACAATATAAACAGTGTGCCAGCTAAATTGCCTTTTCCAATACAATATAAACAGTGTGCCAGCTAAATTGCCTTTTCCAATACAATATAAACAGTGTGCCAGCTAAATTGCCTTTTCCAATACAATTTGAACAGTGTGCCAGCTAAATTGCCTTTTCCAATACAATATAAACAATGTGCCAGCTAAATTGCCTTATCCAATAAAATATAAACAGTGTGCTAGCTAAATTGCCTTTTCCAATACAATTTGAACAGTGTGCCAGCTAAATTGCCTTTTCCAATACAATATAAACAGTGTGCCAGCTAAATTGCCTTTTCCAATAAAATATAAACAGTGTGCTAGCTAAATTGCCTTTTCCAATACAATATGAACGGTGTGCCAGCTAAATTGCCCTTTCCAATACAATATAAACAGTGTGCCAGCTAAATTGCCTTTTCCAATACAATATAAACAGTGTGCCAGCTAAATTGCCTTTTCCAATACAATATAAACAGTGTGCCAGCTAAATTGCCTTTTCCAATACAATTTGAACAGTGTGCCAGCTAAATTGCCTTTTCCAATACAATATAAACAATGTGCCAGCTAAATTGCCTTATCCAATACAACATAAATAGTGTGTCAGCTAAATTGCCTTTTCCAATACAATATAAACAGTGTGCCAGCTAAATTGCCTTTTCCAATACAAAATAAACCGTAGATATCCACTTAGCTTTACAAGTCTGCCGACGCTGTGGTAGAGGGGTTACGAACACAATTCATAATCCCGCATACCTCGTTTGGAAACAGACCCATCTTGCGCTGGTTTTCTATCCATACAAAGGTATGAATGCCGGTCGTTTAGAAAACAACGGCAAACTACTGAATGTAAACTTGCCAAGCAGTTAAAAAATGCTAGAGTTGACTGCGGCGTCCTATAATGTATATGCATCTAAGTTTTTTGCATGTGTATTCTTCGTTGCCAGATTTGTTGTAGTGATTGGTATTCGTTGAATCGTGCATTCTTTACGACTTGTGCTTTAGGTTTTAGTACTTTGTGGGTGGAGTAGAGTAGAGTAGAGTAGAGTAGAGTAGAGTAGAGTAGAGTAGAGTAGAGTAGAGTAGAGTAGAGTAGAGTAGAGTAGAGCAGAGCAGAGCAGAGCAGAGTAGAGCAGAGCAGAGCAGAGCAGAGCAGAGCAGAGCAGAGTAGAGCAGAGCAGAGCAGAGCAGAGCAGAGTAGAGTAGAGGAGAGGAGAGTACAGTACAGTACAGTACAGTACAGTAGAGTAGAGTAGAGTAGAGTAGAGTAGAGTAGAGTAGAGTAGAGTAGAGTAGAGTAGAGTAGAGTAGAGTAGAGTAGAGCAGAGTAGAGCAGAGCAGAGCAGAGTAGAGTAGAGTAGAGTAGAGCAGAGCAGAGCAGAGTAGAGTAGAGTAGAGTAGAGTAGAGTAGAGTAGAGCAGAGTAGAGTAGAGTAGAGCAGAGTAGAGCAGAGCAGAGTAGAGCAGAGCAGAGCAGAGCAGAGCAGAGCAGAGCAGAGTAGAGCAGAGCAGAGCAGAGCAGAGCAGAGTAGAGTAGAGGAGAGGAGAGTACAGTACAGTACAGTACAGTACAGTAGAGTAGAGTAGAGTAGAGTAGAGTAGAGTAGAGCAGAGCAGAGCAGAGTAGAGCAGAGTAGAGTAGAGCAGAGCAGAGTAGAGCAGAGTAGAGTAGAGTAGAGCAGAGCAGAGTAGAGTAGAGTAGAGTAGAGTAGAGTAGAGTAGAGTAGAGTAGAGTAGAGTAGAGTAGAGGAGAGTAGAGTAGAGTAGAGTAGAGTAGAGTAGAGTAGAGTAGAGGAGAGTAGAGTAGAGTAGAGTAGAGTAGAGTAGAGTAGAGTAGAGTAAGTAGAGTAGAGGAGAGTAGAGTAGAGTAGAGTAGAGTAGAGTAGAGCAGAGTAGAGTAGAGTAGAGTAGAGTAGAGTAGAGTAGAGTAGAGTAGAGTAGAGTAGAGTAGAGTAGAGTAGAGTAGAGTAGAGTAGAGGAGAGCAGAGGAGAGGAGAGTAGAGTAGAGTAGAGTAGAGTAGAGTAGAGTAGAGTAACATAAAGTAAAGTACAGTAATGTAACGTATAGTATCGTAAAGTATGGTAAATAATGTAAAGTAACGTAAAGTAAAGTAAAGACAGAAGTCTTAAGACGTTGTGCAAGACATATATTTAAAGACAAACCGGCAATCGGTGGGTGTTGTGGTCAGCCTCGTGCTTCTCTCTGCGACATTGTCCGTACCCCAGGCAAGTTTCACCGTCAGACAAAATGTCACCATTTAACTCTCTCTGCCTAGCAGCCGCGGTGGCGCAGTGGTCAGTCGCCCGCCTGTCGGCCTGGTAGTCATGAGTTCGAATCGGCGTAGAAGTGGGTTTGTTTTGAACTTTGCACTGTGATAATAGGTCGACACAGCATTAACATGGATGGCAAATATGTCTTGGGAGATGATTCGGCCGGCTTGATACAAATCATCTGTGTGTGATGTGATCTAGCACCATATGCAGAATGCTCATTAAAGGTGTAAAAGGTTCGTCTAGTTACTTAATTTCTAAATTGTCTCCTTACTGTCAATTTCTCGGAATATTCCTTATATTTGCTTGTAACGCTCTCTTTTTTTATGCTACTAGTCTCAAACAAGTGCGGTTACTGCAATTATTTAGCGCAAGCCCAAAACACCAGAGATGGGATGCCGTAGAAGAGATGCTGGAGTAACTGTGAGAGATAGAATTAGGAATGAAGAAATTAGAAGACAACTAGGTCTGAAACCAGTCATGAACTGCATTAAAAAACAACAGATTAAATTTAAATATTGAGCACAACCCACTACTGGCAACGCTGATCGTATTCTGGTATGAACCTAAGGCCTATCCACGTCAATATGGAAGCACTAGACTCGAGTTTCGCTCTCGTTTAAGCTCGTCAGTAGTGCATATCCCTGACCGGATCCGGAAACAAGCCCCGGATCACTGGCGTGTGAAGCGGGTGTGTAACCACGCGGCACACGCTGGACACGCCAAATTATCATAACAGAACATTACAACGTAAGCAAAGTAATAATCAACAGATTAAATGATTTGGCCACCTCACAAGAATGTCCTGGTATCATCTGCCATAAAGGGCCACATTGAAGAAATATGAGGGATACAGAGCAATGGGAAGGTCACGTACAAGATGGAGTGATGGTATTAAGAACAACTTTAGAGAAATGAAAACCAACTAATACAGAGCATTAGAAAGAAGAAGAAGAAGAAGAAGAAGAAGAAGAAGAAGAAGAAGAAGAAGAAGAAGAAGAAGAAGAAGAAGAAGAAGAAGAAGAAGAAGAAGAAGAAGAAGAAGAAGAAGAAGAAGAAGAACAAGAAGAACAAGAAGAACAAGAACAAGAAGAAGGAGCAGGAGGAGGAGGATATTAAGGAGTCTCTCTCTTTAATATTTGTGTTTGGGGGGCTTAGTGGTCTCGAGGTATGGTGTCCGCCTCGAGTGCTGGAGGTCCCGGGTTCAGGCCTCGGCGAGGACCGGGATTTATTAAAAACATTCACCTGGACTTCCAGTAATACAATTTCCCCTGGTCTCTGGGTAATGAGATCGGACGCCCGTGTGTATTGTTGTGGATGTAAAAAATCCCTTGGCAGTTGGAAATCGAAAAACAGTAGCCTAACGGCGCTGCCCGGGCAAAATTCCGAGTTAAAAATCTACCCAAAGTATTTCAGGATCCTCGCCGATGCAACGGAGTTCGTGCATTGAGCTGAGTTTCTCCAGACTCAGGATTGAGTTAGGAGGAGAACGGAGCACTTATGGGTTAAACCGTGTGCCGTGATGTTGATCCAACGACTAGACTAAACTAAACTATCTCTTTAATATTTCCACTAATGTCTGTCTTGTGTGTGCAGTATTCAATAGATTCAACCTTGGCCGGGAGAAGACTGGAGGCCTCGGAACAGTGTAACGCCAAACAGAACACACCCACTCATCACAGGCATGCTAGTCAGACAACAACAGGCTGCCCGACCCTGACCATGACCACTCCCATACGTAAGTGTCGTATCCGTGTGTTCGTGTGTCTGTCCGTGGTAAGTACAATGAAGAACGATGCTATGGTCTCTGAGGTCTAAGAGGTAAACTAAATACTGAGTATTTAGGTATGTGTAGTGAAATAAACGCCGGTCTCTCTGGCTGAGGGGTTACAACACTTTCTCCGTAATCCCGTTTATCACGCAGAGTCTCGTAGCGGGAGAGAACTGGGAGCGGTTCGACCCCCGCTGGTGACTTGCGGGATACTGAGCCGGCCGCTCAGAAAGCAATGGCAAGCTACTGAGCGTAATCTTGCCAAGAAATCAACAGACAGTGAAAGATGCTGCTGTTGACAGCGATGTCCTGTAAAGGATATGAAAAAAAAAAAAGTGAAATGAACACTGGACATTGAGGTATGTTTAGGTGAAATAATCTCTAGACATTGAGGTATGTTTAGGTGAAATAATCTCTAGACATTGAGGTATGTTTAGGTGAAATAATCTCTAGACATTGAGGTATGTTTAGTACTAAACGTGAACATTGAGGTATGTCTAGTGACATAAACACTGGATATTGAATTATGTCTAATGAAATAAACACTGGCCATCGGGGTATGTTAGTGATATAAACACTGGACATTGAGGTATATTTAGTTAAACCAAACACTGCAAACTGAGGTATGTTTACGTGAACTAAACTCTGGACATTCAGGTTATTCAGGTATGTTGAGTTAAACTAAACACTGGATATTCAAGAATATAGAGTTAAACTAAACACTGGACATTGGGGTATACTGAGTTAAACTAAACACTAGATATTGAGATATGTGTAGGGAAATAAACTCTGGGCGCTGAGAAATGTTACCGGATTAACGGGTGGCAATCGCTTGGTAAATAAATTGATGAATGACCTTTGTTTGAAGATCATCCGCCACTTCCTGCACCCATCTTCTCTTTGGCCTTCCTCTCCCTCTCTTCCCAAGCATACACCTTGATCTCCAGATGGGTGTATCGGACATGAGGCATCTTGCTTTTGACCGAGAAGGTTGTTATGGGAGCGAGGTCCTGCAAAGGACATGCGAATGAATGAATGAATGAATGAATGAATGAATTAATTAATTAATTAATTAATTAATTAATGTCCTTTGCAGGACGTTGCGGTCAACCCCAAGTTCGGACTGATTGACTAGGCCATTGTACGTTCAGTATTTACCAATGCTTTCTGAACGAAAAGTAGGCGTTCAATCCAACTGACCGGTGTAGGAAACGATCCACTAGCCTGCCATCAGCGGACCAGAAGTTTAAGAGCCATCGTTCTTATCCATTCTGCGACGTTGAATCGAATGCAACAGATTCTTTTCTGGCCCAGTTTACCTAATGGCTTTTAAAGCCCCCTCCCCCCTCCCCCCCCCCCCCCCTTCTCCCCCCATGGAGATTTTTGTGGCGTAATGCATTCTCTTCTTAACTGTTTAATAAGTGCTAATTAATAGAAACTTAACGTATTAATTGAACATATATTCCGGTGTGTTTATTGTTTCTTCTAGTGAGCCCACCACCGTCCAGCTCCAGGTCGAATCGATCCAGTAGCTCTCGGACCGCGAGTAGTGGCTCTAGCAACCCAGTCACTCCCAACTCACGTCAGTATTTCTGATCTTGTGTGATCTTACAACATTCTGACCGTCTTCCTGCTTCCATGTACTGATCTTGTGTGATCTTACAACATTCTGACATCTTCCTGCTTCCATGTACTGATCGTGTGTGATCATACAACATTCTGACATCTTCCTGTTCCATGTACTGATCGTGTGTGATCTTACAACATTCTGACATCTTCCTGCTTCCATGTACTGATCGTGTGTGATCTTACAACATTCTGACATCTTCCTGCTTCCATGTACTGATCGTGTGTGATCTTACAACATTCTAACCGTCTTCCTGCTTCCATGTACTGATCGTGTGTGATCTTACAGCATTCTGACCGTCTTCCTGCTTCCATGTACTGATCGTTTGTGATCTTACAACATTCTAACCGTCTTCCTGCTTCCATGTACTGATCGTGTGTGATCTTACAACATTCTGACATCTTCCTGCTTCCATGTACTGATCGTGTGTGATCTTACAACATTCTAACCGTCTTCCTACTTCCATGTACTGATCGTGTGTGATCTTACAACATTCTAACCGTCTTCCTGCTTCCATGTACTGATCGTGTGTGATCTTACAGCATTCTGACCGTCTTCCTTCTTCCATGTACTGATCGTTTGTGATCTTACAACATTCTGACCGTCTTCCTGCGTCCATGTACTGATCTTGTGTGATCTTACAGCATTCTGATCGTCTTCCTGCGTCCATGTACTGATCTTGTGTTATCTTACAGCATCCAGATATCTTCCTGCTTCCATGTACTGATCGTGTGTGATCTTACAGCCTTCTGACATCTTCCTACTTCCATGTACTGATCTTGTGTGATCTTACAACATTCTGACATCTTCCTGCTTCCATGTACTGATCGTGTGTGATCTTACAACATTCTGACCGTCTTCCTACTTCCATGTACTGATCGTGTGTGATCTTACAGCATTCTGACATCTTCCTTCTTCCATGTACAGATCGTGTGTGATCTTATAGCATTCTAACCGTCTTCCTGCTTCCATGTACTGATCGTGTGTGATCTTACAGCATTCTGATCGTTTTCCTGCTTTGATGTGCCGATTTTGTTTCAGCATAGTTATATTTTGTCGTCGTATATGTCTTGTATTCTAAATGTACATACGTTGTTTTATAAAAGTGCCTGTTTTGTCTCTGTTTTCCCCTTCATTGCTGGTTTTGTTCTCTTTTCTGTGCGTCTGATTCTCCTGTTCTACTTCTACTCTACCACTACCACCACCACCACCACAACCACCACCACCACCACCAAAACCACCACCACCACCACCACCACCAAAACCACCACCACCACCACCACCAAAACCACCACCACCACCACCACCAAAACCACCACCACCACCATGCCACGTGGCGAAGCCACCCAGATATTTAATTCTTTGACTACCTGTTGTTCTCTCTCTTCCCCCCCCCCCCCCCCACCCACCCGCCCCCCCCTCACACCACCCCCTTAATTCTTGCCAGTTGTCACTAAGTTCGCTAGGTTGTTTCTTTTCATAACGTGCCCAAAACATTAAGGAATTGAATCTAATTTTTCTAATCAGTTTACGGGTTTCATTTGATTCCTATAGTGCTTGCTATAGCACTATTTTACTGTCTTTCCATGGTATTCTTTGCATTTTCTTCTGAAACCACATTTCCGCTGTCACTAGAAGTTTTCAAGCTTGTCTGCTCATTGCCCACGATTTACATCTATATAAAAGTACAGGTTCTATGTAGCACCTCAACACTATTTTTCTCGTTGCAGTTGACATCTGTTTATTAGTTTCAGTTTATTAGTCAGTATGTTGTCCAGTTTGCAAAATGAATATATTTGCCATAGCGATTCTTGTTCTAATCTCTTCGAGACACCTCCCTTCCGGCCAGACATAGACCTAGAAACAACATATAAATAGAGCATCAGTTATATATTTGGAGAAATGAACATTCTCAATTTCACACTTACACGTCCTTGCATTAATACTATGCACGATAATGATACTATACGTCCTATACCCTTGGGTAATGAGATCAGACACTAAGCCCTCTAAGATAATGCCAAAAAAACAGAAGGTTCCGTGTGTAAGTTGCGCACATAGAAAACCCCCCACTGTAGCTGGAGATAGCAATGAGCAGGCCTTTAGGCCGCTGCCATGGCAAAGTTGTTAAACAACAAAAACCTACCTATGGGTATACAGAGCCCATTGCCTTGGGTGGGATCTGTCTAGATCAGTGGTTCTCAACCGGTGGGGAATTCCCCCTCCAGGGGGAAATTTTAGGGTTTCCAGGGGCTGGGGGAGTGGGGGGGGGGGGGGAGAGAGGGTGGGAAATTAAGATTATTTCAAGATTGCGTTAATACAACAACCGATTACTTGATATTATTTTCCCTCCATACTTTACTGTCCTGTACGTCTCGCCCTTCTGAAATTCGTTTTATACCGTAAGTAGACCCGCAAATCACGTTTGATGTGGATGTCTAGATTTGTTCTAGTATGTGTTATTAAATTTAGCTTCCATGTTTACGTATAGTGTGTAGGGGTGGGGGAGGTGAAATTTATACGGAGAAAATACAAAAGGGGGAAATGCCATTCTGAACATAGGGTCAAGGGGTGCACAGGCCAAAAAAGGGTGAGCACCACTGGTCTAGATGAAGTGGACCTTACACAGATGAACGCCGAAGTCGGACACGCTGATCTTTGAGGTGGAAAACTAGGTTTGACTCACTTTCCCCGAAAAAAGGGTCAAAGAACAAGATGCGCCCAGGGAAATACCCAACCCGTCCTTCACAATTCTTCTTTAGAAACATTACAATTATTTTTACGAGTAATTTACATTTATTACGTGTTTTAATTTCAAGCACAGAAGCCACCACCAATAGGCTGCATGATTTATTGCCTGGCATATTTGGCTGCATCTCGTCAGATGCATACTGCAGAGTGATATATTATATGTAGTGAATATATGGCTGAAATACTTACAGCTTAGTCACTAGTATTGTTGAAATGTGGAGCATTTGTTATCCCTATGGTAATCGCAAATTTAAATAGAAGTCATTCTGTCTGCAAAGCATTGGTTGCAACCGCCTAATTGTTATCGCCTTGATATATTTGATCAACCGTTTTTTATTATCGATCTCCGTGGCTTCTGAGTTTAAATTCACTAAGGAAATACATTTTCTTCTTTTTCTTCAGCGTTCCGAGCCATTGAGGTTTTTTGCTGCAAATACAATCTGTCTCCATTCGTCTCTCTGGTGGACCTTCTCTTGCCAGTCGTTGATTCCAAGTGCTTGTAGGTCTGTATGTATATTATCTCTCCACCGCCTTCTTGGTCTACCTCGGGGTCTACGGTCATTTATTTCCTGAGTGTAAGCGAGTTTTGTTTCCCTATTATCTTCCATTCTTTCTATATGCCCCAGCCATTGTAGTCTATTAGCCTTCATGATACCAGTGATTAGCGGGGACTTAAACAAATCATAAATGTCTTTGTTACTTCTTCTTTTCCACTCTCCACTTTGTGTATCCCTAATGGGTCCAAAGATGCGTCTTAAAATTTTGTTCTCAAAGGTTTGTAACAAGGCTTCGTCTCCTTTCGTTGTACTCCATGTTTCAGAGCCATACAGCACAACTGGTCTGATCAGTGTTTTGTATATTGTGATTTTGGTGTTAGAGATAGTGCCTTTGATTTTAGTAGATGTTGTAGTGCATAGTATATCTTATTTCCAGAGTTGATTCTAGTTTGTATTTCTTCCCTTATGATGTTGGAGCAGTTGAAGATTGTACCCAGGTATTTGTATGTTTCCGTTCTTTTAATGGTCATATTATCTATTTGTATATGGCCAGAGTTTTTAGCCATTCCGTCTCTTGAAATTACCATATATTCTGTCTTATCTTGGTTGATATAATACATTGTTTTGTATTTTAATTTCCTATTATTTGTCTGTATAATTGTGTTTGTATTGTTCTTGAGAAAGGCATAATCTTCCGAAACGTCGGACAATAGTGTTGTTTTATATTTATACTTGTTTAATGCGTGTGTAATTTTGTTTTGATTATATTATTGTCATATACTTTCTCCTGGTCATTCTATTTACATATAGCCTGTCTGAGATCCTAATCAGGTATGTCTATGTGTTTGATTTTATTATAATTAGTAAATCAAGTTTAAAAGGTTTAAAAAGCCACCCGCCTCGCTCTCCGAAGGTCGTGGGTTCGATTCCGGACTAAGTTGTTCGGTTCACGAGAGCACCTTTCACGGAGACACCTGGGAAACGTCGCTGAAGCTATGGGGTTGGTGCTTAGTGCGAAGCTTTCTTCAGGTCGCCCTGTGGAAAGAGATCGGGCTATAATTGGTAAAACCTGGTAGATTGAAGTCGAGCTTCTTGTCTTTTAAAGTATTTTTACACCCTTTACAGCTGAGAGGTCACTTGGGATGTTCTTGTACTAGAGTTATCAGGCCTAAATGGCATTTCCCAAAACTCTACAGTGTTCTGAATCGTGTTTTTATTGCAGGATCTAAACATACCTTTCTTGTTGCATTATATATTTCAGTATCCAGCCCAGTATTTCTGAGTCCCACCGTATCTGCTCAATCTTCTGACATCGATTCATTCGGAATGGAAGTATTCAGTCCTGTGTTGGCCAGTTCTACACAGGAATTCAATGATATTCAAGTAAATCATTTTATCATCCTTTTCTCCATCACCACCACAATGGCTATCACTACAACCACCTAAACTATCATCTTCGTCATCATCATCACCACACCACAATAGCTATCATCTTCGTGATGATCTTCATGACAAACAATAATCATCATAAATACATCACAGTAGCTATTGTCTTCATGATTATCCTCATGACAAACCATCATCATCATAATTATACCACAATAGCTATCATCTTCGTGATGATCTTCATGACAAACCTTCTACATCATAATCACACCACTCCCAGTCCACCCACCCTCATGATCTTCATCGTCCTCACAACAATAACCACCCTCATCATCGTCTTTGTCATCATCAACACAATGACCATCATACCATACCACTACAACCACAACCACTACTACCACTACCACCAGCATTATCTTGCTCACCATCACCACCATAAGAATGTTCTTTATCGTCATCACCATCGCTACCATTATCTACTCATCATCGTCGTCGTTGTCGCAGTCATATCAACATCATTAACAGCATCATTAAGAACATCTTTATCAACATCATTATCAACAACTATCAACATAATTATCACACACATTATAAATGCCATTATCGAAATCATTGTCAACATCAGTTATCAGTTGGGGTATCTTCATTGCACTCCGGGCAGGTCCTTAGGTGCTCAGATCCTCCCCCCTCTTCCCCCCCCCCCCCCCCCAGCATAAGTATCAGCGTTCGGTGGCTAATATTGCCAGTTCTGTGTTGGTTAACGAGGCACCTTGTTTTCCCGATGTACCTCTCGTGTCTGGCCGTGCCGATTCTTACTCCCAAGTCTTTCATCCCGGACAGCGATGTGGATTCACTGACGTCAAAGTCCTCTGTTCTCGCCATATCTTTAAGGACGTTAATAACATCGGCACGATCCATGGGCGGGCCATCTACAGGGGGTGCAGAGCCAGCCAGTTTATCAGCTCGTTCATTTCCCTCGACTCCCGCATGTCCCGGGACACAGATGAAGATGACTTTACGGACAACAGACTTCCTCAGCGACTCAGTCCACTGTCTACGTACAGATCCAGCTTCGACCTTCCGACATCATTATTAATATCATTATCAAACAGCATTGTCACCACAACTATCATCACTATCATTTTCCAGTCAGCACCTTCAGTATGAGCCAATCACTGACACTCGTATTGTTCCTTCCATCGCCAGGCGGGCTTCAACAGGGGCCTATCTCTGGGAACCGCCGACTTCAGCCTGGAAGACCTTGACCCACTAAACCAGAAATGAAGCTACCCAAGAACCAATCTCACATTGTAGGCATTGGATGTTGTATGGAAATGTATTCATTGACTCGCAGCAGCAGCAACAACAATAACAGCAACAACAGCAGCAGCAAACAAGCACCATGTTGGATTCTTAATTTAAGTTCTCTATATTTCCCACTTTCTTTGTTCACATTACAATGTTAATAGATGTATGATTCCACTTCTTCAATGTAATATAAATTGGCAAACTCAGATTAATACTTTGCTCTGTTATAATGAGCAAAGAGGCAAGTTTGTCAGTGCAGGATCTGTTTAGTCGGAAGCCTAATTGTTCTTCCTTTAGTTGTTTGTCAATGGTATCTCGTCATTTCTCCAAATGATCCTGCTTAATATTTATTGTCTCAGGAACTGATAACAACACAATCTTGTTATTCCTCTATAATTTTCGCACATTTACACGTGGTAACTTTATATAAATCCTTCTTTCCTGTCTGCTAGTATTCCTTACGTCTCTCAGACTCTGCTTAATAATTTATGTAATAATTCAGCTGGCGATTTTATTTTGGCTTTAATAGTTTCTGCTGTGATACATTTGGATGAGCAGCTTTCCCACCCAAGAAGTTTGTAGCTTTTCTAAGGTCTTCTTTGGATGGTCTGTTAAAGTTGATATCCAGCTCCTCCTCTGCATGTTGGATACTTGAAGAGTCTTATGGAACTGGTCTATTCACAAGTTCCTCAAAGTAATAATCCCATTCTTAAGCTTTTAGTTACATCCAGTCTGGCACGTTTCGGTCGTCCTTTTATTTATCTCTGATGAGGTCTCTTTGAAACGAAAGGTGATTTGCTTTTGTAGGTGTTAATTTATTTGAACCAAAAACAAATTCTTGGGTAGATGGTAAAATGGCAATGAAAAATTCGACATGTAGAGCTGCGATTCAAAATACGTACAAGCGGTACATAAAATAAACACCACAGCATGGGAGAAAAACAACTAAGCGGCAACACATTGGAATGCACTGGATGGAATCAACTTGAACTCGGTCAAGAGCGGCAACCACAACCAGCAGAGGAGAAAAGAACCCGCAGAAAGAAACTACAGGTCATGCGACTGGAGCGGTCCTGTTCATGGGTCGGATCCATCCATCGTAACGACTGAATGAAAGTATTATGTTTATATTTCCGTTGTGTCAGATGTATAAAGGTGTTGCATATACCCCACTGTATATTTTATTGGACATTGGCAATAAAAACATGCTGTAATGTTGTTGCATTACGAATTGTTATTTTATTATTTATTGTTGTAAACAGTTGGCAACATCTTGAAGACATATAATTTTACAATCATAATCTCACATTGTATGCATTGGATGTTGTATGGACATGTTTTCATTGACTGGTATCATGAAGGCTAATAGACTACAATGGCTGGGGCATATAGAAAGAATGGAAGATAATATGGAAACAAAACTCGCTTACACTCAGGAAATAAATGACCGTAGACCCCGAGGTAGACCAAGAAGGCGGTGGAGAGATAATATACATACAGACCTACAAGCACTTGGAATCAGCGACTGGCAAGATAAGGTCCACCGGAGAGACGAATAAAGACGGCTTGTATCTGCAGCAAAGAACCTCAATGGCTCGGAATGCTGAAGAAGAAGAATCGTGTATACGTCTTTCTCCAAGACTGTCCCGAATACGACATATCTTGTCAAGCCTTCTCGCCTTGAGAAACAACAGAGGAACAGAAACTTTACAGACCATGAAGTGTGAACTAACACAGACTGTGACGTTTATACATAACTGATTAAGTGCAATGGTATGATTAATCGTCTTAAGCGGCTTCCCGTATCTGCCATGGACTGATATGTTAGTTAGTTAGTCGACAGATCATCCTCATTGCACATCAAAATATTCAGTCCTTAAGTGCTCGGATCCCCTCCTCAGCAAACCCCGCAGCGTGTAGCCGCTAACGACGCCAGTTCTGTGTTGATTTATCAGTCTTCTTTGGCTTCCTGCGTAGTGTTCTTGTTTGGCCACCCCTCTTTTAATTTGCTGCTCTCGCAGTCTGGCCATTGTTGTAGATTCACAGTCATCACTTGATATATAGCCGAAATGTTGTCATTGCGTTATAATACAACATGTCTGCTACCATATTAACAACTTTTAAGCCATAAATGTAATTCCCAATTTCCGTCTTTCATTTCTGCACGGTCTTAATATGCTTTTTTTTGGGTCCTAATCTACTTTTTATATGACACATAATCTGATAAGATACAATACTGCAGGTATGAAAGTTGCAGGTATGAAAGTTGCAGGTATGAAAGTTGCAGGTATGAAAGTTGCAGGTATGAAAGTTGCAGGTATGAAAGTTGCAGGTATGAAAGTTGCAGGTATGAAAGTTGCAGGTATGAAAGTTGCAGATATGAAAGTTGCAAATATGAAAGGTGCACATATGAAAGTTGCAGATATAAAAGTAACAGATGCGAAAGTTGCAGATATGAAAGTTGCGGATATGATAGTTGCAGATATGAAAGTTGCAGATATGAAAGAAGAAGGAAATGATTCATGTCTTTTGCATGACAATGCAGTCAATCCCAACTCCAGACAAGTTTACGTTCAGTGTTTGCCATTGATTTCTGAACGAGAAGTGAACGTTAAACTTTAACTGACCGGTATAGAAACGATCCCCTTAGCCTGCCATCAGAGCACCGGAAGTCCAATCGCAACCGCATTAAACCCAGTGGTCAGGCACACTGTCATTGAGGATATAGACAATCAATTTCAAAAGAAAGGAAGAAGAAGAGGAAACAGACATAATATGTTCTGCTAGTCTGTCCGTCTGTCCTTCTGTCTATATATTTGTAACCCGCATATTTGTGTCTTACTGTCTACTCCTCTTGCTTTTCTTTAAATGTGTACGGTGTCCGATTTTATCTATCTATCTATCTGTCTGTCTGTCTGTCTGTCTGTCTGTCTGTCTGTCTGTCTGTCTGTCTGTCTGTCTGTCCCTCCCTCTCTGTCTGTCTGTCTGTCTGTCTGTCTGTCTGTCTGTCTGTCTGTCCCTCCCTCTCTGTCTGTCTGTCTGTCTGTCTGTCTGTCTGTCTGTCTGTCTCTATATATATATATGTCTGTGTGTGTGTGTGTGTGTGTGTGCGTGTGTGTAACTGGTGGTGTAGGGCACTCTATGGTGTCTTTGACAAGCTGAGAGGAAAAAGAGCAAGATGACGCCAAAGAAAGCAATGGTAAAAACAATATAAAGATTTGTTCAGGATACAATCTAGCAGAATGTACAACAAGGGTACAGAATAGACATTACAGAAAATCTATTACGGGTAATCTCCACTGTGGCACCGGATGATGATTATGACGGCTGGTTAGCTGGTTAATAGTTTTTTTTTTTTTTTTTTTAAATTTAAAACTGGCTATTGAGGTAAGTGCATGTTTGCCTGAATGGTGAATTCTTTGATTCGATATTTCATTGTTTGGATAGTTCATTAGCAATGTGGGTTCGTAGAAGGCAAGAGTACAGTAAATGCTGTGTATATGCGGAGAACATTAATTGAACTTTCTATAGAAGTAAACAAAGCTATACACCTTTGCTTTGTTGACTAAACAAAGGTTTTCGTTAAAGTAAGACATGCCAACATGGTGAAGATGCTTGCAGATCTACAAATACCTTAGTCTTATTTTTTTTTTAAAATTAGAAACAACAAACTGCCATAAAGATTGATAATGAAATAGGTTAAAATCAGCATATTAAGAGAGGTGTGCGACAGGGATGTGTAATGTCTCCAGTTCTTTTTTCCGTAGAGTGAACATATTTTCAGAAATGTAGAAGATATGAAGGAATCAACATTGGGGGATGATAACATCAAGAACATTAGATATGCAGGATGATACAGTCTTGATTGCAGACATTGACGAGTATCTGCAACATTTAGTAGATGCCGTTGTTGCACACAATGAACAATAGAGTTGGAAATAAATTGTAAGAAGACACAGATTATGGTCGTCACTGGGAAGAAAGAAATACCACAATGTAATATACACGTAAATGGTAATTTCCTTAAACAAGAGAATAGGTACAATTATCTCGGAACAGTCATAATAATCTGATGGAAGATGTCGTGAAGAATTTAAAACAAGAATCGCCATGGCGAACGTAGCCTTTTGCCAGATGGAAAACATACTGACCAATAAAAAAAATATAAATTGAAACCACAAAAAAAGTGTTGAGGTGCTACATAGGACCTGTGCTTTTGTATGGATGTGAAGCGTTGAAAATGAGCAGACAAGCTGAACTACATCTGATGTCTGTGGAAATGTGGTTTGCGAAGAAAATTATACCATTGACAGACAGAAAAACCAATGATCAAGTCCTACAAGAAACAAATGAACACCTTAATCTAATTAGAGAAATTAGACGTAGACAGTCACATTTTCTTTGGACACATTATGAGAAGAAATAAATTGGATAACTTGGTGACAACTGGCAAGACTGAGAGGAAGAGAACAAATGGTAATGAAACAGAGGTGAAAACAGGCGCAAGAACCACTTACTTCTGCTACGGTGATGTGAGGAGAAGAGCGCAACCCTGACTGCGTAGGGCCAAAGAAGAAAATGAATAAAGTGACAGAACCTCTCACCGTCCCCGGTTAACAAGAATAGAAAAAAAATTAAGGTTTAAGAAGATCCAGGGTGGGCCGACAGGGAATTGGAACAATATTCTCCAATTCCAGACAAAGAATTACTCCGAGGGCTGTTCTAATACCGATGACTCTGTAATAAGAATCTATCAACTAAACAACAAAGTAAGAATAAGACAAGCATCATTTGTTTATTTGACTTCTAAAAGGAACAATAATATAAAGACATGTAGCATCAACAAAGAAGTTAGAATTCAGCAAAACCAAACAGCAAAAACACTAATCCAACAAACTAAATTCCTAAGTGTAGCAAAAACTTCTAAGTACAGCAAAAATTAATCCAGTAAGAACTTCAAATCTACCAAAATCTAATCCACCAACAACTAATCCACTAAAAACTAATTTACCAAATACTTCTAGTCCACTAAAAACCCAGAAAAATCTCAAATCTAAAATTAGAATTATGCCTTTTCCACTGCAAAACCTTTCAGGGTCTAACTAAATAATTCTACTACAGGCACTGGCGCCTCGTCACTTGGTGTGGTGGAAAACGGAAAGGGCCGGTTCCACCTGCGCATGTCTTTTTATGCTGGGGTCAGAACGACTCCCAGAGTTCCAGACGAATCAGACAGTCCGCGCCCTCTGGCGGAATTCCATCATCATGGCGAGCCGAGTACAGTAAGGCAGAGAAGCAAGCATCTGGATGGCTTGGCAACATTGTAAGATCGAGACAAGAACACTGAGCTGAACCACGACTCTGGTGATCGAGTGAGATGGCGAAATATGACCGCCCACGCTTATCGGCATGGCACATGATGTTGAGTTGATTAACTGCGTCGTTAATTGTTTGGTTGGTTGATTAATTTGTTTGTTATTTGTTTGATTCGTTAGATCAACCAATCAACCGATCATTCAATCAACCAACCCACCGACTAACACACACACACACACACACACACAAACACACACACACACATACACACACCACTACACACACGCACACACACACACACACAAGAAAATACAAACTGGAAAAATTGTTTATAAACATGGCTCACCAACCAATCAACATATCATACAAACTAGTAGCCAAAGGACCAACCAACGATGCAACCAGCCTTCCAACCAACCGACTGAACAACAAAACATCCAGGAACTAATCAACCAACAGCCAACTAATCAACCAACACACCAACCTACCAATCAGTCGAAAAACCAACTAACGAACCAACGGACCGGCCAACTAACGTATCAATCGAACAATTATCAACCAAATAACCAGTCAAACCCCGAACCAAATAATTAATTACCCTACCGAGAAATAAATCAGTCATTCAATCAACCAAACGACTTACAAATAAATAATCAAACTGACAGACCAACAAGAAAGCCAATAGACCAATCATTCATTTGACCAACCAAAGAACCAACCAACAGATCAATCAACCAGCCAGCCATTTAAACAACCGTCCAAGCAACAAACCAAATTATGATCCAATCAGCGAGCCAGCCAACCAACCAACCAGCCAACCAACCAACCAACCAGCCAACCAACCAACCAGCCAACCAACCAACCAACCAACCAGCCAACCAACCAACTAACCAGCCAACCAACTAACAAACAGATCAATCAATCAGCCAAACAAAGGACTAATAAAGCTACGAACCAAACAAGCAACCGATTTACCAACCAACCAATCGACCGGCCAACCAATCAATGAACTAATAACTAAAAACCATTAAAGCAACTAACTAACCAACCAACCAACAAACCAATCACCGGTAACCAACAAACCAACGGGTATCAAATATGTAATCCGTTTTTATCTTGTCTGTTTAATTTTCTTAATGTAAACTTGCCAAGAAATCATAAATAACCAAGAAATAAAAAATTCTGGGGTTGACAACGATGTCCTGTAAATGATATGCAACTATCTTTTGTTTTAACTTAGTATATTTCGACACTTACATGCCTTCATATCTTTCCTGTAAGTGTAAAACATTTCAACATTTAATATACTTGCCTTCCCCCCCCCCCCCCTCCACCCTCAGTTTATAACTGCGGTTTCTCCTATGTTTTTTCTCTCGCTGTCGATATAAAAACTTGTTTGCACCACAAGCTTTCAATATTTAACAAGGGAAAATGTAACGACTCTTTAACCTTAAACTTAACTTAGCGAGAAACACATTAAAAAAACATCAAGAACCACACAATTAAATTCTCATGGAATCCATGTGTCCTTTGTCTCCCCCGACTTGTGTTCTGTCTTCATGGGACACTGCTCAAAGAAGTACGACAAACACCCACAGCATTTCCAAATAGATCATCTACGTTGAAAAGATCGTCAATGTCTTGGGTGTGCAAGAAGAAGAATAAATAACAGCCTGGTCATTGTTATACTTTTAATCAAAGGAGCGAGTCTGGATACATTAAATGATTCAGTGCCAAACAAGACATAGGTCTGGACCAAACATTGTACACAATCAAATGAACAAGTATAGGGTATATTTTGAATGACTGTGCAGTGTTTGAAAATATTGCCGGTCAAAGTTTTGTATTCACCCTCTGTAAAGTTCATGCAGCATTATAGGTAAATACAAAACTTGGATCGGCAATATTTTCAAGTACTGCACAGTCATTAAAAATGCAACCTGTATTACAATGTACATTTCAGTAAACTGAACATTGACATTGCGGGAGATACAACGAAACATAACAAATAACACGATGACCCTAGTATGTCCATATATCGTCCTTCTGTCCAAATGGGAGGTCACATTTGGCGATATATTATCCTTCGGTACTGAATCAGTCATTGTTTAATAGCGGTTCCCAAAATGTAAAGTAACAGCCACCGAGTGTACACTGAAAGAAACGGGCGTGGACGAGTGTCACTTTACCGCAGGAATAACTCGATGGGATTACGGATGCAGTTCGTAATCCCGAATACCGCATTCGAAACACAGCTGCGGGCGATTTGGCAGTAAACCGCCTTGAGTTGGTTTTTTAATGAAATGGTATGGGTGCCAGTCGTTCAGAAAGCAATGGCAAACTACTGAACGTGGTTTGACTACTACGTCCGGTAAAGGATATGTGAATACCTTTTAGAAAAACTCTTATGAGTTGAATAATCGTCCTTTTAAAATGTTCCTTTTTAGGACTAACTTGAAAATTATTGATTGATATTGATAATATCCAGTGTTGGAGATCCATTGCAACAGATCTTTATTGCGGAGAAGGTATCTCATTGATTGGTTGATTGAATATTGACTTGAACGTCGATGTGTGCGGCTTAGGGGTACTGACTCCAGATTCACAATCCCGATATGCAGGGTTCGAAGTAAACCACAGACAATTTGGAAGCATAACGTTTTGCGTTGATTTTCACACAAGTGTGAGCGTCGGCGGTTCAGGAAACAATGGCACACCAGCGAGTGAAAAATTTCCAAGAACATTACAAACAGCAGAACATTGCTGGGGTTGGTTGCGACGTCCTGCAAAAGACATGCAACTAACGTTTGAAAACAATTGACTTGAAGACTGTAAAGTTTTGGGAAATGTCATTGTGGCCCGACAGCGCTAGTAAGAGAGCGTCCCAAGTCCACTTCCCAATGGTAAAGGGTTTAAACAATGATTAAACGACTAAACTAAACTAAACAGTGATTAAACGACTAAACTAAACTAAATAATCATTAAACGAATAAACTAAACTAAACAATGATTAAACGAATAAACTAAACTAAACAATGATTAAACGAATAAACTAAACTAAACAATGATTAAACGAATAAACCAAACTAAACAATGATTAAACGAATAAACTAAACTAAATAATGGTTAAAAAGGCAAAAGGATCAACTTAATTGCACCGGGTTTTATCCCTTATAGCTCGGTCTCTTCCCGCACGGCGGCCTGCCGAAAACGTCGTACAAAGCACGAACTCCGTAGCCCTAGCGACGACCCCCAGGAGTCTCTTAGAAAACCGAATTCGTGAACCTAACGAAATATCCCGGAATAGAACCCATAACCTTCGGAACACAGAGCAGGCGGCATAACCTCTTCGCTTCGGAGACTCCCATCCCAGTGGCAGAGTATGGGAAACACGCTACGATGTGGCAGAGGCAGCTCCGTGGACTGATCATCAACTGGGATAGACCACCGGCTAGGACAGCCACCGGCTAGGACAGCAACCGGCTAGGACAGCCACCGGCTAGGACAGCCACCGGCTAGGACAGCCACCGGCTAGGATAGCCACCGGCTAGGACAGCGATCGGCTGAGCAGAGCAGGGCACTCACTTGTCGTGACAGAAGGAAATGGCTAACAAGGGCAGAGGTAAAAACCCATGTGTGTGTGTGTGTGGAAAGTAAAGGGAAACCACCACATCATCTTCACAAGAATTCGTGCACTTCCACAAATGAGTGAGAATGACGTTAATGGCTGTCTTAAAACATCAATGTCCGGCAGAACTGTCAGGAGACACACGTGACACCCGACCGTCATCGCGCTACCAGTGGCGGCTGATGCTGGGTGGACTAAGACTGTGGCATGGAGGAAAATCATGAACAGAGTCGATCCAAAACACCAAGGACCGAGATCTGTGAGAGACATGAACGCCTACGCTAGCTGTCGGGCACAGGATGATGATGATGATGATGATGATGATGATGATGATGATGATGATGATGATGATGATGATGATGATGATGAACTTGAACACAATTATTTAAGGTGGACTACCTCAGAAGTCGGATTAGGTTTCCCTGATGGCGAGGGACACTGGTAATAGGGAAAGCTAATCCACACCCAAAAGAGTATTCCCCAGTAGTGGCAGCTACTAGAAGTAGTTGTATATGTATGGACTACGCTTGGGTTCACAGCGAGCGAAACGCTTACACAAAAATCATCATAAAGTGGATTTATAAATGTAGATTCCACCACATGTCTAAACAGTTTACCAGAAGTCATCTGCATCGTCATCATCATCATCATCCATCATCATCATCATCATCATCATCATCATCATCATCATCGTCATCGTCATCGTCATTATCACCAGCTGCAGTAACAGCAGCAGGTCTTTGGCAGAAGCACGCTCGCCCCAGTGTCCGCTGAAAAGATTCTCAATTCATTGCTATATTGAATCCACGTACGCGAGAAGTAAAATCAGCAACGGTTACTTGAAAACAATCACAAGTGATAAAATAGACGGTTAAACCCTTGGCCAGTAGGAAGAATGATATACAATGATACAGCTATATGGAGAAAAAAAATCTCATATATTAGGAAAGTTCATATGAAATCCGTTCGTGCCGCATCGCGCGTAATTGCGTACGTTGAACATGATCATGTCATAGTCATGTGATAAGTACTGACCAATGAATAAAAGAGCACGTGCTTATCGTCCCATGATGCATAGATTCTGTTTCTGACCGTTGAGAAAATGGCTGGGTTCACCAAAATCCGTCCAAAGAAGCTCAAAGAGCGGTGATTCAGTTTCTTCATTTGAAGGATGTCGACCAGTGGACATTCATCGAAGTATGCAGGCAGCCTAAGGTAACAAATGTGTATCGAAGACAACAGTGAGAGACTGAGCACGAATGTTTCGGAAATGACGTCAGTTCACGACAGATCGTCGACGGCCCGGTCAAGCGCCTATTGTTGCAACAGAAAATATCCATCGCCAAAATTGATGCAGTAGTATAGATGAACCGTTGTCGAAGCATACGTTCGCGAAAGAATTTGATGTGTCAATTTGGAAAATTCAAAACCGCGTTCGTAAGAAACTGCAATATCGGAAGATATGTTCACAGTGGGTACCCAGGATGTTGACTGACCATCAAAAAGAGGAACGCATGGGACGGTGTTTGAACCACTTGCTGCGTTACAGAGTGGAGGGTGATGCATTTCTCTTCCGCATAGTGGCAGGCGATGAATCACGGTGTCACCACTTTGAGCCGAGCAGCAAAATAGAGAGAATGCAATGGAAGCATGCTAGATCACCAAAAGCCAAAAAATTTGAAGTTACAGGTTTCCGCTGGTAAGGTTATGCTGCGCGCATTTTTTGACCATGAAGGGCTATTGTTGGCCGACTTTAAAGAACCTGGCGTCAACATCAACTCTACCCACTACTTGGAAACACTGGACAAGCTGCAAGAGGCCATCAAGAATAAACGATCCGGCATGCTTTCTCGCGGTGTGATTTTGTTGCACGATAATGCTCATCCGCATGTCGCAACGATTGTGCAGGAAGCATTAGCAAGGAAGAAGTGGGAAATTATGCAACATCTAGTCTATGGTCTTGATTTGTCACCATGTGATTTTCATTTGTTCAGACCTCTATAAAAAAAAAAGCTCTCAAGAGGCAACGATTTCACCCAGATTCAGAAGTAATGAACGCGGTAAACACTTGGTTCAGTGAGCAACCACAATACTTTTTTTGCGGACGGCATTCGCCGCCTACCTAAGCAATGGAATGCTTGCCTGAATGCCTACGGCGACTTCTTCTGACCAACCCATGGTGCATAATTCATTCAAAATGAATGCTTTGTTTAATTCTACAACACCTGTTAATGTTTCTTTCATGCTGTTGTAATAAAGCCATTGGAGCGGGTTTCAAATGAACGACCCTTATATACATTATATTTTCATTTCTCATCGATCATTTTCTCGTCCCTCTGCCTCATATCGACACCAAGGTGTCTTTAATGTCCTGTGCCCATTTTCATGCTAGTCGATCCCTGCCTATCCTTCTATACTATGTTTTCCCCAATCAACTGTGTCATTTATGATGGCCAAGCTATTTCAATTTCCGTAATATGATTCTGTGTATGGGCCAGTTTTCTTGGATTTTCAGAGTGAGTGTAGAAATACTGGAATGGAAAACTGACAAGTTGCTGCCTTGACAGACGATAATTTCTTACATTGTGATTTTTAAAAAGACATAATAACCTCTCATAACACACAGCTTGGGTTTAATTGTAGAGACCATGTGTTGCCCATGCAGCACGATCCCTCTCTCGACCTGTTTAGTTTACTCCAGAGGAAAGGTAGCATCAATACATCTGGAACAAGACAAGCTGCAGAAGTTGCCGGATCAAAATGAAGTGCTCTGTATTTTTGTCGGAACTTCGATCCTAGACCAGTTGCCGACCAAGGCTTAGGACTTTGTCTGCCCTACCATGACATTTAATCTTTAAGCTGCATTTCATCACATCAGGATAAGGCTTGTACCCTCCCAGTAGCGCTTCTCCGCCGGATGCCGTTGGCACAATGTGGGATGTCGGGTTTGGAGCTAACAGAATGGAAGTAGTACCGTCTACTGTCATACGGTAGCTCAACCATATCTGACTAAGGCTTAACAGAATGGAACACGAGCCACATATAGTATGCAACTTGGACTTGGAGAGTTCTGGTTGATAGGGAACTGCGATGATAACATCGGAGGCAAGGTCGGACGCGGGTTCGACGTCTGGACTCGTCGCCTGCGAAAGTAAGTGAAAAAGTTATCAACTCTTACTCCGTGTCTACGCGTGTACATAATGTAACGGCGCTATGACGTCACAGACCCATAGCACGAAACTGCTTCTCAGCAATTTGTGTGTGTTGTTGTTGTTGTTGTTGGTGTTGTTGTTGTTGTTGTTGTTGTTGTTGTTGTTGTTGTTGTTGTTGTTGTTGTTGTTGTTGTTGTTGTTGTTGTTGTTGTTGTTGTTGTTGTTGTTGTTGAGAGAGTTTCAACTACTGCAGCCACACAGCGTGGATGTGGGTAAATTCAAGGTGATTATATTTTAACCAGTTGTCGCGCGGTATACAAAGAGCCAATACCAAGAAATGGGGATGTGTTTGTAAGTGTGTATGCAGGGGGAGATGACAAGGCAGTGACAGTTAGAGATAGTTTGAGAATCACTGGAGTCAAAATGTACGCCATGCTTGAGTGTGTCCAAGGGGAGCTAATTGTTCAAGCGTAGTCGAGTTGTAGAGGGACACAACTCTTAAACAGTGCATTGAACATATTCGACCACAGTTTGAACATTCTCTTGTTGTAATTTAGACATGTGATATCCTGATCAACCCTTGTAGGTTTTAATTGTGATATTCATATTATTGCTTATTATTATTTCGGATAACGGATGATTTATTTGTTCGCCCATGTCCGGGTGATTTTTTCATGACATGTTTAACATCTTCTAGGTCGCTGTGTGGTGTTATTATATGTAAAGGAAAGATTACTCCGTTGTTCAAGATGTATTGATGTTATCTTTCCTCTAGAGTAATTGAACTGACTGATCAAGTGACAGTGGTTACCAGTGTGTGGTAATAATGTGCCCTGATGTCTGACAGAAAGACACTAAGGATGTACGCAGCGAACTTTAATAAGACTAGTTTACTGTCTTCCCTGCAATGTTTTCTAAACTTTTTCAACAACGCTAGATGTGGTTGATTTTACATTATGCTTATCTGCTTGTGAGTTGCGAAGCTATGCTGTAATTATGTGCAGCGATAGATATTGTGTATTAAAGATATGTTATGCAGCATGATGTGTCTCATCCAGTGCTAGTTATCATCAGACTGAGTGTCGAAGTCAAACTTATTATTTTGGGGAATAACAACCCCGCGTAAGGCCAAACACAGACCATAACACAACTATGACTGAGTTCATCATTGACATTATGTCTACTAATTTCTAGCGAAGGACATTTCATACTGAGACTCCGATATGATAGGCTGTATCAGTATTACGTATATCACAGCAGATTAGATTCATCTGTGCTTAATGAAACAGAGGTCTCGAGCCTTGCAAAAGTCAAGCTAGGCGTTTGTAAACCCATTCTGGGGATGAGACAAAACTAAATGTCTGTACGTGAATTCTGGTATATTAACTTTTGGTGGCGTTGGCTAAATACTGTTCTCCTATACAAACATAACCAAGTAGCCACAGAGTTATAGTAAACATAGTTCCAGTGTGCGGCAGGAACGCGATTGGCTGGTTCTACTGTGCTGTAGGGAATATGATTGGCTGTTTCCAGTGTGCTACAGTGACACGATTGGTTAATAGTCAGTGTGTTGTAGAAATGTGATTGGCGTTTCTAGTGTCTCACAGAAACGCGATTGGTTTATTTTGGTGCTGGAGATTCATGATTTGCTGGTCTCAGTGTGCTGCAGAGACGAGACTAGTTAGCTGCTGTGTCATGAGAGACATCTATTAGTTTGTTTCATTGTGTTACAGACGGACACATGGTCCTCTTAACGACGAAAGACAAACATCAGTAGTTGAAATATTGTATAACATTTTTATTGCTTGTGGTTTTGTTCCATTGTTATCACGCAAGCATATGAAACATAGTTACAAAAGTTTCAGTGTGATATTTTTGTAGCCGAAATACTGTAAACTCTTGAATTTAAATCGTTACACTTGTAATCTTGTTTAATTTTAATTAGTATAATTTTACATTTTTATTTTCATGTTTGGTAACTCTCGCACTCTTTTATCGTTATAATAATCTATTAAATCCTGGAATACTTTTAGTCTTTCATAATAACACTTTTCGGTTACTATACTTTCAAATTTCATTATTATTGTTTTTCTGTCTTTAAAAGAAATTTACTTTACATAACTTACGTTATTTATCTTTTCTTCTTATTATTGATATATTTGTCTCTGTATTAATGTTCATGTTGAAGGTTTGCTAAACGTTTAACTGTCTCTGAAGAAAATCATTTTGTACTGTCTGTGCTTGTGTAGTTTGTATTTTCAACTATTTACCCGCTTTTTAGTAAGTATAATTGTGTTTTGTTGATCTTTATGCATTCACCGTTTTCATAAGCTTCTTGTTAGGTCTCTGATCGTTTCAACATGTACATTTGTGGAAATATCCTGAAACCGGTATTGACTTCATTCTCTATTAAATTGTCTTTGCATTGAAATGTTTCATGACATGCTATCCCACAGGACAGGCACGAGATATATAATAATAACCATATATTGTATCTTAGAATATTATGCAGCCAAGTCCACGACCATACAATGCCCTAGTAATACTTATTTCCAAACTTTGCAAGGACTAACGCCATTGTCACAATGCATTAGCGCCACTTCGGCAACAAATCTAATTTCGTGTTCATACGACTGTGCCAGGGACTTCACGTGTCTCATGTTTAAATATATTTGTTCTACAACAACTTGCACATGCCAGATTTGCAACAGCATTTTAGACTTGGAACTCAAACGCCACGACGATGTTTTCCTACGTCGACGGCAGATTATGTATAATGTAGCCCCTCAACAACAAGACCAAGATATTACCATTTGGCTTATGGGCGGGCTGTATCCTGGCCACATGATGGAGTTTCTGTTTCATCTAGAAGATGAGCAGCTGCTCATACTGGTACTAACAGCTCCGACTGACAGGTTCGAAGATGGTTACGCCCTAAGTTTATATATGAATATTCTTAGTGGTGGGATTAAGCGATCGAGCCTAGTCAATGGCCAGTCAGACGAAGAGGAGGAGGAGCCTAACTTCAACTTCCAGGCAACTAGTGACCTTCACATTGCAATATTTACGAATACTTCAGAGTTCAGCATATTTGTCAATGGGGAGCTGTACTGCCAGTTCACTCACAGAGTAACCGAGCTGGATAGCATACGGTATTTGAATGTCCAGCCGTACATTGTGCCGAGTCTGATCAAGCTCAGCTTCTAACTATACACAGGCCTAGAAGAGAAGAGACACACACAAGGTGTGGTCATATCAAGTGGTGAAACAGGAAGCACGAACATAATAAACTGTACTTCACAAAGACGTCAGGTCAAGTGATGATTCACAGTAACACTTCTTCTTCTTCTTCTTCTTCTTCTTCTTCTTCTTCTTCTTCTTCTTCTTCTTCTTCTTCTTCTTCTTCTTCTTCTTCTTCTTCTTCTTCTTCTTCTTCTTCTTCTTCTTCTGCTTCTTCTTCTTCTTCTTCTTCTTCTTCTTCTTCTTCTTCTTCTTCTTCTTCTTCTTCTTCTTCTTCTTCTTCTTCTTCTTCTTCTTCTTCTTCTTCTTCTTATTATTATTATTATTATTATTATTATTCTACTACTACTACTTCTACTACTACTACTATTACTACTACTACTACTACTACTACTACTACTACTACTACTACTACTACTACTACTACTACTACTACTACTACTACTACTACTACTACTACTACTATTACTACTACTACTACTACTACTACTACGACTACTACTACTACTACTACTACTACTACTACTACTACTACTAGAGGTTCCCAAACCACGGCCCGCGGGCCACTTGTGGCCCGTCAGCTCTCAGAAAGTGGCACGCCAGGCTTTGTTATTTAATATAATATATTTTAATAATTTCAAAAATGCACTCGGAGAGCCCCGTCAGCGTGCGATAATTTACTCTGCTTGTGGTTGTTATGCGCAGATATTATCGAATGCGCCTGTTCAGTTCGCAACAAAAAGTTATGAAGTCCCCATATCCCAGCCTTTGTCGACCAATCAGAGTGCGCAAAGCAAAGTGTTACAACTATTTAAGGGAGTCGGTAGTATTGTGAAAACACCATCAATCAATCAATCAATCATGTACCATGCCATGCGTGGGCGGTCATGACTCGCTATTTCACTCGATCACCAGAGTCGTGGGTCAGCTTAGTGTTCCTGTCTCGTCCATGCCATGTGGCCAAGCCATCCAGGTATTTTCCTCTCGGTCTTCCTCTTGGTCTGTTCCCTTCGATCTTGCCAGTTGTCACTAAGTTCTCCAATCCATTTCTTCTCATAACATGTCCAAAACATTTTGACTGTCTACGTCTAATTTCTCTAATCATTTTACGAGTTTCATTTGTCTCCTGTAATACTTGGTCATTGGTTGTTCTATCTGTCCATGGTATTCTTTGCATTTTCCTCAGAAACCACATTTCTGCAGCCATCAGATGTTCTTTCAGCTTGACTGCACATTGTCCAAGTTTCACATCTATACAAAAGAACAGGCTCTATGTATCCCCTCAACACTCTTTTTCTCGTTTCAATTGACATCTTTTTATTGGTCAGAATGTTATTCATCTTGCTAAAGGCTACTTTCGCCATGGCGATTCTTGTTCTAATCTCTTCAAGGCATCTCCCATCAGATGTTATGACTGTTCCGAGATAATTGTATCGATTCACTTATTGAAGAATATTCCCATTTACTTGTATATTACATTGTGGTACTTCGTTCTCCATAGTGACGACCATAACCTGAGTCTTTTTACAATTTAATTATAACCCCAGCTGCTGACTGTGTACAACAACTGCATCTACTACAACATAGGATGAACCAAATTGGACAGTGTATGAACCGACGGTGCTACAGCTTTGACCGGTAAAATGTCTGGATGTCTAGCATTATTGGAACAGTTTCTTGGCCACACCATATTAAAATATCATTGTATCCTTCACCAAGAAGCTCTGTGTGGAAAGACATTAAATCTGAACATGTCATGGATGTTGTTCTGAGATGTGTGAACAAAATTCGAAGTAAGGCGCTGAACAGGCGTGAGTTCAGACAGTTTCTATCAGGCCTGAACGAGGAATAATGTGACCTACTGTTACACTGTGATGCCAGATGGCTATCTAAAGGGAAAGTTCTGTCACGTTTCTGGGCACTGAAAAATAGTGTCTATCTGTTTCTGTCTGAAATAAATGAATTGCCTACAGACCGGGAATGTCTGATGAACGACTACTGGCTTAACGACCTGGCATTTTTAATGGACATCACATCTCAAGTAAACTCTTTAAATGCGAGGATCCAGGGGGAAAAACTATTCGCAAATTTGTGCGATGGCATTTCTTCATTTAAAATAAGACAACGACTGTTTATCGGACAGCAGACTGAAGGAACTTTAGAGGCGTTTCCAACCCTGAAGACGCCTGTGGTGGAAAAGAAATGTGACTTGTTACAGTACAAAGTAAAAGTTGAAAGTCTTCTGGATATCTTTCAGTCGAGATTTCAAGAGTTCACAATAGAGGAGGATAATGTTGCCCTCTTCATAAATCCGTTCGTATTCCCTGATGCCAAACACTGTCAATTACAGCAAAACCTTCAGCACGAAGTAATTGATTTGAAATGCAATTCTGCACTGAGATGTAAATTTCTGGAGCTGGCTGCTTCACCTTCAGCTGATCATATGATTTCATTCTGGCGACTATTGCCTGTCGAACAATTTGAACACTTGCGTTCATTCACCCAGAAATACATTTGTCGTTTTGGTTCGACTTACAGATGCGAGCAGTCATTTTCCGCAATGACCGTTATAAAAAAAAAAAACCAGCAACGTTCCAGACTCACCGACAGTAACCTAGCTGCGCTTATGACTTTGGGCACGACAGATTTGTGCCCAGGCACTGATAAACTGGCATCTGAACTTAAGTAACTTGTTTTGAAGAACCATTACAATTATAAATTAATTACATTAATAGCGATGTTCGAAACTGATTTAAAATTTATTGTTAAATGAACTTTTGATTTTAAACCAAAAAATGACCGCAGTGTAATATTGACACTGACTGCCTTTAAAGTTTTAGAATTTTGTTGACGAAAGTTTAGAAAGGTAAGAATGATATTGAACGATTTTTGATAATTTTATAACGTTGTGGCCCGCTTAACTACCGAAAATAGTAGATATGGCCCTCTGCTTGAAAAGCTTGGGAACCACTGTACTACTACTACTACTACTACTACTACTACTACTACTACTACTACTACTACTACTACTACTACTACTACTACTACTACTACTACTACTACTACTACTACTACTACTACTCGCCCCCTCCTTCTTCCTTGTATTCGTCACATTGTTGTTCTATTCTCCTGATCATAACTTTTGACAGTAAAGATTGCTATCACACATCCAAAGGTCTTTGTGGTTTACTTTAATTCTGTACCGCTGACAACATGTCTGGTGATTTCACACATGTGTTTGTTTGTTTGTTTGTTTGTTTGTTTGTGTAATGACATGTATGCGTAATTCCAACGTCAACAGCACGACTAAAACTGGCAAAACACAAAACTAATCATGTTAACACTAATAATTTTAAGAAGAAGAAGCATACAGAACACAGACGCACACTCAGACACGCTCACAAACACAGACACATACATACACACACACACACACACACACATACATACATACACACACACGCGCGCGCATACAGGAAGAAGAAGAAGAAGAAGAAGAAGAAGAAGAAGAAGAAGAAGAAGAAGAAGAAGAAGAAGAAGAAGAAGAAGAAGAAGAAGAAGAAGAAGAAGAAGAAGAAGAAGAAGAAGAAGAAGAGGAAGAAGAAGAAGAAGAAGAAGAAGAAGAAGAAGAAGAAGAAGAAGAAGAAGAAGAAGAAGAAGAAGAAGAAGAAGAAGAAGAAGAAGAATCAGCAGCAGCAGCAGTAATTATGTCAAGAAAACTCCTAGCAAACAACACTAGTTGATTAAGTAGGATATGCGAAGGCTTCAAACAAAATCCCTCCTAAGCACCAACCCTACATTAACCCAACTCTTCCCTAACGACATACACTAAACAGGCACGCCAGAGACATAACAGATAACCGCCAACTGTTACCCACTCGAACACTTCTCTCTTTCGTCGCAACCATTCCCTAATAAATACACAAGCAAGACAGCAACAGCCACAAATCGATAATCAATATCCTTCTACCCCTTAAGATCAAGTAGCATAGATTACGTTTTCTTCACCCTTTACACCCGTTCTAAGATCATAGACTAACCCATACCCCGAGTTCGGTTATTTATCGATCCCGAAATCTCCGCTTTGTAAACTGTCACGCTATTTAAATACGACCCATTGAGGCTCATGGATACCCGTAGAGAGTAGCGGCCCTTAGGAATACTTTGATTTGGATGTAGACAAGGCAGACAAACAAGGCAGCAAGATTTTATATTTCGTACGCCATTTTTGTGAAGTTTTATCCAGGACATTTTCTTATTTTGGATAGTCACCATCATGGTGTTTGTTGGTGTGTTTATTTGTGTGTATGAGGGATTGTTTAAAGATGTTTTCTGTATTTAGACGTCAGAAGAATTCTTGAATATTTCTTCTGCGTTGATTGTGAAACACGTATCAAGTTTGGTAGAAGAGAAACTGCCTGTTGCTAAGGTAACTAGAAGCTTTAAATCAAGATGGCGACGGATACAGAGAGTATGCATGACAACATGACAAGATTACGGATGAAAATGGTACAACAGGTGAGCCATACTTTTGGTATTTCTTACTTAATGTTTGTTTGTTGTTGTTGCTATGGTGGCGTTGCGGCTGTTTATCCGTGACGTAAAACTTTCTTCGCCTTTTTATTAACTTTCTAATTTTTGTCAAATTCTTTTCAAATTAAATTATTCTTTTTCAAGTGATTCATTATAATCAAACATTTACAACGAGCTCTGTATATTTTTTCGACATAATTGTTACAAAGTAGCTTCAATATTAGATCGTTGGTTACGTCAGGCGCCAGCAGTTGTGCTACAGCAAAGAAAATCTGATATGAGAGTAAGAAGACGCCCGAGAAGAAAATGGATTGGTGACATCAAAGATATTGTACACTCACATGGAATGACACTATCCAGTGCCACTCATAGGGCGCTGGGACATTAATTATTTCTCCCCACGACTCTTGACGCAAAGATGGAAGAAGATGGTGGTTCGTCATACATAAAAACACTTTGTTGTAAACTTGTGTAATTAGTTGTCATCTTATCCCTTGGTGTCTCAGGAGTACTGAACATAGTTTCGCAATTCCGACATATCGGGTTCGAATGTAGTTGAGGGCGATATCGCATCAGATCTCCTGGCGTTTATTTCCACAATGGTATATTATTCAGAAAGCCATGGAAAACTTCTGAACGTAAATTTGACTAGAATATCACAAACAGCCAATAAATGTTGGGCTTGACTGCGACGTCCAGTAAAGAACACGCGACTGCCATCAACTTAAACTAGTCGACAGCTTGTGCCATAATCATATCGAGTGGCTCAGGCGATGATGTTACTACACAACCACCTTTTTTCTGTGATCTTGATCAGAATAATGGCAATGGCGGGTCGTGTTCTGCTTTCCTTGCAAACCTTAACAATATCTTTCCTTGCAAACCTTAAATTAAAAAAAATAATAATAATCTGCCCCTGCTGCCTTCTTTCTTCAACTTCCACAATCTCTCTGTTGTCACACTTATCTTCAGTGTCCAGTTCTCATACTTGACGAAAATATAAAGCGCGTCTTGCTCTTGTGTCATTAGATCTGCCTGTTCTATGTTCTTATGTCCTTATGTCTCTGTGTTCTCATAACCTCTTGTTCGTTTGTTCTTATGGACTTCTGTCGTTTTGTTCTGATGTCCATATGTCATTATAATCTTAAGTAGTTATGTCTTTATGTGCTCATGTTCTTATGTCACTTTGTCCTTATGTCCTTATGTATTTATGTTCTTATATCCTTATGCTATTTTTATCTTATGTTCTTATATCTTTATTTTCTTGTATGCTTATGTACTTACAGCGTTATGTCCTTATCATCTCATTTATATCTGTCTTTGAACATATCTCTCGTATGTTGCTCGTTATACCTGCCCATAGCAAGCTGTATGTGGTGTGGTGGTCTGTGCGTTAACGAATCGTCAACAAAGACGGGAAGTAGTAGCAGTAATTGCTGTAGTAGTAGTAGTAGCAGCAGCAGCAATAGTTGTAGTAGTAGTAGTATTGGTGGTCGTGGTGGCGGCGGTAGTAGTAGTAATAGTAGTGGTTTTAGTGGTGGTAGTAGTAGCTTCGTGTTAGTAGTGGTAGTAGTAGCTTCGTGTTAGTAGTGGTAGTATAACTACTAACAATCATACAGGTAGCATCTATTGCAGCAGCAGCAGCAGTAGTAGTAGTAGTAGTAGCAGCAGCAGCAGCAGCAGCAGCAGCAGCAGCAGTAGTAGTAGTAGTGGTAGTAGTAGTAGTAGTAGTAGTAGTAGTAGTAGTAGTAGTAGTAGTAGTAGTAGTAGTAGTAGTAGTAGTAGTAGTAGTTGTTGTTGTTGTTGTTGTTGTTGTTGTTGTTGTTCAGACTGCGCGGAAGAAATCATTGTTGATTCAATGGGCAAGACGGCGTTTACCTGCAAATCTTCGTGAAACGTAATAAGCACGGCAAGGCACGTAGATATCCTGGATCCATTCTCTCCCTCCCCCCCCCCCCCCCCATCCCCCCTTCCCCAAAGAATAAGGACAGGTCCGAAGACATCAACCATTTGCTAACCGAGTAATATCTTCTCTTCGAGGCATATTTGAATAAACCGAAGTCAACATAAAAAAAATGATGCCTTCAACAGCTTTCGGAGAAAACTGCAGCAGAAACTTCGGCACATGCGGGACTCCTGACTGAGCAGCAAAGCTGATGAAATTCAAGTCTTTGCTGACAGACATGATATGGAAAACTTCTACGACTCACTGAAAGCGGTCTATGGTCCTACATCACCAGGCATATTTCCCCTCCTCAGTGCAGATGGGGGAGCATCGGTCACCGATAAGAAAGAAATCTTCCAACGCTGGGCAAAGCATTTCAGCAACATCTTAAATGCAACTTCCTTCTTCAATGATGAAACCCTCAACTGCCTTCCTCAAGTTTCCACTAATGATACACTTGATGACCTGCCAACCAAAAGCCATCCAGCAACTCTCCAGCGGCAAGGCGCCTGGTCCTGACAACATCCCAGCAGAGATATGCAAGGCAGGTGGGCCGGTCGTAACAAAGCAGCTTCACCAAGTCTTTACAAACATATGGGTGAACGAGAGACCATGCTACAAGATTTCAAGGACGCGTCAATAGTCCACCATTACAAACGTAAAGGAAATCGCCAATTCTGTGACTACCACCGAGGCATCTCCTTGCTTTCAATTGCAGGGAAGATTCTCGCCAGGATTCTTCTCAGTCGCCTCACGGTCCATCGCGATCAAGGTCTTCTTCCTGAGAGTCAATGTGGCTTCAGAATAGAACTAGGAACTGTTGGCATGGTTTGAGAAATGTCAGGAACAGAACTCCGAAATGTTATCCACTTTCATTGACTTTACCACGGCTTTTGATACAGTCAGCAGAGAATGACCGTGGAAGATTATGACAAAATATAGCTATCCACGAAAGTTTGTCCAAATTGTGCGGCTATTTCATGATGGCATGCAGGTAAGAGTACGGGAAAATTGTGAACTGTCTAAGCCCTTTCCTGTCACCAATAGAGTGAAGCAAGGATGTGTCCTGGCACCAACACTGTTCAGCCTCATGTTTTCAGCAATGCTGACGAATGCCTTCGAAAAAAATGACATTGGAATAGACATCAACTACCGCATGGATGGAAAGTTATTCAATCTCAGAAGGCTGAAATCTAAACTCAAAACTAACAGCGACACCGTCAGAGAGCTCCTATTTGCTGATGATTGCGCTCTATATGCCAACTTAGAGGCGGACATGCAACATAATGTTTCAGCTTTCTCACATGCCTGTGCCAACTTTGGGCTCAATATCAACTTGGAGAAGACTGTAGTTATGTACCAGCCAGCTTCAGGGATTAATTACACCGTGCCGAATAACAAGGTGAATGGTCATATTTTAAGTCATCATCATCATCATCATCATCATCTTCCACTTCTGCCGTCAAGGGTCGTGGGGAGGAATAATTTGCGTTCCAGCGCCCGGTGGACGGCACTGGATATATATTTTAAGTGTTGTGGACAAATTCACCTATCTTGGCAGCACTGTGTCACAAGCTGCCACAATTGATGACGAAGTGAATGCAAGAATCTCCAAGGCCAGCGCGGCCTTTGGCGGACTGTACAAGAATATACGGGACAGAAATGGAATAAGCCTGCAAACAAAGCTGAATTGCTGTCGTCTGCTGGAGTATTTCTTTGCATTGCAAACAGAATGGTTTATCGAAAGAAGAAAGCATTTCTTTGGCTGAACATAGACGCTGCAGAAGATATTTGACAATATGAAGAGACGTGTACAGTCATGTCTTGAAGCCCGTGGTGGACATTTCAAACACCTGTTATAATGAATACTTCATTGGTACTTTCCAGTTTCCACAAAACAGCGTTAGGCCAAAGCAGTGTCTATTGTAACTAATTTAATGAATATTTTAGCACATTTTGTGATGACATTGTGTACTTCATTTTTCAAATTTTGTTCTACATACAAAATGTAGTGAGACTTTACAAACACCCGGTACAAGTTAGCTTACAGAACCTCGCAATCAACTCCAGCATTTATTGGCTGTTTTAGATTATCTAGGCCAGTGGTTCTCAACCGGTGGGTAATATGCCCCCCCCCCCCCCAGGGGGGAATTTTTGGGTTTCCAGGGAGGGGGGGATTAAGATTATTTCAAGATCGCGTTAATATAAGAACCGATTACTTGATATTATTTTTCCCTTCATACTTTACGGTTCTGTACATCTCACCCTTCTAAAATTCATTTTATAAAGTAAGTAGACCCACAAATCACATTTTATGTGGACGTCTAGACTTGTTTTAGTATGTGCTATTAAATTTAGCTTCCATTGTTACGTATACTGTGTAAAAAATAAGGGGGGGGGGGGGGATTTTTAGGTAGGAAGTACGAAATGGGGGAATGATGTTCTGAAAATATGGTGAAGGGGGGCAAGGGCCAAAAAAGGTTGAGAACCACTGATCTAGGCAATGTTACGTTCAGTAGTATACCATTGCTTTCTGAACGGCCGACGTTCATACTATTATGAAAATCAACTCTGCTCCAAAATCTTCCCCAGCTGACTTGGAACCCCGTATGTGGGGATTGTGAGATTGCGTTCACTAGCCCTAAATATAGACGCCATTAGAGTATATGTAATGTAATTGCCAGTGATTTCCAAGTAACTCACAAACGACAGAAAAAGTGCTGGCCTAATTTAACATTTTTATGTAAGCATTTCAAGAGTGGCGTTGTGTAAAGTACTTGAAACCGTCTTGGTTAAACTGTCGTGAATCTATAGTTCAGCAGTCTTGCGTGTAGTTTTACATAAAAGAAATCGACCATGAACAAGCTAAATAGTTTACAAATGTTTTTGGATCGGTTGGTTTTGTGTCAGTGGGAGTGGCTTTGTGAAGTTTTGTATTACAACGCGCCGTTTACGTTGAGTGGTTTGGTCCATGCCCTTACACCCGCTTCTGATTCATTTAACAACGAATTGCATAGGGCGTTGAGTAACACGTTTCAATAAGTTCTAATTAACTCTTACTATATGCGAGTAAGGGTGGGATGTATTTTAACATATAACTTTCTTTTCTTTTTTTAGCATATCCTTTACAGGACTTAGCTGTCAACACCAGCATCTTTCAGCTGTATGTTGATCTCTTGGCAAGATTACGCTCAGTAGTTTGCCATTGCTTTCTGAGCGGCCGGCTCACATACCCCGTAAGGTACCGATGCGATTCGAACCACTGCTGATTTGAACCGTCATCACGTTACCGACGAGAGTATACGAGATTACGGAGAAAAGTCATAACCTCTAAGCCACGAAGCCGGCAACATATAACTACCTAAGGCTTTTTAAGACCGTAGAGTAGCCATTTCGCACGAAATATAATGCATAGTAAGTAAGGGGCTGTTTTACACGCATGCGCGTATTGTGTATATAGTGCGAGATACACATTTGTACAGACCAGTTGGTACTAGATTGGTGGTATCGTCAATGTGAAGCTTACAGTGCCATGATACACCACGATATCCAGTGTCATGACACACCACGATATCCAGTGTCATGACACACCACGATATCCAGTGCCATGATACACCACGATATCCTTGTTTGGCTGTGTCGGCCTGGGAGCTTACGACAATGTAAGAAAACTGCATCCATGGCGGTTTAATGACCTGGTGGGCAGGTAATCATTGGCACCTTGCTGTCTTGAAAGCGATAGTTTGTACTTGAAAAAGGCATAATAACTACAACCCATGGTGGTAGCGAATGTGACTGATGAGGCCAATTCGTGCTGTAAATGTTCGTCCACGGTGGGTGCATGTGAACACATGGTCATTTCCACCATCATGCGCCATCTTACGTCTCACACGCTCGGTGTGTGACTTATCTGCAATCATTTTCTCCTTTGTCTTTATTCCATTCCTAATGTTTGCCCTCCATGCAACACGTTCAGCGGCTACTTGCTCCCAGTATGCATTACCAATGCCTGTATCAATCATTTCCCGCTTACACACATCTTTGTATCGTAGTAGAGGCCGACCGTGAGATCTCTTACCCTTTTGTAATTCACCAAAAAGATGTCCTTTGGTATTCTACAATCATCCGTCCTCCTAACATGTTCTATCCATCTAAGTCTACGAAGACTGAGCATGGCATAAACCGTCACAAAACCTGATCTTTCCAATACTTCAGTATTTGTGATTTTGTCTTGCCACTTAATACCAAGAATTCTTCGCAGACACCGCGTATGAAAGCTGTTTAAACGTTTCTCTTGGTGTGAGTAAGTTATCCAGGCTTGACTGTCATAAAGAAGAGTACTAAGGACACAGGCTTGATAGACAAGGACTTTTGTTTTGGCAGTAAGCTTCCTGTTCTCCCAGACTCTTTTTCTTAACCTGTTCATTGTTGTTGCTGCCTTACCAATCCGGATGTTGATTTCCTGATCTAGGGATAATTTGCTATTTACCACTGATCCTAGATATGTAAAATGGTCTACGATCTCTAGTTCAGCGTCGTCAATAAAGATTGATGGTACCCCATGTGCACCTTGTGACATAATCTGTGTCTTCTATTTCCTAATTGTTAAACCAAATTCAGAACAAGCATTGGAGAATGCAGATATTAGACGTTGTAATTCTTCCTCAGAGTGGGTCGTAAATGCAGCATCATCTGCAAAAAAAAAAATAAATAAATAAATAAACAACAACAACAACAACTCTCTGATCAGTACTCTCCTAACTTTGATCTTGGCCTTCAATCTCTGAGCATTGTAGAGGCCGCCATCTGAGCGTGAGTGAATGTATATACCACCATCCTGATCATGAAATGCATATTTCAGTAGAAGTGAAAAGTATATTCCAAAGAGGGTGGGAGCTAGTACACAACCTTGCTTAACTCCACTCTTGATTTCACTCTTCAGAAGTTGCACCATCAAACTTGATTATACCCTTCATGCCTGTGTGGAACGATTCCACAATGGACAGAAGAGTTGGTGGGCAGCCAGTCTCCTTTAGTGCCTTGAACAGGCCCTCACAGTTAACCAAACCAAATGCCTTTGTGAGTTCGATGAAGGCAATAAACAATGGTTGATTCTGCACTTTTCTTGCATTTGTCGCAATGAGAATATCATATCAATGGTTGACCGGTTCTGTCGGAAGCCGCACTGTGATTCGGGGTAGACTTAATCTCTTAGTACTTGAAGTCTGCGCAGAACAATTCTGGCAAATACTTTCCCAACAATACACAGAAGTGAGATACTCCTATAGTTGTTGCAGTCGCTCCGATCTCCCTTGTTCTTGTACAGCGTTATGATGCTTGAATCTTTGAAATCCTGTGGGACTTGTCCTTCTCGCCATCATAGCTCTATTAGCTGGTGGATCTGTAGAGTGAGTGTGTCTTGTCCACTCCTGATAACCTCTATTGGAATCACATCCTTACCTGGAGCCTTGCCAGATGCAAGGTCATTTATAGCACACTTAACTTCTGTATGGTCTGCCTTGTTTCCTGTTCGTTGTCCCACATTCTACCTTGATGTATAAAGCGTGGTCTGCCTTGTTTCTTGTCCATTGTTCTACATCCAGGTCTATAAAGTGTGGTCTGCCTTGTTTGTTGTTGTACATTCTACCTTGCTGTATAAAGTGGGGTCTGACTTGTTTCTTGTCCGACATTCTTTCCTGGTTAATAAAGTGGGCCTGGCTTGTTCATTTCCCTACATTTTATCCCGATTTTCTCTGATTTGTTCATTGTCCTACATTCTATCCCGGTATATGATGTGATGTCTGACTTGTTCGTTGTCCCACATTCTATCGTGAGATATAAAGTTGTATATAAATTATTTAGCATGCTACTTGTTACCTCATCGGCACTGTGGTGACGGGGTTACGAAAACAATTCGCAATCCCACATACCACGGTCGAATCACAGCTGCTGGAAGCAGACCATCTTACGCTGGTTTACATACAATTGTATGACTGCTATGCCATGAGAGGGATACGAGAAACACAGCAAGTGTGTAAACCTATGTCACTGAGACACGAGTTGAGAAATCAACCAGACACCGGGGCACGAAGGGGCGGAGTTATGTGGTCACATGACTACGCCAGATCAAAAGCCGGGAAACGTCTGATCGTTAGACGGAGCTGAGACGTGAAACGGACAAGTTGGTTCGGAGAGATTTTGGAGAAGAGTGAAAGCGTTGCCAGTAGTGGGTTGTGCTCAATATTTAAAATTTACAAATTATTTACCCCGTGCCTCTGTAAATTCTCTGTCTTTACTAATATTACACATTGCACCCTTCTCGGGATTCACAGTGGTGAAGTGGTCAAGCCGTTTGACTCGGGCTCCGAAGGTTGTATGTTCGATTCCGGGCCGCGTCCTTCATTTCACGAGTGCATTTTTTCGGAGACTCCCGAGGGTCGTCGCTAAAAGCTACGGAGTTCGTGCTTTGTGCGACGCTCTCCGCGCTGCAGAAAGAAACTGAGCCAGATGGGATAAAAACCCGGTGCAATGCAGCCGACCCTGTCGATTTTAAGGTAGTTCTTTCATTGCACCCACTCCCATACGAATCCGGATACGCCTTTGTGTGTCATCAGAATTTGCAGGTCTCCCATTACCGTAAAAATAACTTTGTTAGCAAGAAATCACTAGTTGTTCAGCAAAACATCAAAGGAATGTTGCCGCTTTCAATGATTTAAGTTGTGTTTGGACCTATCAAAGACATATTCCTTGGGTGGGGGTAAATATAAGACGGCTGGAAAAATTTCATAACGATGCAACAGACAGTTTTCAAAATAATTGATCGTGAATGGTAGCAAACAAATATTGTTTTATTCACAGAAACTGGCTAACGAGCGAGACAAGTTACAGAGATCTGATAGTCTGTCATGTAAGTGAACGTTTTAATTCATTTTTTATGGCTTGTTGTTGTTATTGTTGTTGCGGCTGTTGTTGTTGTTGTTGTTGTTGTTGTTGGTGGTGGTGGTGGTGGTGGTGGTGGTGGTGGTGGTGGTGGTGGTGGTGGTGGTGGTGGTGGTGGTGGTGGTGGTGGTGGTGGTGGTGAATCCAGAGGAAAATTGCGATTTAACTCTTCAAGCCCAATGTATTGGCGTTCAGATCGCCTGAACACTTCATTTATTCTTTACGGACATTACATTTATGAATTACTCCACATATGACTACTTTTCTTCACTCTTTATAAATTTTTTTCGGGAGACTTCTGAGAGTCGGCGCTGAAGCTGCGGAGCTCGTGCTTTGTGCGACACTTTCGGCGGGTCGCCCTGCGGTAAGAGACCGAGCCATGTGAGAAAACCCGGGTCAATGAGGTCTTTCTGGTGACTGCCGAGTCCTTAGTCCATCGACGATGAACTGTGGCGAGTGTGGATGAATTGTGTGTTGACATTCTGACGGCGGCATTGTGCACATTGTACCAGTGCGGGCTAGTTGGATTGCCGAGACTCCCGTCTATTCCACTTTTCACATTGGACAGTGGGGAGCATTTTGTGTGATATTCGCTGGCACGGGAATGGAGCATAATGGGGACGACCCGTTGACGTGAAGTTGGGACCTCGACTGACTAACTAACTAACTAACTCTTTATGAATTACTCACACATAAATACTTTTCTTAACTCTTTATGAATTACTCCACACATGACTGCTTTTCTTAACTCTTTCTGTCCGAGCCAGCAGCTAGATAAACCCACCATGTAAGGGTCAGTACATTGATCCCTTCTGCTTCCTGTATCTGGTGATAGATCCCAGTACATTCCACTTGAAGAATTCAACCATTCTCATTCGGGTTTTACAAGGTTTAATTGGAAAGGTGATCGACTTAAGTGCGCTAATTGTGTCCCCTATGGCTGGAGTCTCTTGCCCCAAGGCGGTCTGCTGGAAGCATCGCACAAAGCACGAACTCCGTAGCTCTAGATACGATGCAGGGGAGTCTCCGAGAGAACTGCACTCGTGAACCGAACGAAGTAGCCCGGAATCGAAACCACAAATTTTTGACAGTGAGGAAGGCAACGTAACCACTTGGCCACAGAAGCCCCCTACCATTTTCTTATCCAGACACAAATGATTCTTCTACTCGTCATATCCCATTGGAGCCTCGAACGCGGACCGACTCATTCCTAGTTGTCATATCCCACTGGTTTTCAACCGGTGGGGAATTTCCCCCCCCCCCCCCCCCCGCGGGGAATTTTAGGGTTTCCAGGGGAGAATTTAGATTATTTCAAGATCGCTTTAATACAAGAGCCGATTACTAGATATTGTTTTTCCCTTCATACTGTACGGTTCTGTACGTCTCACCTTTCTAAAATTCAATTTATAATGTAAGTAGACTGTCGTGTCTTAATTTAAAGTGTTGTCCCTGGAGTGAAGGGAGTCAACACCCACATTATATTTTACCCCCTTTCTAATAACCTGGAGAATCCACCAGCTTCCGTCCAACACACTCCATCAGCCCGTGGACACCTTTTCCTATCACTCTCTCACTGTCGTACTATGCCCCCTCTCATTCTCCCCCAACGCAACATATTCAACAACTCATTCTTCCAACAATTAATAAAGATTAATTTATTAAAAGAAAAAAGTGTAATGTACGTGAGGCGTGTATGCAAAGAAAATGAGTGTTGTGTATTCTAATGTAAATGTAGAGGTCAGACTCCAAAGTTCAGGATCCAAGTCGACTCATCATGGCAAGGATTACATGACATCACACGAGTCAGCACAATAGACCTCACCAGATTTCGTGTCCTTGCCTTCAGACATGTCCTCCTCCAGGAGCTCTGATGACCATGGAATCTGATTCCCATTCGAAACTACAGTCCGGGAACACTACTAAATTTTGTTCCTAACAAAAACTGTTCCTAATAATTTCTAGAAAAACTGAGATCTTATAATTCCTGCACAGTAAAAAAAAAAAACAATAGAACACTGTCACATGAACATGACGTTTTTCCTTCTTGCGAAATGTTCTATAGATTTCCTTATTTTCTCGTTATTGTCTTAACGTTATAATTTCCTTGATATGTGGAACAACTACACTTAAATGTTATCTTTCCTCCAATGTGAATATCAGTCGCTACTGTTCTAGTCATACGTGGACTGAACATCCATCACTACTGGTGTGTTAAAGACTGGTATGACCTACAACTCATTCGGTACTTATCCTGTAGGATACTTCTACCATTCAGCTCCACTGAGCAATGTTGATCAAATTATTCCATTATAGACCCATTGAGAAAGTTGCTGGTTAATCTTTCTGCATCATAATTTATCCGGGATCGGATTTTACAATTGTTCTGTGTTCTTCATCCGACCAGAGGGAACCTGTAAAATAGATAATACAACTGGTGATAGCCTCCCCGTCACTGATCTCTATTAGATGATCGTGGCCATTGGCCCTTGCTCAGCAAAATACAATGAACCTAACTCTGTCAGGGACAGATGACTCAACACATTGGTTATCATCAGGCCAAGACAAGAAAAAAAAATCAACAAACAGAATGCGGAACCCCGCCCACCAGGGACACCCACTGGAATATCCCAATTATCCCTCATTACTCAATTCTCAACTAGTAAAGCTTATCAATACTTCACTAATCTATTTTCAACCAACAGAGCCAATTATCACTTCCCTACGTTAACCAGTTTCTACCATGCCACTGCCTAAATTAATTAGGACTAGTAACACCATCTAAAACTACCTTAAACAACACTGCAGTCCTTCCGAATCACATCTACAATTGCCATGCCAGGCACGTGTAAAACTAATTCATTTAATTCGCACACGGTAGACATTATTCCAAATCATAACTGCAGTGCTACAGCCCTTCTGCCTAGATCAACGGTTTCGAGTTACACTGCCGTCAAATCATTTTCTCTTGGCCGACAGCCGTGCAGTGTTTACTTGACGTTATTTGTTATGTCCACACAGGTGTTATTATGGGCAGATCCTCCATTGTCAGGAATCTATCTCCCCTGGCTTAATCAATGTCAGATTCGTCCTCCCATGTTTTGACATCCAAAACAAGCTAGCGAGTTACTGTATGGTCCCAACAACAGTTTTCAATAACAAGCCGCCAATCTTCTGTCGAGTGGTGACAATCACAGCCGCCATTTCGCTTGATGTCCGGAAACTCTAAATGACAGACGGGACTGTTTCATGTCCCGAGCCGGGCAATTCTACTTGGATCTGACTGTTTATGAACTGTCAAAGTGGTGTATTGATTCATCTCACTCACCACCGAATGTTCCTATTTTGCCGACCAGATGTAAACACGTGCAGCTGCAACCCAGACTGTTTTTTCTGTATTTGTTGAAACAACCTGTGGCCTCGAACATGTCGTTAATCCGAACGCCTTTTATTGTCATCACTGGTTAATCACGGTGGTCTTTTGTGTGACATAGACCCACAAATCATGTTTTATGTGGACGTCTAGACTTGTTTTAGTATGTGATTTAAATTTAGCTTCCATTATTACGTATACTGTGTATGGCGGGGCGGGATTTTTACGTAGGAAATACGAAAGGGGGGAAATGACGTTCTGAAAATATGATGAAGGGGGCACGGCCAAATTTTTAGGTAGGAAATACGAAAAAGGGGGGGGGGGGAGGAATGACGTTCTGAAAATATGTTGAAGGGGGGTACAGGCCAAAATAGGTTGAGAACCACTGTCCTATCCTACACCACCTCCTGCTTTTCCACCCATTAAAATAACATTGTCTGGAAGCAGTTTCTTGCTATGAGTCCGTGATGTGACTGAGCCCCAACATTTTGTAGCTGAGTGCACGGAGAAAGAGGTAGTCTTTCCCTCACTTAGCGAGACAATTAGCGCAAGCACCAAAACCTCGTCCAAGGGCGCTTATGACATCATCGCAGCTACCTATCAATTCGCTGACCCTCTTGCTAGTTCCATCCACGGCGTCCATATCATCTCCGCCTCTATTTCTCCTCTAGTCCCAACACTCCTTCTTTATTTCATGTCTTCTAACACCTACTTTTCTTATTCAGTCTTTTATTTTCGATTAGAGCATAGACTCCCAGTGTGTTACCTCCTGCGGTTCCCTCCATGTCCTACCCATACAACGTCCACCGCTGTTGTTGTCTCTCTCAATCCATGCATGGTCATAACATGCCAGGTGTCGGTTCTGGACATTGTCCTAGGTGAAAGCAGGCAGGTCAGCGGTTGGGACTCATGTGGGACTTCCTCCCGATCGTGTCATGCCTCTTTTACACGCGGATCCTTCCATCTTGGTTTCCTGAGTTGTCTGTGGGGAGACATGAATGTCTACGTCAGGTGCGTTATTCTTCTTTCCTCATGTTTAGACTTCATGGTTGACTAGATTTTACACCTAACGTTTTAAACGGGATGCAGTGGCGTGCAGAGGGGGGTGCGGGGGTGCGACGGCTCCGGGCATCCAGCCGGGAGGTGGGCATCCAATTAGGGAAAGGGGGCAGCACATTGCAGTGGGAGGGGAGAAGGAATGAATTTCTCGTATACTCTCGTCGGTAACGTGATGACGGTGAGAATCAGCAGTGGTTCTAATCGCATCGGTAACTTACGGGGTATGTGAGCCGGCCGCTCAGAAAGCAATGGCAAACTACTGAGCGTAATCTTGCCAAGAAATCAACATACAGCTGAAAGATGCTGGTGTTGACAGCGATGTCCTGTAAAGGATATGCAAAAAAAAAAAAAAAAAATCAAGGGGTTGGCCCCGGGCATCAAACACCTCTGCACGCCACTGACGGGATGTGGTAGCCCACCCTTTCGTTTCGCCTCTTAGGACCTGCTTGGTAAGTTGCACTATTACTGGTCTCAGTCTGACGTAATTGAGAAACGGTATAACAGTAGACGGCAATACCTGCATTTTGTTTGCGCGGCGGCGCTCACCAAACCTGACAAGCCACATTGTGCCAACGGCTTCGGGCGGAGAAGTGCAATTGGGAGGGTACAAGCTTTATTCTGGTGCTAGGAAATGCAAACTAAAGACTAAATATAATGGCAGGGCAAACCAGGCCCTAAGCTTTGGTCGGCAACTGGTCTAGGATGGAAGCTCCTAGAGGCGGACAGTTAGACCATTGCTTTGTGAACCGACAGCTTCTGCAGCTTGTCTTGCTATAGATGTATTGTATTACCTTTCCTCTGGAGTAAACTAGGCAGGCCGGGAGAGGGATCACGCTGCATGGGCAACACGCGGTTTCTAATCTTGGTCCAGGGTTAGTGGTATGGAGAGGTACCCGTATAACTCCATTTTATTAACTACTGTCTGTCAAGACTGCCAGGTGCCAGTCATTATGTTTCCCTTGTGGGTCGCGGTAAGTCGCGGACGGACAGTCATTGCTGTAGGAAAACAATTGTCTGGGACTACGAGGTAGAGTCCTTCGACGGGAAGTCACATGTGTCAACAAGCTTTTTGTCCGACCACTGGCCAGAGGTCATAGGTCACTCACGGTGCTGCATTATGTGTGTTGATATTTAATGATATGCAAACAACTTTGTTATATACCTTTAGACTGATTGAGTATACAATGGTAACCCTATATATTGATAGACAACTTAGCGACAGGTGGTGTGACTCATATCACGCTGAACGTCTTCTACTTCTTAAGATATTTTTTGATACCCATTTTAAGCTGATTCGACCCGGGGGAATTGGGTCATTTAGTGTTTTACAAATCTTCGTGGATGGTGATTTGAACCCATGACAACCGGGCCCTTTGTTTGATTACTTACTCACTACTCCACGCATGCCGTCCTCCCTGGCCTAGGTATAAAACGACTTTCTCCGCAATTCCGTTTATCAATGGAGGGTAGCGCAGCGCGCGAGAATTGGAAGTGATTCTCACCGCGTTGGTAGCTTACGGGATAAGTGAGCCAGCCGCTCAGAAAGCAATGGCAAACTACTGAGCGTAATCTTGCCAGGAAATTAACGACAGCGGTAAAATGCTGGTTTTGACAGTGATGTCCTGTAAAGGATATGTGGAAAATAAAACTCCATGCATATTGATTCGTTGTTGTCGTTGATTAGCTCCAAAAGTGATGTATCAATGAAATAATGTCCTAAAGAAGAGAGATAAGAAGGGCAGAATGTCAGACGGGCCTGCGTGCCCAATTCCTAACCCTTTGAAAATAAAGCTTGTTCCTTCATTCATTCAGCTACAACACAACTTGCGTGGCGGGATAGGGAGATCCTATATCAGAGGAGAAGTAAGGTGCCACCTTCCCTCCGTTAGCCTACGGGACACCCTTGGACAAAGTGGAGTACCTGTTTATCCCCCATCCCCAGATCAGGGCCACGTGAAGCCATGGGTGCAGATGGTCGATGGAGTTGAAGAGCAGCCGACAGATACATGAAAATGATGGTAATGGTCTCCAATTTCACGACGGAAGGCAGTATGTTTTGGAGACAATGGGTGCGGTTGCCAACAAGCATGGTCGCTGCTAAGAAGGAAAGCAATGGCTGACGAAAAATCATGTTTCGTTAATTCATAGGCGTTCATACACAGCGTAAATGAGTGCTCCATGGGAGCAGCCTCGCTCGGTATGGACAAAAACACAGCGGTGAACCACGACTCTGGTGATCGTGTGAGATGGCGAAACATGACTACCCGCGCTTATCGGCACGACACATGATGATGATGACTCCTGTGCTACATCGCTCCTGAATCATGATATGAATGTTCTCAATAACCACTACGAATAAACGATCCTCAGACACGTATTGATTTTGTTGGTATTAACTACACCAGTCTCTAGGCTGCGCGGTGGCAGGGTGATTCGCGCGCTTGCCAGCTAAGACGATGATCCGGATTCAGTATCCCAAGTAATGGAGCGGAACGGCTGGGAGGTTATGATGTCCGAATCTAGGTCGTACAGAGCCGGTTAGTATTAGAGGCTGTGTGAACATTTGATAACACAAAAAATATGATAATATACTTTGCCCTGATTCTATGGGTGTGTATTAGACCTGTAGTCTTCTCAGATCAGGATGAAAATGCGATGGCTTGTGTGGACTGTGTTAAAAATCCCTCAACAGCTGGACGTCGAAAAGAAAAAGCTGAATAGGCTCAATTAAAAAAAAAATAGAAAACCCACCCACAAAATGCAGGTTTATAGCACGTGCCATTCTGGCACACACATTTGTATCCTGGCCGGTGCTGTGGAGTTGGTGCACAGTACGGAAGTGCTCCTAGTGTAATCTATGGGAGGATACTGGAGTACTTATATCGGTGGTATTCGCATAGAATAAAAGTGATCCGTGACCAAATCCACACCCCAGCGGTGGCAGGAGTAGTTTTGTCGGAGGAGCAAATGGATCACCATGGTCTGGCAAGAATGCGACAGCGAGGGGTGACCAGAGGATCTGGCCGACGCTCGACGCTCAGAGGAAAGGCGAGACGGACATATAATCAGATTGCTACTGGTACTATTAGTGTTGGAACTCTTCGCTGGCTGCTGAGGATGGGGACGGAGCGCTTATGGGTATGCCCGAATGCTGTGATGTCGGTTCCTAAATCAATCAATCAATCAATCAATCAGTCAATCAATCATTGTCTGACCTGCAGACCGTGCGCCACCGAGCCTCATACAACCACATTTATGTGCTGAAGACCTCCGTGCGCCATCGAGCCTCATACAACCACATTTATGTGTTGCAGACCTCCGTGCGCCATCGAGCCTCATACAACCACATTTATGTGTTGCAGACCTCCGTGCGCCATCGAGCCTCATACAACCACATTTATGTGTTGCAGACCTCCGTGCGCCATCGAGCCTCATACAACCACGTTTATGTGCTGAAGACCTCTGTGCGCCATCGAGCCTCATACAACCACGTTTATGTGCTGAAGACCTCTGTGCGCCATCGAGCCTCATACAACCACATTTATGTGCTGAAGACCTCCGTGCGCCAGCGAGCCTCATACAACCGCTTGCATGTCCTGCACAAAATGTTGCAGTCAACCCCAGCAAGCATTGGCTGAGTGTGATTTACTAGGACATTTTTCGTCCACGTTTGATATTACTTTTTGAACGGTCGACTCTGATACCACAGAAATCAACGCAAGGCTGTCTGCTTGCAAAATTACCTGCGGCAGATTTCGAACCCTCGAGCCGATATGTCGGGGAGTTGAGAAACTGCTTTAACTGACCCCTAAGTCACAGGCGACGACCATCCAGTATGTGAACATCAGATAAGTCAAGGACGTGGCTTGCCATGTATTGAGGCATTCAGCGTATATGGTGCTACGGTTGTATTTGTATAGGCCAAGGGGCACTCGATGATGATGTGGCCAGTATCACGTGAGCGCCTTTATTTCCCAGACATTTCCTGGGACACATTTGAGGTTAGGTCGACCTGGGAGCCCCGGTGAGTGTTTACAATCCGCATCAATGAGAACTCGACCCCATGACTATCGGAAGGGCAGGCCAGCGTGCTAATCACTGCGTTATTCTGCCTGGTTTCACGATGGGCTGCAGGCAGCTGTCAGATTGCTCTGGGAATTGTCTTGGAAGGACAGATCGCGAGGAAGGGAATCTGTGACCTTCACCTCATCACGTCGTGGCCTATAACAATTGAAAGTTGAGCATACGACACGCCAATGTCACTCTACGTCATGGCGTTACCTTTTCCCCGTCTTTAACTCTGTGTCTACCAACACATTCTCTCTCTTGTCCAGATCCACAGATCCTTGCCTCTGTATCCTTGAGCGAGCTCTCGTCATCAGTCTGCAGGCCACTCACACTCTAGTCCGATGAACGTCATCATCAGCATACGGTGAATTATCTGTCCCTATTTCGTCCAGCCTGTGGCACATCACATCCGAGTTCGACAAGTATTGTGTCTTGTTAGCTTTCCCTAGCCTTTTACTATCCAGTCTACCTACAAGGCAGCAGGTTTGTGTCTCTCTTCTCCGGGTCCCTAGCTTTTGATTGTCCCCAGTCTACCTACAAGGCAGCAGTTTGTCTCTCATCGCCTGATCCCTAGCCTTTGACTGTCCCCAGTCTACCTACAAGGCAGCAGTTTGTGTCCCTCTTCGCCGGGTCCCTAGCTTTTGACTGTCCCCAGTCTACCTACAAGGCAGCAGATTTATGTCTCTCTTCGTCTGGTCCCTAGCCTTGGACTATCTCCATTTTACCCAGAGGGTAGTAGGTTTGTGTCTCTTTTCGTCTGTTCCTTAGCCTTTGACTTTCCCAGTCTACCTATAAAGCAGTAGGTTTGTGTCTCTTTTCCTCTGTTCCCTAGCCATTGACTGTCCCAAGTCTACCCACAAGGCAGCAGTTTTGTGCATCGTTTCGTCTAGTCCCTACCCTATATGGGAGAACCTACCAATAGCTGCACTACCGCCGGCATAGCGCTTGTGGTCACTGAATCACGCAAACCCCTCTAACACTGTGTTACAAGACAGCGGAGCTCCGATGAACGACCAAGGGTCCTGTCTGATACCAAAATGAACACGGTAGTTCTATAAGAAAGACGTAAAAACTGTAAATGTGTTCGAGAAATTGGGCGTAAACATTGAAGAATGTGTGGGCGCAGTGTGAGGAGAAATAAGCTGGAAAATGTGATATCTAATTAGATTGACAGGAGAAGAGTAAAAGAAGGCAGCAATGTGAATACCTGGGTGGCTTGGCCATACGGCATAACCGGGACAAGGGCACAGCCCCGATCCGGTGACCTCGGTGATAGTGGGAGATGGCAGACCATTCACTCCCCCACTTATGAGCATGGCACATGATGATGATGATGATCCAGAACATGCATGTGTGACTATCACTGGCCTGAAACTGTTGGTTCGTCTACAGTGTCCAACCTATTCACTGCTACCAGCTTCTCTCCTCCACTGTAAAAACAAATCAGTACCAGATTATTAACCGATTGTGTTCTTCTCTCCAGCGGATAACGGTTACGAGGATCAAATCAAGCTGAAGAATGCAATGCTTAAAAGACAGGAACTGCTGGATAGGATCAGAGTAAGTAGGTTCGAGTCTTGTATTTAAGTTAATTGAGCATGTTATAACATGATGACCTCTGTGTAGAGGTTATCTATGTAATCCTTGTGAGATGCAGCGAAATATGCCAGGCAATAAACCGTACAACCTATAGTTAGTGGCTTCTTTGTTTCAAGCTGAAGACCCCACAACCAGACATAAGAGAAGAGCATTGTAGAAGGCAACGATACAACAATTGTGTACTTTCTGGGAAAACAAACGGCATCCAACAGAAGTAAACAAAGACCTACATGTTTGCTTCATTGATACACAAAGGTGTTAGAGCCATTAAGACACGCCGGTATTGTAAAGCGGTTCTACACCTCCAGATTTACAAGCAAAATGTCAGCCTTGTAAAGAGCGGAACATATATTGGGAATAACCTACTGTTATAAAAACTGATAACGAAGTAGGTCAATATCAGCCAACCAATAAAGTTGTCAGCGTGTTAAGTTAATTGCATATCCTTTACAGGACATCGCAGTCAACTCAAGCATTTTGGTTGTTTATGGTTTCTTGGCTAGTTTATGTTCAGTAGTTTGCCATTGCTTTCTGAACGACCGGATCCCATACCAACACGTTATAACACAAAGCGACACGGTCTGCTGCACTAATCGGTCGCAGCTGAGATTCGAACGCCTGGTAAGCGGCTCACGAACCACGTTCGCAGGCCTTTGGTCTGAACTACCGGCGCTCATACTATTGTAGGAAAACCAACGCAAGGCGAACTGCTGTCAAATCGCCCGCAGCTGTGTGTTGAACGCCGGTATCCGGGATTACTAACTGCGTCCGTAACCCCTGCGCCACAGCGTCGTTGTCACGTGTTGTACGTGGACTTAAAATGACGGCCAACAGCAGGAACACTGTAACCTGTCAAGCATGCCGTAAGCGGCTACCAAGGAGGATTGGTGTGAGACTGGTTAGCTCATCCCGTGAACAATTGTAGCTGCAAAAGCCAACCATTCATGAACACGACTACACAGGTATTGGCGTTGAGTTGGTTAGGGTGTGTGCTACATTGACAGACGGAAGGCGAGAGATGATGATGATGATGAAGGGTAAGAGACATGTACACGAGGAGTGACAGCTGCAGGCGATTTGGAAGCAGGCCGCTTGCGCTGGTTTTCATACAATGGTGTGACCGTCGGTCGTTCAGAATGTAAACTTGTCTACTAAATCGAAAAACGCCTTGTAGAGATTAGAGCAAGAATCAGTATGGCAAAAGTTGAATTTAGCCAGATGGAGAACGTACTCATAAATGTCCAAAAAAAAAATAAAGTCGATTTACATGAGAGAAAGAAAATAGTTGAAATGCTATATATTGCCAACAGTGTAGTGTAAATGTAATACTGGCACTCTATAGTTTGTTTCGTTGTGCTTTTAAAAAAACAAGACATAATAACCTCTCTATAGCGAAAAGTCTTTGCTGAATTGTAAAACACCCTGTATTGCCCATGCAGCATGGTCCTTCTCTCAGACTGCCATGTTCCGAGGAAAAATAAATTTGAAAACTTTGTGACAACCGGTAAATTTTATGAGAAAAAAGCAAGGTAAAGAACTTGAGACAACAACCTGGATGGCTTGGCCACGTGGCATAATTGGGACAAGAACCCAGAACTGATCCACGACTCTGGTGATCGCGTAAGATGGCATACCGCGACCGTTCATGTTTATCACTATGACATGCAATGATGATTATGACATCACAACGTACCTCTCTACTCAATGTTATAGTACAGTGGTTCTCAACCGGTGGGGAATTCTCCCTAAAGGGGGGGGGGGGATTTACGGTTTCCATTGGGGGCGGGGGGGGGGGGGGGGAGAATGAAGATTATTTCAAGATCGCGTTAATATAAGAACCGATTACTTGATATTGTTTTCCCTCCATACTTTTCAGTTCTGTACTCCTCGCCCTTCTGATATTTTTTTATTCGTCTTATAACGTAAGTAGACCCACAAATCACGTTTTATGTAGTCGTCTAAACTTGTTCTGGTATGTGTTATTAAAGTTAGCTTTCATTTTTACGTATACTATGTTGGGGAAGGGTGGGGGAGCGGGGAGAATTTAAAGAGAGGAAATACAAAAGGGGAGGAATGGCATTCTCAATATATGGTGAAGGGGGGAATGGGCCAAAAAAAAAAAAAGTTAAGAACCACTGTTATAGTAGCACAGACAAAACTATGTTACAATATACCCCTCTACTTCAACGTATAGTAGCAAAGACTCAACAGTGCCTACTGTAGCACTCTGTTCCATGGTATAAAAGTAAAGACTAAATACCTCGCAATACCACTATATTCCATGGTACAAGAGCAAAGATTAAACAATACCATTCTATACATTACTGTTGAGTATAATAACAAAGACTAAACTATATCACGGTACATATTCTATACTCCACAGCAGTACCGTGCGGTAGATTTTCTCAGCATGATGCAAGTCTTCGAAATGCTGCCTCTTACATGTTGTTATCTTTAAAAATGCCGCCCCCTTGTGAAGCCCCCTTACGGTGCCGCCTGATGCTGCCGCCTCTCTGTATCATAGCACGGCACGGCCCTGCTTCATAGTACAAGAGCAATAGCTAAACAATACCATGCTATACCTGTATAAATTATGAAAGCAAAATATAACAGCAAGTGCTAAACAATATCAGACTACGCCACTATACCCCATGGTACAATAGCAACCACTAAACAATATCACTCTATACCCCCTGGTTCAACAGCAAAAACAAAGAAATATAACAGCAAGGACTAAACAATACCAGACTACACCACTATACCCCCTGGTACAATAGCAACCACTAAACAATATCACTCTATACCTCTATACTCCCTGGTTCAACAGCAAAAACAAAGAAATATAACAGCAAGGACTAAACAATACCAGACTACACCACTATACCCCATGGTACAATAGCAACCACTAAACAATATCACTCTATACCACTATATCCCCTGGTTCAACAGCAAAAACAAAGAAATATAACAGCAAGGACTAAACAATACCAGACTACACCACTATACCCCATGGTACAATAGCAACCACTAAACAATATCACTCTATACCACTATATCCCCTGGTTCAACAGCAAAAACAAAGAAATATAACAGCAAGGACTAAACAATACCAGACTACACCACTATACCCCATGGTACAATAGCAACCACTAAACAATATCACTCTATACCACTATATCCCCTGGTTCAACAGCAAAACAAAGAAATATAACAGCAAGTGCTAAACAATACCAGACTACACCACTATACCCCATGGTACAATAGCAACCACTAAACAATATCACTCTATACCACTATATCCCCTGGTTCAACAGCAAAAACAAAGAAATAAAAACAAATTATTTGTTGGCGTTCACCTGCTTTGAACTCAAGAGTAGTCCATACACGGGCTACCACATCTAGTGCACTGGACCTATTTTTTGCGTGTGGAATAGCTATCTCTATAACCAGTGTTCCTCGCCATAAGGCGAACCCACTCCGACTTCTGAGGTAGCAAAACAAAATGAAAACATTTTCGTGAGACTCCTGCGAATTCCTCTTATCTATAACAAAAGCAAAGAATAAACAATTGAATATACTAAACTAGCTGACGACCCGGCCCGGCGTCGCCTAGCTCCTGGCGGGGAGCGTCTCATTTAATTCATATAAGTAGTCATTATACATTCAAATACATTTCTCTAAGCGCACAGAGTACGCGTTCGGCCCCTGGGCCCTCGCAGCTAATTTATTGATATTTTATTAGTTACCAGTTGAACGTGCTTGAGCATCCCGTACTCGAACGGTTTCCAATCTTGCTTGTCGTTGCTCGCCTGTTTCAGATGAACGTGCTTGAGCAGTGCCTACTCGATTGGTTTCCAGTCTTGCTTCCCGTTGCTCGTCTGTTTCTGAAGCTCGTAATGCCTTTTTCTTTCGTGCTTGAGCAAAAATTGTTGATTTTAAAGTAACTAACTATTTCAGTTGGATCCGCGGGAGTGAGAACAACATCTGTATAAAATTTCATCTCAATCGGATTCTGGAACGCATAAAGGACACACACACACACACACACACACACACACACACACACACACACACACACACACATTCTCTTTTATATATATAGTAGGTTAAAATACAACTGTGTGTGTGTGTGTGTGTTTTTGTGGGGGGGGGGGGGGTCCTCTTAAGTTCGTATCTTGTTTACGTCTCTTTGTGCTTCTCGTTTGTCCGTACATCTTAACGCACCTTTCTGTTCACCTTTTGACCTGGATTTGCAGCAAGAGCAGCTAAACGAGGGGCGGCCAAGGACCTACTCACCCCGAAGGCGGTACACGCCATCCCCGCCCCCCTCTCGGCGTTCACTGCCCGACATTAACAACACCAGGCACTACTATATGGGCTATCGGGGCGGCGATAACAGAGGTACAGTCAACATGTATTCTCACTGTCTGGTCTGTTCTGTAAAGTGTGCTAAAGTGAACATGTAATACCGTTGTATTTATTATCTGTTCTGTAAAGTGTGGTAAAGTGAACATGTATTCTCACTGTCTGATCTGTTCTGTAAGGTGTGGTAAAGTGAACATGTATTCTCATTGTATTATCTATTCTGTAAAGTGTGGTAAAGTGAACATGTATTCTCACATGTATTCTAACTTATATAAAGTGAAGTAAAGAGAACATGTGTTCACACCGTCTTGTATGTTATATAAAGTGAAGCTATGTGAACAAGTGTTCTGACTGTCTTGTCTGTTATGTAAAGTAAAGTGAACATGTATTATCTGTCCTATAAAGTGTAGTGAATTGAATATGTGTTATCACTATATTATATGTTCTTTACAGTGTAGTGAAGTGAATATGTATTTTCACTGTATTATCTGTTCTGTAAAGTGGGGTAAAAAGAACATAAGTTATCATTGTATATTCTGTTAAGTTGTTAAGCATCTCAACCAAAGTATAATTCATCAATTCACATCATATGATATCTTCTTCTTCTTCTTCTTCTTCTTCTTCTTCTTCTTCTTCTGCGTTTATCCGGAGTCTTTTTCCGGATGTGATTGCGTTGTGCGTATTTACAGAGGAGCTGCGATACTGCGCTTATAGGCCGACACATCCGACTTCTGTGGGCGTTTGTTGATCGGGTTAACCTTCCCGGGGACATCATATGAGGGTAAGTTAATAAGTAAGTCACAAATGGCTGTAGAAAAATAACTAAATATGATAACAACTTGAAACCTGTTTATTTTTATATATACATTGTCCCTTTATTTCTCAAAATAATTTCCACCAACATTGATGCACTTATCCCATCGTTTTATCAGTAATCCCAAACCGGCTGCATAGAACTGCGTGCTTTGTTTCCATTTACCGGCCATCCCACAGAAGTGTGTGATTTACTTATTGACTCGCCCTCGTGACATTTTTCTACCCAGCTATGCACCGCTTTACGGGACAAACACTGAAAACTCACCTTGGCGGGAGACATTTCGCGAATGACGCCGAAGTTGAATGTGAAGTGAAAACGTGGTTCAGAAAACAGAGCATGCATTTCTATGCAGCTGGTTTGGGAGGACTGATAAAACGATGGGATAAGTGCATCAATGTTGGTGGAAATTAAGTTGAGAAATAAAGGGACAATGTATGTATAAAAATAAAGTGGTTTCAAGTTGTTATCATATTTAGTTATGTTTCTACAGCAATTTGTGACTTACTTATTAACTTACCCTCGTATGATATACAGCGTGTACCGGGAAAATGTATACGCAGTCATCGGCCTACCAGTTTAAATGTATCGCAGGTTCGATCTTTATAACAGGCTGTTTAGGTCATCATTTTAAACATATGCCGCACACTGCTACCGTAATACGTTCTACAAATGGTGTAATATGACAAGTTTTGATGATGTTTTAAAATAATATACTCAATTGAAATGCGATTACATTTAAACTGGTGGATGTCTACTATGTATGCATTTTTCTGGCGCACTCTGTATAACTCTGCAGTATACACCTGACGAGATGCAGCCGAAATATGCCAGCAACATACTGTTTCTGTTTCTGGCGCACTCTGTATAACTCTGCAGTATATACCTGACGAGATGCAGCGAAATATGCCAGCAACATACTGTTTCTGTTTCTGGCGCACTCTGTATAACTCTGCAGTATATACCTGACGAGATGCAGCGAAATATGCCAGCAACATACTGTTTCTGTTTCTGGCGCACTCTGTATAACTCTGCAGTATACACCTGACGAGATGCAGCCAAATATGCCAGCAACATACTGTTTCTGTTTCTGGCGCACTCTGTATAACTCTGCAGTATATACCTGACGAGATGCAGCGAAATATGCCAGCAACATACTGTTTCTGTTTCTGGCGCACTCTGTATAACTCTGCAGTATATACTTGACGAGATGCAGCCAAATATGCCAGCAACATACTGTTTCTGTTTCTGGCGCACTCTGTATAACTCTGCAGTATACACCTGACGAGATGCAGCCAAATATGCCAGCAACATACTGTTTCTGTTTCTGGCGCACTCTGTATAACTCTGCAGTATACACCTGACGAGATGCAGCCAAATATGCCAGCAACATACTGTTTCTGGTTTATGTGTTTACATATGCTTAAATCGACTGAAAGTATTCCTGTCTGATTTAGATAGATAACATGTTATACCTTTTCTAATTTCTTGCCTTCCTTTCTCTGTTTATGTTTGTCTTTTCTTGTTACTTGTCTTGCTCTTATAATTATCCTGTCTTTTTTCTACCTCTTTTGCCTCATTATTCTTTTTTTTTTTAATTTGTTTTATTTCGTCTGTTAACTGGTTTCTCATCTTTTTCTCCTATCCCCTGTTTTAATAATTATAATCTTGTCCTGCCTCTTTTATTTATGGTTTCATTATCGTTTCCTCCTCCTGTCCCGTGTAATAGCCATGATCAGGTGCCATCTCCGCAGTGAAATTTGACTAACGAATCTCCAGCAGTCCCTCTTCTTGCCTTCATTGTACATTCTGCAGACTGCGTTCCTACCATATCGCGATGTTGTCATTTTTTTTTAAAATCTTTGACGCTGTCTAACCCTTTTTCGCTTAACCTTCGCTCAATTTTGTTTTTCACTATATTATCTTGTCCATCACGCGACAACAATGCCTTGTCTTGCTCCAATTTATTATCTTTAGAAGTATATATTTTATGTTGCATTGATCTAGAACGTTCTCCTTCGATACTATATTCTTGTATATTCATATATACGGCGAGAATCTGTAGGGGTTCTGGCCGCGGCGGTGACTTACGGGGTACGTGAGCCGGTCGCTCAGAAAGCACAGGCAAACTACTGAGCGTAATCTTGCCTAGTACATCAACAGCAGCTGAAAATGCTGGTGTTGACTGCAACGTCCTGTAAGGGATATGCGACATTTTAAAAAAAACATCATATATTGCAAGAGCAAAATTGTATCCAGCGTAAATATTAAGCTTTGCTGTTCCGCGGCAAATGACAGAAAGAAATACCACAATGTAACACAGGGTAAATGGGAATTGGTTGTAATAAGTGAATCGGTACAACTATTTCGTAACAGTCATAACATCTGATGGGAGATGCCTTGAAGAGATTAAAACAAGAATCTCCATAGCGAACGTAGCCTTTTGCATGATGGAAAACATACTGACCAATAAAAAGATGTCAATTGCAAACGAGAAAAAGAATGTTGAGGTGCTATATAGAACTTGTACTTTTGTATGGATTTGAAACGTGAACAATTAGCAGACACGCTGAAAACATTTAATAGCAGTGGAAATGTGGTTTCTGAGGAAAATACAAAGAATAAAATAGACAGGTAGAAAAAAAAACAAATGAGCAAGTCCTACAAGAAACAAATGAAAACCATATACTGATTAGAGAAATTAGTCGTAGACTGTCAAAATGTTTTGGACACGTTATAAAAGGGAATAAATTAGAGAACGTGGTGACAACCGCCAAGACTGGGGGAAAGGAACAAGGGGAAGACAGAGAAGTAAATATCTGGATGGCCTTGGCCGCGTGGCATGGTCGAAACAAGAACACGGTGCTGATCCACGACTCTGGTGAACTTGTGAGCTGGCGAAACATGACCGCCCACGCGTCTCGGAAAGGCACATGATGATGATGATGACGATGATGATGATGATGATGATGATGATGATGATGATGATGATGATGATGAGGCAGCTTCTACAGCTTGTCTTGTTCCACCTTTCCTCTGGAGTACATTAGACAGGCCGAGAGAGGGATCATGCTGCATGGGCAACACAGGGTCTCTAGAATTTAACCCAGGTTTTGTGCTTTGGCGAGATGTAACGCCATCCTGGTCTCCGCCATGTGGTGTATTTGTCATGCCTTTTTAAAAATAAAAAGCACAATGTAACAAACTATCGACTGTCTAGACGGCCAGGTGCCAGTGAGTGAAATGTAAACAACTATCGTCTGTCTAGACGGCCGGGTGCCAGGTGCCAGTGAGTGAAGTGTAATCAACTATCGACTGCCTAGACGGCCAGGTGCCAGGTACGAGATGCGAGATGCCAGTGAGTGAAGTATTTTGTCTAGACGGGCAGGTGCCAGTGAGTGAAGTGTTTTGTCTAGACCGCCAGGTGCCAGTGAGTGAAGTATTTAGTCTAGACGGCCAGGTGCCAGGTGCCAGTGAGTGAAGTATTTTGCATCACAGTTTCAGATGGAGCCCAGGTGAAGCACGTCATTGAGCACCAGTTCAGGACGGCGCCGGGTCAAGGCTACTCCCAGCTCCCGCCCATACAAGCTCCGGTAGCTCAGGCTCCTATAGTCCAGGCTCCTGTAGTCCAGGTAGTGTATATGCCATGTCTTCATATACACCATCACTTAAATCATCACAGAAAACGCCATCGCTAAAATCATCACCGATACCACCATCGCTAAAATCATCACCGAATACCACCATCAGCTAAAATCATCACCGATACCACCATCACTAAAATCATCACCGAAAACGCCATCACTAAAATCATCACCGAAAACGCCATCGCTAAAATCATCACCGATACCACCATCGCTAAAATCATCACAGAAAACGCCATCGCTAAAATCATCACCGATACCACCATCACTAAAATCATCACCGAAAACGCCATCGCTAAAATCATCACCGAAAACGCCATCGCTAAAATCATCACCGATACCACCATCGCTAAAATCATCACCGAATACACCATCGCTAAAATCATCACCGATACCACCATCACTAAAATCATCACCGAAAACGCCATCGCTAAAATCATCACCGATACCACCATCGCTAAAATCATCACCGAAAACGCCATCAGTAAAATCATTACCATTGTCTTGAGTGACTCATAGTTCTAGATACAGTTCTATGTGACTCATAGTTCTAGAGACAGTGCTATGTGACTCATAGTTCTAGAGACAGTGCTATGTGACTCATCGTTCTAGAGACAGTGCTATGTGACTCATCGTTCTAGAGACAGTGCTATGTGACTCATCGTTCTAGAGACAGTGCTATGTGACTCATAGTTCTAGAGACAGTGCTATGTGACTCATCGTTCTAGAGACAGTGCTATGTGACTCATCGTTCTAGAGACAGTGCTATGTGACTCATCGTTCTAGAGACAGTGCTATGTGACTCATCGTTCTAGAGACAGTGCTATGTGACTCATCGTTCTAGAGACAGTGCTATGTGACTCATTGTTCTAGAGACAGTGCTATGTGATTCATAGATCTAGAGACAGTGCTATGTGACTCATCGTTCGAAGAGACAGTGCTATGTGACTCATCGTTCTAGAGACAGTGCTATGTGACTCATAGTTCTAGAGACAGTGCTATGTGACTCATCGTTCTAGAGACAGTTCTATGTGACTCATCGTTCTAGAGACAGTGCTATGTGACTCATCGTTCTAGAGACAGTGCTATGTGACTTATCGTTCTAGAGACAGTGCCATGTGACTCATCGTTCTAGAGACAGTGCTATGTGACTCTTCGTTCTAGAGACAGTTCTATGTGACTCATCGCTTTACTTATTCATATTTACATACATGGTCCAGAGTTATTCATATTTACATACATGGTCCAGAGTTATTCATATTTATATACATGGTCCAGAGTTATTCATATTTACATACATGGTCCAGAGTTATTCATATTTATATACATGGTCCAGAGTTATTCATATTTACATACAGGGTCCAGAGTTATTCATATTTATATACATGGTCCAGAGTTATTCATATTTACATACATGGTCCAGAGTTATTCATATTTATATACATGGTCCAGAGTTATTCATATTTACATACATGGTCCGAAGTTATTCATATTTATATACATGGTCCAGAGTTATTCATATTTATATACATGGTCCAGAGTTATTCATATTTACATACAGAGTCCAGTGCTATTCATATTTAGATACATGATCCAAGGGTACAAGGCTATCAGAAACGTTCAAGATTTACTCAGGAGCGACCACCATGTACTTGACTAGCATCGGCAGATCATCATTCTTCACTTCAGGTCGGGATATAACAGACTGAATATAGGCATCATGATTTAAGTGTGAGGAGGAGGAGGAGGGAAAGAAAAGGAAGATGAGGAAACAGAAAACGTAGAAGGATTAGGAGACAGAACACGAGGTGATAGCGCAAGATGAAGAAGAAGAAGAAGAAGAAGAAGAAGAAGAAGAAGAAGAAGAAGAAGAAGAAGAAGAAGAAGAAGAAGAAGAAGAAGAAGAAGAAGAAGGATGAGGAGGAGGAGGAGGAAACAATAATAACAAATGTATTTTTAACGTTATTTCAGCAAGTTCCAGTTATTACCCAACCCATGACCCCAGCAGAGGTCATCCCGTATGCAGCCATACAGCCATCTTATAGCTGGCCAGCCCTAGCCTTCAGGGACGACAATCAGAAGAAGGACACAATGTTTAACAAATCTGGTGAGTTGTCTCCCGGATGAACGAGAATGTTTCACTCACCACATTATGAGTGTGTATCCGAGTGGCTAGAATGTCGGGCTCTCATTCGGGAGACCCGGGTTCGAATCCTCGGTAAGGTGTGGAGATTTTTTTCTGTTCGGGGCAAAAAGAAAACTCTAACCTGCACAGTTCGCGGCGACTGTACTAGCCAGGCGGCCTTAATTCCTCAGGCTCAAGACCCCATGTTCTACTCCGCAAGGTACTATAGGCAGTAAATGACAGTTTTTTTTTTTTTTTTTAATTATCATCATTATTATCATCTACAACGTCATCATGATCATTAATATCATCATCGTTATCACTACTGTTACCATCACCATTATCGTGATCATCAATATCATCATTATCATTATCTTTATTATCATCTTTCTTATCAACATTTTTCTTTATCTTCTCCTGTTAAATAATTTTCATCATCAAGTGGATCATGATCATCCATATCACCATCACCGTCTTCATTATCATCATCACCATCAGTATTAGTATCAGAATCTCTAGACATATTCCATCTAATGCGCCGGCTCTATGTACCCGTGCCAGCCTCTGTGGCGAAGGAGAAATGAAAGCAATTCGCTATCCAACATACCGCTTTCGAAACACAGCTGCGGGCGACTTGGAAGCAGACAGCCTTGCATTGGTTCCCATACAAAGGTATGAGTGCCGTTCGTTCAAAAAGCTACGGCGAACTGTCACTGTCATTTACTGCCAATATAGTACCTTGCGGTGTATGGCAGGGGGGGCCTTTGAGCCTCAGGAAATTAAGGCCGCCTGGCTAGTGCAGTCGCCGCGAACTGTGCAGGTTAGGATTTTTCTTTTTTCCCCCAACAGAAAAAAATTCCACCCTTACCGAGGATCGAACCCGGGTCTCCCGAAGGAGAATCCGGCGTTCTAGCCACTCGGCCAGCCGCTCCTCCTACGGCAAACTAATGAACGTAAACTTGCCAAAACATTCACAAATGGTCAAACAACGCTGGGGTTGACTTCCGCGTCCTGGAAGTATATGCAACTAACTTATTGTTTTTAATTTACCCGTGGGTAGGTTCTCTTTCCAAATAATTTTGTCAGAGAAGCAGTCTCGTGGCCTATTTATTGTAATTTCCAGGCACCGTGGGATCTAAAGTCACTATTTGCACCTGTCCCCGCTGTTTCTCGACCTTATCCATAAGGGCTAGGTATTGGATCTCATACCTACACGATCAGAGTGGCGCGTGATTTCAATAGAAACCAATGATTTTGTAAAATCACCCAGCTTATTGCTGAGATTTGACGCGAGTGCATTCTGAGCTAGAAGCGGACGCCATAACTGCTCAGCCATGCATCCATGAGATTCAAAGCAACCAGGTGACCCAATAGGGGTCATGTGAGACTAAGCATCACCGTAGACAACCAAGAGCAACATATTTGAATTGAAACTGTGACTGAAGATCCCGTCCCTTCCGGGGGCCGCAGTAGTGCAGTACCTAGCACGCTTACCTGCCGACCGAGTGGTTGTGCTTTTGAATCCCTTCGACGGGTGTTTTTCCAGGTGGCCACCGCCAAGACTGGGTGTCCAGCAAGTGTCCTAGAGGAGTAGAGGCGGCCGATGTGATACTGACCACTTGACCCATCCAGCGTCGATTGCGGAAAAAAAACATGATGTTAGCACCATGTACCTAATAGACTACAAGTCGTGTAAAGGGGTTCTTTACTTCCTGTTGACTGTCATCATCGTGTGTCCTGCCAGCTGGTGTAAGCGCTCATGTCTCTCCACAGATTTCGGTCCTTGGTGTTGTGGATCAACTCTGCTGATGATATTCCTCCATGCCACCGTCTCAGTCCATCCAGAATCTTCTCTCTTGGTCCGCCTCTGTTTCTTTTCCCATTGATCTTTCCAATTGTCACGATGCTCTTCATTGCCTCAATTCTCGTCACATGACCAAAGAAAGCTGTTTGTCTCCTTTATGTTGTTGAATATAATGGTCTAGTTTCATTAGCCTCTTTTAGAAAATCATTGTTAGTTACTCTGGCAGTCTCTGGTAATGGCAAGGCCCGCTAGCCCTTCGCGTCAGCAAATATAGAGATCATAACGCGATCACAATGATGATCATTATGATGGCGACGATCATGATGAGGATGATGGCGACGATGATCACGATGGTGAATTAGTAACAATGGTGATGATGGCGATGGCTTCAAGGCAAATGATGATCTTGATGAGCATTAAGATGACGCCTCGATGGGTGTAAATGATGATGATGATGATGATGATGATGATGATGATGATGATGATGATGATGATGAGATGATGATGATGATACAGAAGACTGTGGTGATTATTATAATGAATAAATTAGAGACGACTACCAATGGTGGTGGTGCTTACGAAGATGACAACGATGATGATGAAGGTGATAATGATATTGATGGTGAAAATTTTACCTACTAAATCAATTATGACAATGAAACCAGAAGATGACAAAGAAACTGATGACAATGATGAAGATGACAACAATGATCATGATTATAATAGTGGTGATAAAAATAATGACGACGATAACGAAATGATGATGAGAAAGCTTGTGATCAAAATGAGAATGATGATAGTGATATCTGTAAACATGACACGGACTGACTACGATGATTACGATGATTACATGATGACGACATGACAATGATTACACTAGAAGAAGACGATATTACTGCTGATGGTGTTAATGACGATGATAATAATGACGTTTACCACACCACTAACGATGACGTTTACCACACAACTCACGATGACGTTTATCACACCACTAACGATGACGTCTACCACACCACTAACGATGACGTTTACCACACCACTAACGATGACGTCTACCACACCACTAACGATGACGTTTACCACACCACTAACGATGACGTTTACCACACCACTAACGATGACGTTTACCACACAACTCACGATGACGTTTATCACACCACTAACGATGACGTCTACCACACCACTAACGATGACGTCTACCACACCACTAACGATGACGTTTACCACACCACTAACGATGACGTTTACCACACCACTAACGATGACGTTTACCACACCACTAACGATGACGTTTGCCACACCACTAACGATGTCGTTTGCCACATCACTAACGATGACGTTTACCACACCACTAAATATGACGTTTACCACGCCACTAACGATGACATTTACCACACCACTACGATGACGTTTACCACACCACTAACGATGACGTTTACCACACCACTAACGATGACGTTTACCACACCACTAACGATGACGTTTACCACACCACTAACGATGGCGTTTACCACACCACTAACGATGACGTTTACCACACCACGAACGATGACGTTTGCCACACCACTAACGATGACGTTTACCACACCACTAACGATGACGTTTACCACACCACTAAATATGACGTTTACCACACCACTAACGATGACGTTTACCACACCACTAACGATGACGTTTACCACACCACTAACGATGACGTCTACCACACCACTAACGATGACGTCTACCACACCACTAACGATGACGTTTACCACGCCACTAACGATGACGTTTACCACACCACTTACGATGACGTCTACCACACCACTAACGATGACGTTTACCACACCACTAAAGATGACGTTTACCACACCACTAACGATGACGTTTACCACGCCACTAACTATGGCGTTTACAACACCACTAACGATGGCGTTTACCACACCACTAACGATGACGTTTACCACACCACTAACGATGACGTTTACCACACCACTAACGATGACGTTTACCACACCACTAACGATGACGTTTACCACACCACTAACGATGACGTCTACCACACCACTAACGATGACGTCTACCACACCACTAACGATGACGTTTACCACACCACTAAAGATGACGTTTACCACACCACTAACGATGACGTTTACCACGCCACTAACGATGGCGTTTACCACACCACTAACGATGACGTTTACCACACCACTAACGATGACGTTTACCACACCACTAACGATGACGTTTACCACACCACTAACGATGACGTTTACCACACCACTAACGATGACGTTTACCACACCACTAACGATGACGTTTACCACACCACTAACGATGACGTTTACCACACCACTAACGATGACGTTTACCACACCACTAACGATGACGTTTACCACACCACTAACGATGACGTTTACCACACCACTAACGATGACGTCTATCACACCACTAACGATGACGTTTACCACACCACTAACGATGACGTTTACCACACCACTAACGATGACGTTTACCACACCACTAACGATGACGTTTACCACACCACTAACGATGACGTTTACCACACCACTAACGATGACGTTTACCACACCACTAACGATGACGTTTACCACACCACTAACGATGACGTTTACCACACCACTAACGATGATGTTTACCACACCACTAACGATGATGTTTACCACACCACTAACGATGACGTTTACCACACCACTAACAATGACGTTTACCTCACCACTAACAATGACGTCTGACGTATCCTTTGCTCCCCAGACTTCATGGACATGATGATGCTGCAGAACGCCCAGATGCACCACATGGTCATGCAACAACTCATGGTCCAGCAGCTGACCGGGTCTCGACCTGGCACCATCCCCTACGCCGAGCCAGCGGCACCAGTGGCACTAGTGAGCTTCTCTTATTGCAATTTGGCTTTATCGTAATGTAGCAGGTCTTTAGTAGAATGATGACGGCCACGATGATTTTAATGGTTGTGGTGATAGTAGTTGGGATGATGATGATGGCGATGATGATCTTAGTGCTTGTGGGGTGGTAGTTGGGATGATGATGATGGCGATGATGATCGTAATGGTTGTGGTGGTAGTTGTTGGGGTTGTGATGAGGGCGATGATGATCTTATTGGTTGTGGTGGTAGTAGTTTGGGATGATGATGATGGCGATGATGATCGTAATGGTTGTGGTGGTAGTTGTTGGGGTTGTGATGAGGGCGATGATGATCTTATTGGTTGTGGTGGTAGTAGTTGGGATGATGATGATGGCGATGATGATCGTAATGGTTGTGGTGGTAGTTGTTGGGGTTGTGATGAGGGCGATGATGATCTTATTGGTTGTGGTGGTAGTAGTTGGGATGATGATGATGGCGATGATGATCTTAATGGTTGTGCTGGTATTTGCTGGAGTGTGTGTGTGGTAGATATATATGTGACGTAAACATGTGTGTGTGTGTGTGTGTGTGTGTGTGTGTGTGTGTGTGTGTGTGTGTGTGTGTGTGTGTGTGTGTGTGTGTGTGTGTGAAAACATCTGCAAAGATGTTCTCCTTGTTACAGTAATGTATTCTCCATCATATTCCGTATATATGTCTGTGAGATTCATCACTCTATTCTGTGCTTCTTTCATTATTCTGTCCAGTAATACACTGTAAAGCAGATACGAGACACACAGCCCTGGCAAATGCCGGTTGTTGTTTTGCATGTCTCCGTTATTTGTTCTTAGTGAAAAAAGGTACAGAATCCCCCACACGTCTTCACTTGTGTGTGGTATATGGTGTTACCCACATATTTTCTTAGACCAATCAGCGCTCGAGGGATCATGTGATCACACCGGCCGCCTTCACTCCCCTGGACATGTCTTGGTAGCAACCTTAGAAATATTTACATATAATTTAGATACTGAATGACCCTTTGTCACGTCTTAATGCAAACTGGGCATATGATGCCAGATATATTGTATAGAATAATAGGCACTCGAGTTGTGATGTGGACACTACCACGCCCGCCGCCTTTGCTTTCCAAAACATATCCTGGTACTAATTTTAAGCTGCATGAGCTGGTACTTGCAGGCATGGGAGCATCTTGCGATACGCTACCGTCGCTCCCTGGTATATATGGAAAGGATTCGTTAATTAACTTCCTTGCTTACAATGATTATTTCTTGATTACTTCCCTTTGTCAGATGCGACCCTCGCCGTCTGTCTACCATCACCACATAGGCCAGCCGAGCTACCCCATGCCACCAATGGACTAGTAAGTATCAATAAAGTATTCTTTCACTTAGGCATCTTTTTCTAGCCTTTCTTTCCTGTCTATGTTTTCATTTTTCGATTTGTTATTTTTTAACTTCCACTGGAGCCATTGATATTTTTAGGCGATTTATTTAATTCATGTTTTATGTGTATTTCTGCTTACAGGTCTCAAACTAAGCAACTGCGCAACAACACAATTACAGACATACTCACACACTCACTTATCCACATGCAAATACTCACACAAGCACTTACACACACACACACACACACACACACACACACACACACACACACATGCACACCCACTCACTGAGACAAGCATTCTCGCATACACACAGAATCATACACTCGCATACACACATACACAAGTAATAGTTCAATACATACACAATAACACATTCATGCGTATGCAAAACCACCTTGACATACTCACTCATACACATATACTCACTCGTGTATATTTTTTTCTTCTTCTTCTGCGTTCATCCGGAGAGTTTTATTCGGACGTTATAGCGTTGTGCCTGTTTACATCAGAGCTACGTTCTTGCGCCGTTAGGCCGACACATCCGACTTCTGCGGGCATTTGTTGATCGGGTTAACCTTGCCAGGGACTCGTGTATATATATTCACACACTCACTCAAAGATAACAAAAACAAAAAAACAAACACAGAGTCAGTCTCTCTCTCTCTCTCTCTCTCTCTCTCTCTCTCTCTCTCTCTCTCTCTCTCTCTCTCTCTCTCTCTCTCTCTCTCTCTCTCACACACACACAACACACAACATAAACTCACTGCGAGTAGACGCAAGAAGTACAGACTAGAGGACAGACTAGAACACATAAACAAACATGGAAAGCTATAGTATAGTTACTGACCGGGATTCGAATCTGTCAACACTTAATGAGGACAGCTCATCGAGGCAGGAACAAGTTTACTTCGACGCCACACAATACCTGTATGTTTATTTGTGAACTGTCTCAGTGGCCTCAAGGGGGTTCCCAAGTTGATATTTCTTGTGATACGGCCAGTAGATAATCTATACAGAAAAAGAAATAGCGTACAGTATTTATGCTGTCTAGTGTGTCCTCTAATCCCTACTTCTGTCCTCTACCTCTATGAGCGTAACGCAATACATGTGTGTTTATTTATGTTACTGTCTTAGTGGCTTCTAAGGGCACCCGATTTATATTTATGTATAAAGAAAAGAAGAAAAAGTAAACAGCATTGACTATTGCCGACAATCAGTTGAATGGACCACAGCCCGTCGAGATCATTTATACCGGTTTTCATTCCTCCTTTCGTCTCCCTTGGCACTCTTTTCCTCCTTTGCGGTACAGCACCTCATTCAGTAAATCCAAGCCGTCCTGTCTTTAGCTATCCCAGACAGAACTTCAATAACCTCACTCCAAGTCTCCCTGTCTTTAGTTTATCCCACACAGCACCTCAATCAATCACTTCAGGCTGATCTGTCCTTAGCAATCCCACACAGCACCTTACTAAATCACTCCAAGCTGATCTCTCCTTAGCTATCCTACACAGCACCTCAATCAATCACTTCAAGCTGATCAATCATTAGCAATCCTACACAGCACCGCAACCAACTCACACCGAGCCGTCCTGTCTTTATCAATCCCACACAGCACCTCACTCATTCACTCCAAGATTATCTATCATTAGCTATCCCACACAGCACCTCGATCATTCACTCCAAGCTGATCGATCATTAGCTATCCTTCACAGCACCCGAATCAATCACTCCAAGCTGATCTCTCCTTAGCTATCCCACACAGCTCCACCCATATCCTCTCCATATAATTCATTTCTACCTCTACCTTCTGTTTTCCCTGAATCGTTTGGTCTTGCCCTATTTCCTTTGACTTGTGTATTCCAGACACAGGCTTGTCTAGTTATACAATTTGCAGGTTTTCGCAGTATATCGCCTATCCAGCGCTAGTGTCTTTTCTCCACCTCTTGGTTCAGTGATAGTTGTCTGTTTTCGCTGCTTTTTAAAATAAATGTTCCTCCATTCAAAATATACATTTTCTTAAATTTGCAAGTTAACGTGTGTAGTATTTAATTAAATTAGTTCCTTCCAAATATTGCAGAATTATTCTATAAATATAATAAAGTAATAGTTCAGACATCATGGAAACTCTTCTTCTTCCTCTTCTTCTTCTTCTTCTTCTTCTTCTTCTTCTTCTTCTTCTTCTTCTTCTTCTTCTTCTTCTTCTTCTTCTTCTTCTTCTTCGTTCATCTGGAGTGTTTTCTTGGACGTTATTGAGTTGTGCCTGTTAACAACATAGCTGCTAATTTCGGCCGACACATCCGACTTCTGCGGATAATGGAAACTATATATCATCATTATTATGTCTCATCATTATTACATCGTGTAATAATTAAATGTTATCATTATTATGTATCTTAATAATTAAATCTCATCATAATTATGTCATATAATTATTATGTCTCATCCTCATTATGTCTCATTGCTATAATGTGTCTTCATTATTATGTCTCATCGTTATTAAATCTCATTATTATTATGTCTCTTCATTATTTTGTCTTTTCATTATTATGTCTCATCATTTTTATCTCATCTCATCATGTTTCTCATGTACCATGCGGTGTCGATGTGAAGCATAAACAGCGGGAGAATGCCCGCATATGGGCTTCAAGTATCACCATTTTTATGTCTCATCATTATTAAATCTCATCATTATTAAATCTCATCATTATTAAATCTCTACATTATTATATCTAATCGTTATCATTGTAACATGACAGGTCGACTACAACACCAGCCTTGTAGCTAACCTAATTATTATTGCTATAACGATGAAGTTTAGAATTGTTATTATTACTATTATAACGATGATTATAACGATTGTTATTAGAACGATGATGATGATGATGATGACGGCTATAAGCAAACAACGACATTATAAACTAGTCAGCTTAAAATATCTGTAATTTTCCTCTTTCTCTCTTCCTGTTACCAGCAGGGGTGGGGGTGGTAGCGACCACATGTTCGGACGCAGTAAGTACTGATCGTGTCCTGGTGTTCTTGTTTTATGTTATGTACGTGTCATGTTGGAGGTTGGCGTGGCTGATAGGATTAAACAGTTTGCACTTAAACTTCCAGTCCGCTGATATTGGGGTGCGGGGTTTATTCCGTGCACTGTTCAGTTGGACTTAATTATTCAGTTAAAGTTAGCTGCATATATGTTACAGGACGTAGCAGTCAACTCCAGCAGTTTTTTGACTGTTTGTGATTTCTAGGAAACCTTACTTTCACGTTCAGTAGTTTGCCATTGCTTTCTGAACGACCAGCACTCATACGTAAAGACGGAAACCAACGTTTCCAAATCGCCGGCCGCTGTGTTGTGAACGCGGGATGCGGGATTAGGAATTGCGTTCGCAACCCATTCACATCAGAGCCGACTAACAGATTCAATGCCGGAGGATAATATATCGCCATTTGTGACTTCTCATTTGAACAGAAGGATGATATATAGCCATACTAGGATGATTGCGTTATTTGTTGTGTTTCGTGGCATCTTCCGCAATTTGAATGTTCAGTGGATGGAAATGTACATGATAATACTTGTTCATTTGATTGTGTACCATTTCTGATCCAAACTTACTGTTTATTTAGTACTGAGCCAGTTAATCGTTGACTTCTCGTTCAGAAAGCAATGGCAAACTACTCAACGTAAAACTGTCAATTAAATCAACTTGTCTGGGGTTAATAGCAACGTCCTGTAAATGAAATGCGACATTTAAAACATGTGATGTTGCAGGCGTCTGTGGCTCAGGGTAGTGAGCGCAACTTCACAATCTTGACATCCCGGGTTCGTTATCAGCCGCAGTTGCCTTAGTAGCACATCCCTTATGTTGGTTTCCGCAGTGGTGTGAGCGTCGGTGGCGAGGAAAGCAATGACATACTAACACATATTGCATGCCTTTTGCAGGACGTTGTGGTCAAGCTGGGGTCGGATTTCTGTGCTATTTTACGTTAAGTAGTTTGCCGTTGCCTTCTAGGCAAGAAGTCAACTTGTAAGTCCAGCTGACCGGTGTTGGGAATAAACCCACTACCCCGCCATCACAGCAAACTACTGAATGTAAAGTTGAAAACGGTGAAGAAAGAAAGACAGAAAGACAGACAGACAGACAGACAGACAGACAGACAGACAGACAGACAGACAGACAGACAGACAGACAGACAGAAAGAAAGAAAGAAAGAAAGAAAGAAAGAAAGAAAGAAAGAAAGAAAGAAAGAAAACGCTGTGTGTCACCTTTCTTCTGTTTAGATGCGTATGCCGTACAATATGTGATGAAGTGATAAAGTGATAAAGTGATGAAATGATATAGTGATAAAAATGTAAAATGATCAAGAAACTGAAGACAGCGGTCGGATGTGGTATTTGAGAAGAATGTTGAGAATATCGTAGCCTAAGAAGCAAACACGCTGAGGCTTTCAGAGCTTCAGATATTCCAAGATCACTCAACGGGATATTCATACAAGATACAATCTTGCAGATACAGACACATTTCAAGAAAACGGAAGAAGAAGAAGAAGAAGAAGAAGAAGAAGAAGAAGAAGAAGAAGAAGAAGAAGAAGAAGAAGAAGAAGAAGAAGAAGAAGAAGAGGAAGAAGAAGAGGGAGGAAGAGGAAGAAGAAGAGGAAGAGGGAGGAAGAGGAAGAAGAAGAGGGAGGAAGGCGGAGGGAGAGGGGGAGGGAGGAAGAAGGAGGAAGAAGAGGATACTGGAATGGTGGTAGAGAATAGATACTGGAATGCGATCACTTCAGAAATTCTCAAACAGTTCTACCCTGAAAAAGAAACAAAACACGTAATTAACGAGTAACATTGTGGAGGTCTGATTGTAATCAAAACAATATTCAAGTTTATATTCGAGATAAGAATCGAGGGCTGAGAAAGGACTCAGCAAGAAGATAAAGTGCTATAGTTTTTAAACCTAGCAGCTCCAGAGTCAAACCGTTCAAGTGGCCGGATGTGCTGCCAATTGTGTATCTGTAAAGTAATGGCGACCGGTGCCATAATCATCGTATCGATCTCCGTGTGACGTTATGAAATCGCGTGGGTTGTTGAATTCAAACACAAACAATGCCACGGACGGACAGAAAAGGAAATGAGCCACTACTTTAAGAGCCAGATGAAAACCGTAAATTGATCAGGGAAAAAAAAAAACAGCTGTAAACAGTTCAGAATTGCTGGGGCGGTGTTCTGAGGAGAAATAAATGTGAAAACTTAGTTATAATGAGCAGACTTGAGAGGGATTTCTTAACGAAAAGGTAAATGAGATTTATGCAACATGTCAAAAGACGATGTGGAGTAGAAAAATTAATTGTGAGCGGAAAGATGCCATGTAAGAGAGGTAGGGTGGAACTGAGGAAGGTTATTGTGGACAACTAAACAGATTAGTAACAGATAATAACACAAGCAACATCTCATCTCACCTCATCTCATCTCATCTTGTACTTTGCGGTATTGAGATGAAGCATAAATAGTGTCTGTGTGCCATAAATAGTGTCTATCTATCCATCCATTCATCCATCCATTAATCCAGTATGTCTATCTTTTGTCTTTCTATATGTCTACGTGTCTGTCCAACTGTCTGTCATTAGTCATTTCTCACGGTTCCAACTTCACTGCAACGGGTTTTCCCCACTATATTCAGTTCCTGTGCTAGTGAATATCACACATAATGCTCCTCACTGCCCTATGTGGAAAAAAAATGGAACAGACAGGAGTCTCGACAAGCCTACAGCCCGCACAGGTACACTATGCATAATGCCTCCGTCAGAATGTCAACACAAAAGTCCTCTACGGAAAATATAGTTTATCGTCGATGGAAGCAGCAGTTACTAGAAAACCAGTAGCCACACATTTTTTTTTTATTGCATATCCCTTACAGGACGTTACAGTCAACATCAGTATTTTTCAGCTGCTGTTGGTGTACTAGACAAGATTACGCTCAGTAGTTTGCCATTGATTTCTGAGCGACCGGCTCACATACCCCGGAAGTTACCAACTCTGCGAAGCCACATATTACTGCATTAAATGTCGAGAGGATCGACTTCATTGCCCCGTGTTGTATCCCAAATAGCCTGGTCCCTTTCTGCGGGGCGGCCCTCTGAAAGCATCGCACAAAGGACGAACACCGTAGCTCCAGCGACGACTCCCATGAGTCTCCGAGAGAAATGAACTCGTGAACCGAAAAAGACAATCCAGTCGATTCTGCAATAGTCCGACAGCCATCGTTCCGAGCATGCAGTTCACGCGACATATGTAAAAACATTCCAAACGAAATTCACAGCTCACAGTGTCGCGCCAAGCACTTAACTCAGTAGTAAGGCGACGGAAAATAAATAATAAATAATAATAATTTATGTCTGTCATTCTATTCCTCATATGATCTCAATAATAAACATGTCTTTATACTATTTTTTATCTCCGCCGACAGATTACAACAACGCCATCTATGATAACGGGTCCAACAACTACAACTATCATTAGGAAATGGTAGTGTAGACAAGTTGCCAGTCAACATGGTCTCTCTGTATCTGGCAAACACAAGTCACGTGCTGTTAATGACGTTTATTTCTTGCACTTTGTTTCGTTTGTTTGATTGTCTGAAGGAATATTTGTTCTTAGAGTAAACCAATGTAATGTTTTAATTTACTTTTATTTTGGTAAATACTTTTCATTATGCAGATAATTTTAGGCGTGTTGTGGCGAGAGAGCGTTCTGTACAGGACTTGTTACATGATCATGATTTTTTAATTCTTGCTTTTAAATTGTATAACATTTCAACCCTGTTATTTTTGTAATTAAATATATTCAGCCCTGTAATATATAATAAATTCTTAATTCTTGCATATTGTGTATAGTGTTTTGGGTAGTTGTTTCGGGTTTGACAATATTATATAAATCCATCAATCAATTAATCAGACAATCAATCGAGCTGAGCTCACCACTTTAGTTTGGATGTATAGATCATGAAAAGACCTTTGACAGCATCCATATGATATCATTTTGGAAGTTGATGAGGCACTAAGGGATCCCACATCATTAACTAAGTAAGTCAACATGTAGAGACATGACATAGTGAGTCTTCCATGAGGGAAAACTAAAACAGGCATTCAACACAAGAGCAGGAGTGAGGTAGGGACACTCATTATCACCGTTATTATACTACTGAATATAGGCTGGGTTATGAAAACAACAATAACTGCCATCAGAAATGGAATTCAATGGACTCTGACAAAACAGCTCGATGGTCGTTTCTCTTATTTAAATCTTAGTCAAATACTGGACACAGAATTGCGGTTTGGTGTTTGTGTGTTTGTTATTTGACATATGCTGGTTTAAAATAAAATTCGGAGGACCTATGGTGCTATCTCAATGGTTAGATGCGAATTCTGGGTTCAGGTGTCAAAGGATAGACCTGGCTAATGAAGGACACCTTTTTAGGGGTGTCTAGTTGGTCATGCTTCGAAGTACACTTATTCTTGCAATGAGGCACTGTTGTCGTTTGAAAGTGACAGGTTCGAATTCCGGTCGCTAACTATTGCTTTGAATGTTTAAGTTGTCTAGTGCAGTGCTTCCCAAAGTGGTGGTCCGCGGACCGGTGCCGGTCCGTGAGCCCTTCTTTGCCGGTCCGCAACGTGAGTTAAAAAAAAAGTAAGATAAAAGTTAAATATTTTCTCCTTTGAGGATTGTTTAGAACTTTTTAAAAACTAGATTGTCCTTTTCTCAAAACATGATATCAGCACCGTTTTTATGGTGATTTAATTTTAAAATAACTGAGTATAGCCCAGGGAGTATTTAATTTTAAGGATAAGCGAATCATTGGTTCAATGGGAAAGTTAAAAATAGAAACCTGCTGAGACCGATACTAAAAGCCGGCCCGGTGGACGACATTTGTTTGTTGACGACGTGCGTTTCTTTCGTTTCTTATGTGAAGAAAAGTGGGAAAGATGCACATTATAATTTGATGATTGCCATAAGATGCAGAACATACGTGATTTTCGTTGCACGATTATAATGCATTTTGCCATCGTCTGAGCTAGTGAAGGTGTTAGATACATCTGCAAAGTATTTTTCATTACATCTGGACGAAAGCACGGACGTTGCCAACTTAGCGATTTTGATGGTGTATGTGGGATATCGATACAAAGACAACTGGAAAGAAGAGTATTTCTGTTTCGTCAATGAACATTATTAAGACAAAATACAGAAACAGTGTGGAAATTTGTTCTCCTTGCGGGTAGCGCTGTCTACAATCGAGCCACGATTTGATAAGCTTGTAAATAATAAACAGGCCCACCCCTCGCATTAAATAGTTACTGTTAGCAGCTGATCATTAAATCAGTTTTATTACAACATACTGTAATTTAGTCAGCTTGTGTAAAATCTGATTTGGTATCGTTTTCCATGATATATTTATATACATATTGGTGTTCATTACTGTCGGTGTATACGAGTATATAACCTTCACAAGGAGACCTCAATGTAGTTGTGATAATTGAAAAACAATTTTGATTTGTAAATCTCTACAATAAAATTTTTACTCATGAAAATGGGACCACCATTAAATAAATCACCGCCATCCAATAATATTATGGAGCAGTATTTAGCGCACCGGGACAACACCCACTATTGCATTAAATCTTATATTTATATTAAAATGTATTAGATTTTATATTGAGGTCATATAAGATGTCAGATTACAAGGAGAAATTTATTTTTAAACGGCACCGGTCCCTGGTGCAAAAGGAACATTTTATGTCGGTACGCGAAAGTGAAAAGTTTGGGAAGCACTGGTCTAGTACGTCTTCTATTCTCTGCTCCTTACCCCTACTTCAATGAGGCCAAACAATACGGGTGTATTTATTTATGAACTGTCTCGATGATCTGGATTTCGCTGTTGACATTGCCTCCCTGTCCCACACATAAAATAGAATACACGATAAGCTAGACACAGTAGATGGGGAGTCACAACAGTTAGAACTAAACACCTATAGGGAACAGATAAATATAATGAGAATAAATCAAGCAAATAATAATCTTATCTCCCTTTGTGAAATTTCGCTTCAAGAGACTGAATCAAAATACCTCTTTAAGAAGCAATGTAGGTACACATGAGGGACCAGAACGAGATATTAAAATAAGAAAACGAAAGACAAGAGCTTGTATAGCACTACAACGTTTGTGGAAGTTAAGAAATCTCACAACATGAACTAAAGTAATTAGATAAATCCTTCATGCTGAAATATACAGCGCACATATTCACATAGTAATTTGAATTGCCTACCACGGTAATTTTACACTAACTATAATGTCTTTATGTTTGCACAACATTGTCTTCAATAAATTAATGGCTTCTGCCACCTTTAACATGCGTGTGTGTAAAATTTTGTGTGTTAAACAACATACCAAACGCATTGTCCCTGTCAATTAAACGTTGCACGAAACTTAGAATAGCCAACTCTAACGTTCATGCTGGTGTTGACTGCAATGTCCTGTAAAGGATATGCGGGAATAAAAACGTTACATGCGTATCAATGTGTGGATCAAAAACACGGAGAACAATTCTGGGGGTCAGTGGAACACTACAGATATTCATTAGCTGCTGCCTACTGAGACAGACGGCCGGCCATTTCTGATTGTTTGTATTGTGAGTCTCTCCTCTCTCTCTCTCTCTCTCTCTCTCTCTCTCTCTCTCTCTCTCTCTCTCTCTTCACACACACACACACACACACACACACACACACACACACACACACGCACGCATGCACACATATATTGTTCACAAAAAAGCAACATTATTGCAGTTTCAATTGCAAACTTGTACCAACATTTTATTGACGATGCTGATTCACCCACTGCAGTCGGTTCTGGCGATGCCGGTCCGTAAGAACATGACCTCTGTAGGGTCTTCTAGCCCAAAGACCAGCGGTCGTGCAGCCAGTTCCTGACCGTATGATCTGAAATTCGATGAGCTCCTGGCATTGACTGGACTGTGGAAGAAGCAGATGCACATCGATTCCTAAGGTGACGCAGCCGTATGAAGCGGTCTTCGGCAGCAGTTGTGAATCTGGATCTTCCACTGCGCGGCCGGTCTGCCACTGAGCCAGTTTCTTTTTAATGGGCTCCAAATGTGACTAATGGTGCTTTTAGCCACATTAAATTCTCTGGCTACTACACTTTCTGCCGGCTTCGTGGCTTAGAGGTTATGACTTTTCTCCGTAATCTCGTATACTCTCGTAGGTAACGTGATGACGGTGAGAATCAGCAGTGGTTCGAATCGCATCGGTAACGTACAGGGTATGTGAGCCGGCCGCTCAGAAAGCAATGGCAAACTACTGAGCGTAATCTTGTCAAGAGATCAACATACAGCTGAAATATGCTGGTGTTGACAGCGATGTCCTGTAAAAGGATATGCAAAACAAACAAACAAACTACACTTTGTGACTGTCCAGCCTGTAAACGTCCAGTGATGATGAGTTGTTGTTCTGTAGTGAGATGAGCCAATTTTTGCGCATTGAATTTTCAACTGAATTTATTCGAGGAGCGTCAATCTTTTATAGGCATTCAATAATATGGTCAGAGAGTTTTGTGTTCAGTAAGTTTCACGGGATTATGATGAACCTGTCACGAGTTATTGTCAAAAATGTTGTTTTGACCTTGATCTCTTTCATGACCTCACAAATCATGAGGTGACTCAGTGGCGTCACTGGGGTTGGTGTCACCCAGTGCGGTAAACTCTTGGTGTCACCCCTCTAGACTTTCACCATGGTCTTCTTCCAAGTGTTCCTGTACCATATATAATCGCATATAGTATGTTGTAAAATAAGTCAAAAAGTTAATAAGGACATAAGAAAACAATGAACAATATAACTTCAATACTTCAGGTAAAAACATAATAAAGAACTTCGACAAACTCGGACAAAGTTAAATTTTTGTTATTTAACATTAAAATTTCTGTTATTTAAAATTAAAAGTTTCCCATCCTGGCCATCCTGCATGGTGGCACCCTGAGCCTGCTCATGTATTTAACAATGAACGTTTTGAAACCCGACTAGACAGAGCGTATGTCTGCTTTGTCAAATTTTGTCAATTTTTAAATTTGGTGTCACACCCTGATGGTGTCACCGGTGCGGCCCGCACCCAGCACCGCCCCTAGTGACGCCCGCTGAGCGTGACTACAATCAGGTAACCACGAGAAGTTAAGGACCAGGTGGACACAGTCGACAGGTTGGGACTGATGTCCAATCAGCGAATAGCTTTGATAAAAGTAACACCAAAAATGTTGCGTAGAATGTCGTGTATATGTATACCGGGTGTAGTGTTTCAATGACTGTGCGGTGTTATGAGAATATTGCCGGTCCTATGTTTTGATTTACTATTCAGTTGACATGAACTTATAGGAAAAAAAGAAAATTCTCGAACAACTGGGAATGCAGAGAGAGTTGGTGAAAGAAATAAGAGGAGGCAAGTGAAATATTTCGGCCATCTTAAAGACTCATACTTTTATTTAAAAAAAGAACTAGTACTGGCGGACAAGGTTGAGACAAGTGAACAAGAGTAGACAAACGATACAAGTGGGACACTAGCATCAAGAGATTGACTACATCAGCCTGACGAGAATGCTGACAGTCAGGGCGAGAGACAGACAGTGTTGGAGATCCATTGCAGCCAACCTTCATTGCGGAGATGGCACCTGATTGATCACGCCGGCATTTTTACTGCCCCCCGGACATTTGCTGGTGCACATGTTTGCCTAGGTCAATAATTAAAGCCCCCCCCCCCCCCCCTGTATACGACTTTGAACCCCATGACCTCCGTGACGTCAGGCCTTCTGTAAGAGACGAGAACCACCAGAATTTACTGTCACCCCTTTGTTTACATGTATTGCTGAGCTTAAGCGCACAGCGAGTTGCATAGGGTTTAAAAATAGACCGTTTCCAAACGAAGCACTGCGTTGGGAACTTCCTAGCACTGGGGAACCCATTAGGTCATCATAATAATTCTATTAATAAATGCACATGCAGATATTATCACTTGTAGCTGGAAATGAAAAACAAGAAGAACACAAGCTCAAGACGGACACACATTGATAATGAAGTCGCTACGTCAGTACTGAGAGAGGCGCTGCAGTGTAGTGGTTCGTGGCGTGTGTCCGAATCCCTATCAAGGCGAGGATGTTTTTAATTTACCTGGGTCCCAGGTTTATTTAGCATAAAATGGGTACTAGAGAATGTTCTGGGGAGAAAAGGCAGCCGGTTGGATATTGACAGCATCATCTTTCGAGTGCTGATAGTTCCATAAAAATATAATGTTACCACCAAATAACCAATACACGTAAGGTGTGGGAACAGTGCCTTTGTTATGTGACAGCTCAGCTCTCGGTTGTGTGTGCTCAGCTCTCGGTTGTGTGTGCTCATCTCTCGGTTGTGTGTGCTCAGCTCTCGGTTGTATGTGCTCAGCTCTCGGTTGTGTGTGCTCAGCTCTCGGTTGTGTGTGCTCAGCTCTCGGTTGTGTGTGTTCAGCTCTCGGTTGTGTGTGCTCAGCTCTCGGTTGTGTGTGCTCAGCTCTCGGTTATGTGTGCTCAGCTCTCGGTTGTGTATGCTCAGCTCTCGGTTGTGTGTATGTTGCAGGGACATATAGGGCGGCTGTGTGACAGCTCAGCTCTCGGTTGTGTGTATGTTGTAAGGACATATAGGACAGCTATAGGACAGCTCTAGGTTGTGTGTATGTTGTAAGGACATATAGGACAGCTATGTGACAGCTCTCGGTTGTGTGTATGTTGCAGGGACATATAGGACAGCTATGTGACAGCTCTCGGTTGTGTGTATGTTGCAGGGACATATAGGGCAGCTATGTGACAGCTCTCGGTTGTGTGTATGTTGTAAGGACATATAGGACAGCTATATAACAGCTCTAGGTTGTGTGTATGTTGCAGGGACATATAGGGCGGCTATATGACAGCTCTAGGTTGTGTGTATGTTGTAAGGACATATAGGACAGCTATATGACAGCTCTCGGTTGTGTGTATGTTGTAAGGACATATAGGACAGCTATATGACAGCTCTCGGTTGTGTGTATGTTGTAAGTACATATAGGACAGCTATATGACAGCTCTCGGTTGCATATTGCCTCTGCTTTTTCTTTTGTTTCATAATAAAACAAGGAACCTAAAATACACCACACACACGCACAGTCACACACACACACACACACACACACACTCACTCACACACCACACACGCCAAGCATGTACAACTGAAAGAAACACTGCAGTACCCCGCTGTGAAGGAATGCATTAAGAATTATTCATCATTCAAACATCCAGTAATTTTAACACATCGCACTTCCTTTTTCCCTCGATCATTCCCGCCAATGACCCGTTGTCAACCCGACAGAACAAATAAAGGATTACATTAGAACGCAGCAAAAATTTCCCCCAGGTAGTTGCTTTCGCCAGTTGTAATATCTAGGACTCGACTGATGTCGGCGCGCGGTGGGGAATTCACGGCAAGTTTTGTGGAGTCTGTTTATTTGGTTGAGATAGTTTATGTTGGTATTTTCAGCCTACATGATGCTGTGAGATGGTCGGGACATTTTGTACGTGGATTTAAATGATATATCGGATGTTTTATATAATTTGGTATGTTCCATAAAGTATACATTTGGTAATCTGACATGTTCAATAACATATACATTTAGAGGTTCGTGCCTAACAATTAACACATTTAATAAACTATACATGTTTGTGTATGTGTTTTGCGTTCGCTCGCCTTGAACTCAAGCGTAGTCCATACACGCGATACTACTTTTAGTGTCCTGGACTGATTTTTTTTTTTGTGGATTAATTTTTCTGACAAACTGACACGTTAACTAAATTATGCCTTTAATGTAACGAACAGGATAACATTTCACATTAGAACATTAAAAGAAGTTACCAACATTATCAGTGTAACTAGGAAACTGGGACATTTTTAAACTAGAATAATAACAGACGTTACAAACATTACGTTGTCAATACTGTCATTAATCATAAGAATACTACTCTACATAAACGACGTCGACGTGGTTGAAAAGACAAGAGCGCTTTTTCTTAAACTTCCAGTGCGATGATGGCGTATTAGGAAGTATAAACCCCCCACCCCCCCACCCCCTATGCCGACATTAAGTTAGACTTAAACATTGATTTCCCGTTCAAAAAGCAAAGCAATGGCAAAGCAGTGGACGTAACTGTGCATAGAAAATACGGCACTCTTCCGAATTCCGGTCCCAAATAGTTCTGCAGTGCGAAAATACATCTGGGGTTGATTGCAAAAACACGCAAAATATTGTTAGTATAAAGAACAGAAATCTCACTTTATAATTAGAAGAAGTAAAGGACCCTTGACTTATGAGAGTATGGAGCCAGTCGCTCAGAAAGTCGTGGCGTGCTGATGAGCGTAATCTAGCCTAGGAATCAACATACAGCTGAAAGATGCTGGTGTTGACCGCAATATCCTGAAACAGGATGGAAACGGGAAAAAAATGACCCTTTTATAAGACTTTTATAAGACTTCTATAAGACTTTTATAAGACTTCAGGCCCAATGGACATATTCTGCTTGACCCATGTTTAAAGGCCATTTGTCACTGAGGGGTTGATGAGGTCGGTAATGCAATCTTTGAGCTGCCTCCTACATTATGTGATGTTTTGATATTCTAGTATGATAATTTAGTCGCGTCTAGCGTCTGCTACGTGGTCAAGTGGTTACACACCCGCCTCACACGCCAGTGATCCGGAGTTCGATCACGGGTCCAGTCAGGGATATGTAATGCTGATGAGCTCAAACGAGAGCGAAACTCGAGTCTAGTGCTTCCAATCTGACGTGGACAAAGTTCAAGGTTTGTACCGGAGTATATATGATCAGCGCTGCCAGTAGTGGGTTGTGTTCAATCTTCAAACTTCAATTCCCGAAACAACCAAATAAATCAATAGATTTTTAAGAGCATGCATCTTTCCCAATGCAACATACGCCTGTGAGACATGGACACTAACTATTAGTACTGAAGACCGTGATAAGGAAAGCGAGCGCGGACATTGAGTGATTGGTAAGGAACATCATCCACACTCTCCGGACATGTTCATGGGTGCTCCACTCTCCTCCTTGACTGGCCGGCGTAGATCAACTGATCGCACAATTTATGTGTTGGGTTATCAAATATCTTGTGTTCATGACAAAATGTTCATGTCTGATGGCTTCCTGCTCCACTCCCATCTCCCTCACTCTGGACAAGGACGCAGATTCCCAGGTTTCCTTAAAGTCATCAGTTCGTCCAGCATCTCTTTTAGCGCTGACGATGCCCGGCCCATCCATTGCTATTCCCTCCTCGATCATCGCAATATTCGCCCACCGATCAGCTCGCTCGTTGCTTATCACGCCTGAGTGAACGTTCGGACGTTCGAAGGTTTCAAATTAAAACCAGCTGACGTAGGTCAGCATTGCGCGAATGGACATGAACGCGTGTTCTTAAACATCCGGTGTGCTGATGCCGAAATAAGAGGTTTAATCCCTACACCGGACAGTCGGACTAAACTGTTGACCTATCGTCCTTGACTTGGGGACGTAAACTACAAGTACCTCTGACGTCGGAGTTGGTTCGCCTGATGGCGAGGGACACTGTTAATAGGGAAAGCTAATCCACATGCAGAATACAGCCCAGCACTACAAGCAATAGTGTATATGGACTACGCTTGAGTACAAAGCGAGTGAGCGCAAAAAAAAAAAAAAACACTTGCTAACTAGGGCGATAATGAAAACGAAACTATTGCATAAGTGAACGCGGACATTTGAATATTTTATATTATTGTTTGCAAACTCTATCAACTGATTGCACTGGGACGCAGAGGCGTTTCCAAGGCAGCAGGGCCAGGTTCTATACTGGCCAAGACCTACTAACACGTCCTAGTTTTGCGTCCTGGGCAACAGGTCTCTTCGGGGTCCTGGCTCATGTAGTAGGATCTCTGATTCTTCCGAAGTCGGAGAGTATCTGTCTGCACGGCGAGGAACCACCAGTCTGCACACCAATAAGCCAAACATGGGACAACGGATACTCACGCAAACCTCACGTCCTGTATGACATCACACTGATGTTGGACAACAGGTTGTCTTCATCCGACATGCAGGACTTCACGCTGGAGTTCACAGCCAGCGAACGCAAGCAAGCAAGCAAACTGATTGCACTTATGGACTGAATGGTTCGATATGCAATGAGGATGATCTGTCGACTAACTAACATCTATCAATTAAACATCGATAAACAGTTGGATTTAATTAAATCTTTAATTTGAAAGGAAAAGGAAACCGGGACAAAAGAGAGTCCTGAAAGCATTTTCGGGACAGTGAATTATTCTGTAAAGAACCGGGACTGTCCTAGAAAACTGGGTCGTTTGAAACCCTAGTCGAGAGCCTTATTCAACCCTATCCAGTGAACGGCACGCAAGTAACTACCGCCACTACGCTAGTAACCACACACGAATGACTAATCAATGTATGGTACAAGGTTAGTTACATTCAACGGTTCTCTGTTAGGCGTGTTACCCGAAACACATTTTCCCTTCCGTGTCTGCTATCAGTGTAAATCAATACGTGCCAATCTAATCCTTACGACTAACACAGCACGGGCTGCAGTCAAGAGTTCATACAATGAATTCAAACACGTGTGTGAAAATCGACACGCTACTTCACACGTGGATTTAATTAGCCCTCTGTTGTGTGCTCGTGCAGAGGGGCATATTCACTCGCAAGTCTCCTGTTTGTGTGGAGGACTCAACCGTGTTTGGTAGTCAGTGTGGAAATACTTGGGCCCATGTGTGTTGTTGCAGGAAGTATGTTTTCCTATTCAAGAGTTTGGAATGTGATATAACTGTGCGTTTGTAACAGGTAAGAAGTGTGTTATTGTTGTACTGTCGTGTCTGTCTATCTTTTGTGTGTGTCTGTCTGTAGTCAGTCTCTATTCATCCATCCATCTATCAATCCATCCATCCATCCATCCACCAAAATATCTATCTCTGTCTGTCTGGTTAGCCAGCCATCCCTCCCTCCCTCCGTGCGTCTGACTCTCTTCTCACCACCTCTCTGATATTCTCTCTCTCTCTCTCTCTCTCTCTCTCTCTCTCTCTCTCTCTCTCTCTCTCTCTAGGATGTGTGTGGGTGGGGTATATGTGGGTGTCGGGGTGTGTGTGGGTGGGAGGTGTGTGTTTTTCGGTTATGGGTGAGGGATATGTGTGGGCAGGTGGGGAGTCGAAGCTGGATCTGTACGTAGACAGTGGACTGAGTCGCTGCGGAAGTCTGTTGTCCGCAAAGTCACCTTCATCTTCGTCCCGGGACATGCGGGAGTCGAGGGAAATGAACGAGCTGATAAATTGGCTGGCTCTGCACCCCCTGTAGATGGCCAGCCCATGGATCGTGCCGATGTTATTAACGCCCTTAAAGATATGGCGAGAACAGAGGATTTTGACGCCAGTGATTCCACATCGCTTTCCAGGATGAAAGACCTGGGAGTAAGAATCGGCACAGCCAGACGCGAGAGGTACATCTGGGAAAACAAAGCGCCTCGTCAACCAACACAGAACTGGCACTATTAGCCACCGGACGCTGATGCATATGCTGGGGGGAGGATCTGAGCACCTATGGACATGTCCGGAGTGCAACGAAGATACCCCAACTGATAACTAACTAACTAACTAAGGTGGGGAGATGTGTTTATGGGTGGGGATGTGTGTATAGGTGGGGTGTGTAGTTGAGAGGTGGCGAAAATTGGGTGGGGTGAGTGGGTGTAGGTTGGCTGATGTGTGTGTGGGTGGTGTGGAGAAAATGTGAGAGTGCGGGATATGTATGTGGATAGGGCGGGATGTGTGGGTTGCGGGGGTATGTATGTGTGGTTTCTTCTTCTTCTCTTCTTCTTCTTCTTCTTCTTCTTCTTCTTCTTCTTCTTCTTCTTCTTCTTCTTCTTCTTCTTCTTCTTCTTCTTCTTCTCCCCTTCCTCTTCCTCCTTCTTCCTCCTCCTCCTTCTTCTTCTTCTTCTGCTCTTCTCTCTCTTCTTCTCTCTCTTCTTCTTCTTCTTCTTCTGCTCTTCTTCTTCTTCTTCGTCTTCTTCTTCTTCTTCTTCTTCTTCTTCTTCTTCTTCTTCTTCTTCTTCTTCTTCTTCTTCTTCTTGGGGAAATGTGTGTGGGTGGGGGATCAGTGGGTGTGTGGCGGCATGTATGTTCGCCTGGTTCTGTGTGAGTGCGTGGAGGTATGTGTGGGTGGGTGGGGGAGGTTTGGTGGGTGGGGGATGTGTTGGTGGCTGCGGGATATGAGGGTGGATGGGGGATGTGTCCTCACAACATTGCAATATGCACTGTTTATGTTTACAACTTTCATTTGATAATGCTTTTTTTTTGTTTTCTCATGTGAATGTATCATGCGTAATATGCATTGTTTATGCTTACAAAATCCATTTGACAATGCTTGTTCCCCTATGTTAATGTAACATGCACATTTAATGAATGAAAGATGAGTGATTGAAAGGGCCGAATGTAAGACGGGCCTGCGTGCCCAATTTGTTATCCTTTTAAAATAAAGTTTGTTCGTTCGTTCGTTTGTTCTCTCTCTCTCTCTCTCTCTCTCTCTCTCTCTCTCTCTCTCTCTCTCTCTCTCTCTCTCTCTTTCTCTCTCTCTCTCCCTCCCTCCTGTCGTGTCCTCCTTTAAAGTGTCGTCCCTGGAGTGAGGAGATCCGACACCCACATTATAATATTATTTTTTTTCCCCCTCAATATTCTGGAGAATCCACCAGCTTCCGTCCAACACACTCCCTCAGCCTATGGACACCTTTTCCTATCACTCTCACACTGTCGTACTATGCCCCCTTCTCATACTTCCCCAACGCAACATACTCAACAACTCTTGCTTCTAGAAATTAATAAAGATTAATTTATTAAAATAAAAGTGTAACGTGTATGAGACGTGTATGCGAAGAAAATGTGTGACGTGTTCTATAAAGTGTGTAGACTCTGTCTCTCAGACATCAACTCAGTCAGCTGATCACAGCAAAGATAGACCACAGCACGTTACGTCAGAACATGTACTTCTCACCCGTTGCCGAAACCATCTTGCCGGATACTGCTTTGCCTCTGTAGACCTCTGGTAATCCAATTTCATGAACATCCGAAATAGACACCGGTGGTATTAACAGTTAATCATGGACCGGTTGCACTCTACACAATGTCCGTTCCTAACGTTCCTTAACAAACTGCACAAGTCTTTTGTAGTGTGTACGCAGTTAGTTAGTTAGTTAGTTAGTCGACAGATCATCCTCGTTGCACATCGAACCATTCAGTCCATAAGTGCTAATTACTAATGTTAATTGTTACTGTACTAACACTAGGTACTCTTAGCCGGTTCTCGGTTCGTTACTACTGTCTGATGCTGTGTGGTGCATCAGTAGGCATCACTCTCTTTGATGAATCAATTTCCTTCTAGCGTAAGTTACGTTTCTGTATGCAACTTTATTGACTCTTGAACTGGTGTTCTTCAGAATGGGTTTTTTAATTCTTTCCCAAAACTTGTAGAGTTTCCTTGGATCTGGTAGGGAACCTAGGATAGAAACAACACATCTGGTGATAGTACTAGTCACTGATCCCTTCGGCTGAGTGTAAGCCTATCACCTTGCTTAATGATCTTTAGCTAACTAGACTTAGTCACAGAGCAGATTAGCTACCCACCTAGAGTCGAATCAGGCTATGACAAAGAAAAAATATCAGCAAACAGAATGCGGAACCCCGCCCACCAGGGACACCTACGGGAAGATCCCAATTATCCTTCATTACTCAATTCTCAACTAGTAAAGCTTATCAACACTTCACTTAGTCTATTTTAGCTAACAGAGCCAAGTATCACTTCACTACTCTAGCTAGTTTCCACTAACAGTGCTAATCATCACACTATAGTTTAACAAGGCTACTGCTCTAAAGTAATTATAACGAATATATTATAATAGGTTATACCTTAAATGGCACTACTGCAGTCCTATCAATCATATCTACATCTGCCATTATAGGCACGTGTCAAAATTAAGTCACTAATTAACACACGGTAGATATTATTTCCACTAAGCACTGCAGTGCCCTGGCACTCTAACTAAAGCATTATTCAAGTCCACCCTAGTTGATCTCAACTCGAGTTTATATCGCAAACTACCAAAGTTGGCCACGTGACGTTATCCTTTACTCCCCCACACAGGTGGCACAGTGGCAAATCATCCCCTGTCAAGAACTATTTTCCTGGCTTAAATCCTGTCAAAGTTGTCAGTAATTGCCTAGATTCTCAAACAAGCCAGCTAGTTTCTGTATACTCCCAACAAAGAGTTTCGATACCAAGCTGCCAATCATCTTGATGTGCCGGAAACCAAGAATTGGACAGATGCACTGTTTTCCGTACTAGGTACTTCCGTTTACATCTGCCCTGTGATCTCACGGCTTCCATCTGCATTCAAATGTTGACAAACTTGTCAATCTTCCTGTTCCGTGGTGACAATCCCAGCAGCCATTTTCGTCTGATGTCCGGCCGTATAGATGACAAACGGAACCATTCCATATCCTAAGCTGACAATATATGTGATTCTACTTGTTAATGAACTGCCAACTCTGTGTATCCATTCCTACTCACTCACCACCAAATGTGTATATGGGCTGACAACGATGTAACCTGTACAGCTGTGTTTACTCTGTTAGTACGACTGTTGTGGCCCAGAAAATATACGCCACGCAAACGTCGGTATTATTATCTGGGTTAACTCAGGGCGCTCCGTGACATAGGCCCCACTCTTAAGAGAGTAGTCCATCTCACTCTTCTCCACCATGAGTTAAATCCAGATGAATTCATTCCTCTTCTTCAGGAGCTGGGTGTCTTGACAAGAAGTCCGCTCCAACATTTCCTTCCCAGGAATGTACTCTACTGTGAAATTATACGGTTGAAGTAACAACGACCACCGCATCAAACGTGCGTTGAGCTTCTGAGAAGTAGCCAGGAACATCAGGGGCTGATGATCCTGACTGAACCCGAAACTTAACTCCATACAAATATGGCTGAAATTTTGCACTGCCCATACGAGGGACAAGCACTCTCTCTCGAACGTTGAATAATTCCTCTCCTGCCTGTAGAAGTTTCTTACTTGCGTATGCCACAGGTTTCAAAACCGAAGCATCGTCTTTTCCTTCCTGTAACAAAGCAGCTCCAATTCCAATCGCACTCGCATCCGTTCTCAACACAAATGGTTTGGAAAGGTCAGGGAGCTGTAATACAGGTTTGCTGACCAAGGGCCTCCTTTAACTGACTATAGGCATTCTCACATTCTGGTGTCCAAATGATTTGATCCGGTAATCCCTTTTTCAAAGTTTCCGTCAACGGAGCTCAGTTCAGTGAAATGTGGGATAAATTGTGGTAGAACCCACACCAACGAGAGAAAAGATCGCACATCTTCTTCGTTTTGGCCTTGGTGCATTTCTGATTTTCTCCAGGTTCTCTCTTCTGGGACAATGTGTCCTGAGTGATGCGTGACCTAGAAATTCCAGAGTCTGGTAACCAATCATGCACTTGGTTGTACGAGCAGTAAGCCCTGCTTCCTTGAGTCTATTAAACACTCTCTCCAAGGATTGTAAGGGGTCATCCAAGCTGTCACTGGAAATCAGATATCATCCATGAATGAGATGATGGGCGATCTGTAACGATCTAGTTAAATCCTCATCATGCGTGTAAACACACTAGGTGCATTGCTGAGTCCAAAGGGCATGACCTTGAATTCGTAGTGTCCACGGGTGTACTGAAAGCTAACAGTGGTCGAATCTCCGGTTGGACTGGTATCTGATAGTACCCCCGACTTCAGATCCACCTTTGAAAGTTACCGAGCCTTATGGAGCCTAGCGAATAGCTGAGTGGGATTCGGCAAAGGTTCCACCTGAAACTGTGTATGACTGTTCAGAAGTCGGTAATCTATACACAACCTGTGTTCTTCCACTTGGTTTGCGTAACAAAAACTACCCCCCGCATTGTATGGGGATGTGGATGGTGGCAATCACATCATCCTCCAGCAGTTTTTGTATTTCCTCCTCCGGGCCTTTTCTTTAGAGAAGGCACTGGGTAGACCTTTGGCGAACAGGCTCCTGTGTGGTCAAAGTCATCTCGAACTCAAACCAACCTCGTTCGTCCTGGTTATCAGTCAGTATCACCTTATGAGACTTGAGAACCTGGGTTATCCTTCCTCTCCGGAGGTCAGATCAGGGTTCACTTGCACATCCCTATAAGGTTTCCTGGTGTACTAAGGGATATTCCCTGCCCTCGCTGGTTCCCACTTCTGTCTCCACTGCAACTGCCATTGCCATGAGGTGAGCTGCCTTGTCTCGGGTCTCTCTTCGTATTTCCGCAAGAGATTGATATGGAAAATCTTCGACTTTCCCCGGATCCGGATTTGATAGTTGGTTCTGATATACCCTTTCCACGGGAAATGTCCTGCCAACCTATCTCCGAGTTTGTTGTTCCCGTTGGAGTAACAACAAGACTTTATCTCCTACCTCTAGAGATCTTTCTTTAGACCTACGGTTGTAGTAAGCCGCATGTCTTTTCCGGCCTTTTTCAAGTTTTGAT